>JACGWL010000013.1:9975987-10139028 GCA_034509725.1 Sesamum angolense
AAACTCAATGTGGTTTGATAAATTACATGTTCCACCTCTGAAGGTTCCTTCTATATAACAAATAAGTCTAACCGTTAGTCAAGATTCACTGAATTTGCTGATATTAACACAAAAATTGAATGTAATTTTGTTAATATCAACAAATTCGATGAATTTTATTAATTAAAAGAATTATTTATTAAATATAAACAAATCTCAAAAACATTAAATATAATTTTTTAGATCATATAAAATTTATGTATAATTACAACTAATTTTAGGAAAAAAAGAGTCGTGTATGCTCGACTATGAGGTAATTATTCAAATGTTGGGCAAACTCAGCAGAATTGGTAAATTATACTAATTTCACTCGGATAGGTGACATCTCCTTTAACAACTGTGAATACTAAATGCTCACACGCACTTCACACACTGTATAACGTCTTACTTCTTTGGTGAGACTTCCAACAGAGGATCAAAACCCTCCCCACACCGCGTAGAAACCCACCCCCCTCCCTAAATCCTCGTCATCTTCACCTTCTTCGTCACAAACTTCGCACCTTTTTCAATCCATATATTATTACAGAAAGAAAAGTAACAAAAATAGAAATTTTCACTAAATCAGACACAGTGAAAATCCGAAGCAGCACATGCCACCATTCTCCATTCTCATTTCCTCTTTCCAAAATTTGAGCGGTAGAATAGAACTCCAACTCAAAGGCCTTAAAGAAACGCGTATCATTCTTTTTCAGTGAGAAAACCCACAGCCCTTTTCGTTGTTCTTTATATTTCTAAAGGTATATCCATCTAAGAGATTCAGATCTCTTCTGTTTTCATCCGAATTTTTCAAACTGTTGTGCGTTGATAAACTTTTGAGTTTTTGCGTGTATAAGTTGCTTCTGTGGCTTGCTCTGTCTTTTTTTTTTTTCTAATCTGTACATGACCCATTGAATGGATTAACTATATATACATATACACATACAGTACAAGATTTCTAGTATAAATTTACATATATTAGTAAATATAAAGAAATGTATGTAAAGATTAGAGCATTCTTCTGGGATTTCTTGAAGGGGAAAGATTTTGCCGGCTTTTCTGCCATTTATTGTGTGTTTGGGCAGCTAGTTTCGAGTTCTTTTCATCTGTCTTTCTTGTTTTGAATCTTTAAGACTTATCCCAAAAGCCCATTTGTGTGAGAGAGAGAGAGAGAGAGAGAGAGAGAGAGGGCTGTGGAAGAAGAGCTCTCAGGGAAACAATCAAGGACCGGGTCACGGCACCATTCTTTATTACAGTTGTAATAATCTGTTATATTTGCAGACCTTGTATTTATTTGCGGTCGTAGTACATTATTTTATTACAGTATAGTATTCGATTTTGAAAAAAGAAAAGTTCCTCACACGTCTTGGGGAGGCCGTTTCTTTGTTTTTATATGAATGATTTTTGCCCTCTTCTTTTTAAGTATTTGGGAGACTAAGTAGTATCGATGAGGTGATACATCCATCTTTCCTTCTCTCTGTACCTACTCTCGTTCACTACGTGTGGGGATGTGTGATTTGTTCACACGTTTTGAATTCATGTATTTCTGGTCTGAACAAGTCTCTTAAACCTCTGTTTGATCTGCATATCCTCTTGGGTTTTGAACTCCGTTGAAGGGTTCTTCTTGGAGGGTTGAGATCTCTAGGGGTGAATTGTGTGTGGCAGTTCTAGTTGTCTTTCCAGTTTCTGCAGATTAGAGGTATTTTTTTTCTCCGTGGTTTGTAGTTGCTTTGAACTGGATTGTCTTAATGTGTTCTTGAAAAAAGACTTGAAATTTTGGTCTTGTAAGTGCTTCTTTATTGCTTTTTTCCTTTTTATGAACAAAAGAGAAAGTGTATAGCAGAACGAGAAAGTGTTCAGATCTGACCCTAAGATGTGTAATTTTTAATCCTTATGAGTCTTTCTTAATTTTGGTTTTTACTTAAATTAGTTAATCATTGCTGTTGAGGAGAAAAGTTTATGAGATGCTGATAGGTGGTGAAGGAAGTAGGCCTTTTGAATTTGAATTTCAACTTTTATCAGAAAATCATTGTGGTCCCGATTCTGATTGATCTTGTTCCTCTGTGATGGGTTTCAGGTTTTTGTGAAAAATATATAGTTTTCTTGCACAAATATTGCCAGAATGGCAGGAAGATCCTCCAGGCCTTCGGATTCACAACTTGGCAGAGGTTCAGGTCCTCCAACGGTGACCTTTTCCAGGAGGACGTCGTCGGGTCGATATGTCAACTTGTCAAGGGACAGTCTTGATAGTGACATTAACAGCATCGAGTTTGCCGAGTACACGGTACATATACCACCTACACCTGATAATCAGCCGATGGATCCTGCAATGTCAATGAGGATTGAACCTCCTCCGATCTCACAGAGGGTGGAGGAGCAGTATGTGTCCAGTTCTTTGTTTACGGGTGGGTTTAATAGCGTCACTCGTGCACATTTGATGGATAAGGTGATTGAGTCCGAGACAAACCATCCTCAGATGGCTGGGACAAAAGGGTCGTCGTGTGCTATTCAGGGTTGTGATGGAAAAGTGATGAGTGACGAGAGGGGTCAAGATATTCTCCCTTGCGAGTGTGATTTCAAAATTTGCCGTGATTGTTTCGTTGATGCTGTGAAGACTGGTGATGGAATCTGTCCTGGTTGTAAAGAGCCTTACAAGAACACAGACTTGTCTGCTAATGCGGTGGAGCCTGGCCAGCCGTTACCTCTGCCACCTACTGGTGGGATGTCAAAGATGGAGCGGAGGTTGTCGTTAATGAAATCGGCCAACAGGTCGGCGGTGATGCGGAGCCAATCGGCACTGATGAGAAGTCAAACAGGGGTGGATTTTGATCATAACCGGTGGTTGTTTGAGACCAAGGGCACATATGGATATGGAAATGCGATATGGCCAAAGGACGGAGGATTCACGGACGATAAAAGTGATGAATCAGGTGAGCACCCGGAACTTCTCAGCAAACCATGGAGGCCACTCACCCGCAAATTGAAGATACCGGCTGCTGTGCTCAGCCCATATAGGTGAAGGCATTATGCTTCATTCTTTACTTTTTTTCTTCTTTCCTTATTTTGTTGAATGCCATCTCACAACTTACATTTGATGCATGCGACATAATTTGAGTTTGTGAATGAATAAAATGACTAGTAGTTAGTTGAAGCAATATTTTTTGGTGAAGATGTTGAATTCTGCAGATGGTAATAGTAGTTTCTTGTGGTAGTGCACTCCATTGATCCAGCTATAGGCACATATAATCTGTTTATGGCATAAGTCTTGTTATATGATTGACGGTACTGCTCAATGCTAATTCCCTTCAATTGAAAATTGTGGATCATATCCACCTCTCTCCCCTTTTTTCTATGTATTGTGTACTTATGCTCTGCACATTAAAGAGCCTTTTTGATTTCTTCCATTAACTTATTTGTTATCCAGACCTCTAAATATGCTTTCACATTAAAATTATTAGTAACAATCTGATTCATTATCTCTGTAATTTAGGTTAAAAATGGTATAAACCGCTGACAAGCATTCTTTTAATACTATATTTGCAGACTCTTGATTTTTGTCCGCATGGCGGTTCTCGGACTATTTCTGGCGTGGAGGATCCGCCACCCTAACGATGACGCTAGATGGCTCTGGTTGATGTCAATCATCTGTGAGATTTGGTTTGCCTTCTCTTGGCTACTTGACCAGCTCCCAAAGTTCTTCCCTGTCAATCGTGCTACCGATCTTAATGTCTTGAAAGAAAAGTTTGAAACACCGACTCCCACGAATCCAACTGGGAAATCTGATCTTCCAGGAGTCGATGTATTCGTCTCCACTGCTGATCCAGAGAAAGAACCTCCTCTTGTTACAGCAAACACTATTCTGTCCATTCTCGCTGCCGATTACCCTGTCGAGAAGCTTTCCTGCTATGTTTCTGATGATGGAGGTGCACTCCTGACATTTGAGGCCATGGCAGAAGCGGCAAGTTTTGCTAACTTGTGGGTGCCGTTCTGTCGCAAACATGAAATTGAACCAAGAAATCCCGAAACTTACTTTAGCCTGAAGAAAGATCCCTTCAAGAACAAGGTGCGTCCGGATTTTGTCAAGGACCGTAGGAGGGTTAAGCGTGAGTATGATGAATTCAAGGTTCGAATCAATGGTCTTCCTGATTCAATTCGTCGTCGTTCTGATGCCTATAATGCTCGAGAAGAGATCAAGGCCATGAAGCTCCGGAGACAGACTGTTGAGGATGAACCATTGGAACCTATAAAGGTTTCTAAAGCTACATGGATGGCAGACGGCACCCACTGGCCAGGCACTTGGACGGTTTCTGCTCCCGAACACTCCAGGGGAGACCATGCCGGAATCATACAGGTATTAATGTGTAAACTTTGATCATTTAGTTTCAATTTCTTATTCTTTCTAATGGCTCTCTTGTAATTTGACATAAACTAGGTGTTTCGACCTTTATATGCCTTCGTCTTGATGAGGCTTAATTAACAAGATCTTGTTCTATGTGAACCATAGGTAATGTTGAAACCTCCGAGTGATGAACCTCTGCATGGAACTGCTGACAGCAGTCCACTTGATTTTTCCGAAGTCGACATTCGGCTTCCCATGCTCGTCTATGTTTCTCGTGAAAAACGGCCTGGTTATGATCACAACAAGAAGGCTGGGGCAATGAATGCATTGGTTCGAGCCTCAGCCATCATGTCCAACGGGCCATTCATTCTGAATCTCGACTGTGATCACTACATCTACAACTCGCAGGCAATAAGAGAAGGCATGTGTTTCATGATGGACCGTGGAGGGGACCGTCTTTGTTATGTCCAGTTCCCTCAGCGATTTGAGGGAATAGATCCCTCTGATCGTTATGCAAATCACAACACCGTTTTCTTTGACGTCAACATGCGTGCTCTTGATGGGCTCCAGGGTCCAGTTTATGTCGGCACGGGATGCCTCTTCCGCCGGACTGCACTTTACGGCTTCGACCCACCGCGATCCAAAGAACACTCTGGTTGTTGCAGCTGTTGTTTCGCTCGTCGTAAGAAAAGTGCATCAGTTTCTTCTGCGCCTGAAGAGCACCGAGCACTTAGAATGGGAGATGGTGACGACGATGAAATGAACCCTTCCCTGTTCTCCAAAAGGTTTGGTAACTCAAGTTTCCTTATTGATTCCATCCCAGTGGCAGAATTCCAGGGCCGGCCACTTGCAGATCACCCTGCGGTTAAGAATGGACGTCCACCTGGTGCTCTAACACTTCCTCGAGAACTCCTCGATGCATCAACTGTTGCCGAGGCAATCAGTGTCATCTCATGCTGGTATGAAGACAAAACTGAGTGGGGCAACCGGGTTGGCTGGATATACGGGTCTGTGACTGAAGACGTGGTGACCGGGTATAGAATGCACAATCGGGGTTGGAAATCTGTATACTGTGTCACTAAGAGGGATGCTTTCCGTGGGACTGCTCCAATAAATCTGACAGATAGGCTTCACCAAGTCCTCAGATGGGCCACTGGTTCAGTCGAAATCTTCTTCTCGCGTAACAATGCTTTGCTGGCTAGTCCAAAGATGAAGCTTCTACAAAGAGTTGCTTACCTCAATGTCGGTATCTATCCCTTCACCTCCTTGTTCCTAATCGTCTATTGCTTCCTCCCAGCATTGTCGCTCTTTTCTGGCCAATTCATCGTTAAGACTCTAAACGTCACGTTCCTCACCTACCTCCTTGTCATCACTTTGACACTCTGCGCGCTAGCTGTGCTCGAAATCAAGTGGTCTGGCATTAACTTGGAGGAATGGTGGCGAAACGAGCAGTTCTGGTTGATCGGAGGCACGAGCGCTCATCTTGCCGCTGTGCTCCAAGGGCTGCTGAAGGTGATTGCAGGGATAGAGATCTCATTTACTCTGACATCAAAGTCGGCAGGTGACGACAATGACGACGATTTCGCCGATCTGTACTTGATAAAATGGAGTTCCTTGATGATTCCTCCCATCACTATTATGATAACCAACCTGATCGCGATAGCGGTGGGCTTCAGCAGGACGATATACAGCACGATACCACAGTGGAGCCGGCTACTCGGAGGCGTGTTCTTTAGCTTTTGGGTGTTGGCTCATTTGTACCCATTTGCAAAAGGGTTGATGGGAAGACGAGGACGGACACCGACCATCGTGTTCGTGTGGTCAGGTCTCATTGCGATCACAATTTCTCTCCTTTGGGTCGCGATTTCTCCACCGTCCGGCAACACTCAGATTGGAGGTTCCTTCCAGTTTCCTTGATTTTTTCCTGGACATGGCGCTCTCAGCCGCTCTTTCATCATTCGAAAAATGAAGAGAATTGGATTTGTAGTAAAAGATGATGTGAGGGGGTCTCCATTTAGTATTTGTTATCATCATTTTTTGTATCTTTTACTATTTTCCTTTTTACCGATTATTACATGTTTAAGGCAAAAAGACAACAAGAAGCTACATACATTCTTTGTGATTCCGAGACTTTTTGGTAGTACAATATAGCTAAATTCATTCTTTATTCTGGGTTCTCTCTCTCTTCTCTCTCTCTCTCTCTCTCTTTTTGGTGTGTGTGTTTGGTGAATTTAGAGATGACAATTGGAAGTTGAAACGATTAAAGTGGGGCCTTGTCTCGGCGCTGCCCGAAAGGGCCAGTTTAGGTCTAAAATCTAAATAGTCAGGTCTCGATTCGTGGATCCTTAATTATTTGGAGGTAGATATTTTTAGCTTCTTTCTTGATTCAAAATGATTGATTCCAAATCTTTATCTGCATACAATAATCTTTATTTCTTAAATGTAATTGCCTCTTTTAATGAATCCTTGCATTTGAGGATACAAGTTTCATAGTCCCACAACCAGTTATTTTTTTAGTTAGAAAATGCTCGGTTCTTTGAGGATGTTGGGTTTGTGGGGGGAGATAATGTTAAAGACATAATTGAAGAGGAATATGTTGATATTCCCATGGATACCATTGACATTGTTCAGGATTTCGTTCCTAATAGTGTTGATGGTACAATAGATCAAGATAATGTCATAAAACCCCATTCAAGAAACTTACAGAAAAACAAACTCCAACACCTCAACGCCATTAAGAAGATCCACTAGAGAGAGGAGAAATGATAACATTGTATTTCTCCAAGAACATGAAGTTGACATTGGAATGATCGAAGATGATCATATCAATTTTCATCAAGCCATGGAATATTCCAACTCTGAAAAGTGGATTGATGTCATAAATGAAGAGATTAAGTCCATGAAAGACAATGACGTTTGGGAACTTGTCCAGTTGCCACAAGGTGTGAAGCCCATTGGGTGCAAACCAAAAGGGACTCAAAAGGCAATGTGGAGAGGTATAAAGTACGTCTTGTTGCAAAGGGCTGTACACAAAAAGAAAGACATCAATTATAAAGAGACTTTCTCTCTAGTTTTCTTGAAAGACTCTTTAAGGATTATAATGGCATTAAAGGCACATTTCGATCTTGAGTTACATCAGATGAATATAAAAATATTGTTTCTCAATGCTGACATTGATGTGACATATTTATAATGCAACCAGAAACCTTGTATAAGGAGATCCAAAAGAATATGGTTCGCAAACTTTAGAAATCCATCTATGTACTCAAGAAAACATCTTGATAACGATACTACAAGTTTCATCAAATAATCATCTCGTTTGGTTTTGAGATGAATTTGGTTGATGATTGTATGTACCATAGATTCTGTGGGAGTAAAGAAATAAAAAATGTAGAGTGGAAAAACTGTCTGTATAGCACATTAGGACAAACTCCATAATTGCGGATCCGCTTTCTAAAGGATTGACACCCAAAAGGTTCATGAGCACACTACTCATATGGGTGTCATATCACTTCAAGATACTTGAAGTTCTTCAAGATATTCAGTTTATGTGGGAGTTTGTAATTTTAAACGCTCTTAGACATTTGTCATACAGTTTACGGTTATTAAAAGGTTATTTTCTGCAGAAATGAGCCTTACAATTTTATTTTTCCACTCTAAATTCTAATATGAGTTGATCTCGCTAAAGTTTAAGGAGGACCAGTTGGAAATAGACGTGTTATAGATCACATTGCACGAAATTTTCATGCTACGCATCCACATCATGATTCATGTCATTTAGTTGTATCAATGTTGTGATCATTGATGGGTCGAGTTACGATATATGTAACAAAGACCGCTTTGATCCTCATTTGATATGATTGATGGACCGGATTGGTTTATAGATACATTAAAGAATGACAACAAAGTTGAGCTCATAATAATACATAATTATAAAGGTTATACATATAGCCCATGTGGGAGATTGTTGGAACTTTTAATCCAACTATGTTGGATCCTTAATCCAATGTTGGGCTTATATGTAAAATTAATTATGTATTATAGACTGTCAGTATTTAAGACCAAATAAAGTGATCAAATAAGGTGTCAGTAATTTGAGTCTTAATGTATCTAATAGGATGTGGACCTTTAAATGTGTAGAGACTGAAGGTAATTCAGTTTCAGTGATGGGTTGAAACTGAAACACCTACTATTATATATATGTCATGGTCTCCGGATCACATGGTACGTCAAACAGATCTCCTGACATCCCATTATCAGAGAGAATTCAGAGAGAAAAGAAATAGAAGGATACTCGTTGAAACCGTGCTGATCTGGAAGACCATTGACTTGCAATTTCATTGGGATTCCTATAGCAATGGATTTAGGTACGCTTCCGCTTTTACGTTTATTGTATTTCTCAATAATTCAGCATGATCAGTTCTAGGTTTGATAGTGATTGTCGTTTCACTATGCAGTAGGATTTATTTAAAATCCAACATGCACATCTCTGGACTAGGGAAATTTTAGTCGAAATTGGGTTCGGTCAGACCTGAATTAATTATATTATAATTATAATATATTTGTCATGTAATTGGTAAGCAATTTAATAAAAGTGATCAATTACTATGGTTCGGATAAGAATTTTCCCTCTAATCTATAATTTATCTCCATAAATTGTGCTTACTTTTTGAAAAATTACATATATATCAATAATTTTTTTCATATTACATAATCACCGTTATTTGAAAAATTGCACATATAGTTTTCGAAAACGTCAATATTATTATAAGGGTCCATCAACCCTGGAACATCTTGTTTTTTATTAATGGATATGCTACCAAATAAAAAAAACAATGTTATTATACAAACCATCTTGTAGGGGTGGTTTCTATAATTACGTAAAACACAAAAATAATTTGTATAAATAAATATATAATAAGAAATGTAAATATAATTATCCCTTAATGTTTTAAAATCTGACAAGATTTTGTCTAATCTTGAGTTTTTGTCGAAGCCCTGTTTAAAATAATATTTATAAATATTATAAATTAATTAAAAATTTTAGCTTTTATTCAAGTAGAGAGGTATATACACACCTGATGTGTAAAAAAATATTAAAATTATAAATAATTATTTTTTTTATTAATGGTTTGCTTATCAGTCATGAGATAGTGACTTTAATTTATAAAATTAGCAGTCCATGCACGAGCAATATTTGAACAAATAAAAATTATGATAAAAATAAAATTAATTTACAAAAACACTTAATTGATGAGCGTAATTGTAAAATATATAGAAGAATTCAACCAAATCAATAAGAATTTTTAGTAGTAAAATATATAGAAAATAATGATTGACAAAACTCTTATTTGAGATATTGAAAATAATGCATGGGTGAAATAAACTATGTTTGTATTTTTCCATCGATTAGACTTTCTTAAAGGAAATAAACAATATTCACTAAATATAATAGAAGAAAATGCAAATTTGGAATTTTGGCGAGCAATATGTGGTTGATAATAACGGGACCATATCACTAGGGACGACAATTGGCCCAAAAAATCGGGTTCTCAACTCGAATCTGTCCCATTTGAAACGGGTTTGGGATGAAATTTTTTGAGTTCGGTGTGAGTCTGAGGCTTCTTGGGCATGATCCGGCCAGGGGTGGGGTAACGAGTCTTTTTCCAAACCCGTCCTACCGGCCCCGGACCTATCCTGGGGTAATAAATTTTGTATTTTTATATATAATACATTATTAAATAAAATATTAGTTGAATGTATTATTTGTATTATGTAATTAATTATAGATCGTAAAATTATATTCCTTGATGAGAAAATTAATAATTTAGATGGACGTATTCTTTGTCTTATGCAATTCATTTTAAATTTAAAACTATATTAAGGTATTTAAATCTAAACTAATATTATTTATTGAAAAATAAACATTAGTTGAATGTATTCTTTGTATTATATAATTCATTGTAAATCGTAAAATGATATTACTTGATGAGAAAATTAATAATTAGATGCACGTATTTTTTGTCTTATACAATTCATTTTATATTGAAAACTATTTAAGGTATTTAAACCCAAACTCATATTATTTATTAAAAATCAATTAGTTGAATGTATTTTTTTATTATATAATTCATTGTAAATCGTAAAAAATAATATTACTTAATCATAAAATTAATAATTTAATGAACGTACTCTTTGTCTTATACAATTCATTTTATATTGAAAACTATTTAAGGTATTTAAACCCAAACTCATATTATTTATTAAAAACAAATTAGCCGAATGTATTTTTTGGATTATATAATTAATTGTAAATCATAAAAATAATATTACTTGATCAGAAAATTAATAATTTAATGAACGTATTTTTTGTCTTATACAATTTATTTTATATTAAAAACTATTTAAGGTATTTAAAACCAAACTCATATTATTTATTAAAAACAAATTAGTCGAATGTATTTTTTGTATTATATAATTTATTGTAAATCGTAAAAATAATATTACTTGATCAGAAAATTAATAATTTAATGAACGTATTTTTTGTCTTATACAATTCATTTTATATTGAAAACTATATTAATGTATTTAAATTTAAATTGATATTATATATTAAAAAATAAAAATATTAGCTAAATGTATTCTTCGAATTATATAATTTGCTGTAAATTATAAAATGATATTACTTGATAAAAAAATCAATTATTTCCTTTGGACGTATTCTTTGTTTTATACAATTCATTTTAAATTGAAAACTATATTAAGATATTTAAATCCAAACTGATATTATTTATTAAAAAAATTAAATATTAGTTGAATGTATTTTTTATATTATATAATTTATTATAGATCATAAAATGGTATTAATTGATGAGAAAAAGAAAGAGTAGCAAACAAATGTTGATAATTGTTTGCAACTATGTTTTTCTTTTTTCCTTTCATGGGTCGGGCCAGGTCGGGTCGGGTTAGGACGGGGTAGGCAAGGCAAGTGCAGGACGGGTTGGTGGGGTGGGGTGGGTGCAAATAAAGCGGGGCGGATCTTGGGACCGATAGGACCCACCCCAAATTCACCCCGTTGCCATCACTGCATATCACAACATTTATAAAGATAAGAACCTTTAACAGAATTTCAGATATTCATTCGTGAGTTCAAGCATATTTGTTCCAAAATCTAAAAATGCAAAAAAATTAAAATCTAGTTATCAACCAAGGATATTTGAAGGTAATGATCACTTCATGTAATAATTAATAATTAAAAAAAGTAAATGATTGAATTTAAAATCACATGCATGAATAAAATTTTGCATTTTCTCCGAAAGATCATGAGATATTTATCGTACACAAATTCATATTTTGCCCTTCATCGTTTTTTCCTTCATGCTCCTCTTCTTTTCCTAGCTTCGACGAAATCAATCCAATTATTTTTTCTTGCTCTCGTAGTATTAGATCAATTGATTAAGCATGCAAATATATTTGTTTGATAATATAAATTGAGGTACCAAATTAGTTTTTGAAATAAGAGCGGTAAACTATTATTAATTGAAATGAATTGATTACAAGTACAATTATTCCCATCGACATCAATATCTAATAAAAATTATTATAATAGCTCAATAACAACTACTATTACAGTAGACAACAACTTCTACTATATAGTAGATCGATTCCTGCTATATAACAGACAACAATACAAGTACTTAGTGGGGTTCGAGCACATAAAACAAATAATTGAAGGGAGAATTTTTTAGTTGAAAATTAAGGATGCTACAAATTGGGCAAAACTATTTAAAAAATGTATTTTTTTTTTTTTTACAAAAATAGAGTGCATTGAAAAGTGTTTAGAAAATAGATATAACCGCTTTTTGCAATAATGGTTCTGACAATTTAAAAAAAAAAAAAAAAATTGCAGTAGAGCCGCTTTGTTAATGCAGTTTAATTTGTTTTATTTATTTTTTCTTTTTGAAATTTCATATTTATAAAAAAACTGAACATTTATATGAAGTTAAGAAATTTAAAATTTTTATGTTTAATAACTTTATATAAAATAAAAAAATAATTTAATTTATTTTTGTGTAAATCACATCGAACTCTCCTGAATTATCTATACCTAATTATTGAAAAGCACCAACGTGGTGTCTACTTTCATATGGTATTTGTTTTTATTTCTTTTTAAAATCCAATGTTATTGCAAAAAGCGGTTATGCCTATTTTCTAAACACTTCTCAATGCACTCTATTTTTGTTATTTTTTAAATGTTTAGATGTTTTTTTTTCTTTTTGCATAGAAAATTATTATAATCCAATACAATTCAAACCAAAATTTAAAAACAAAACGTGATTAAAAATATAAATATCCAAGTCCGCACCACCAAATACACAGAAAATATTAGTTTTGCTCCATTTTCAGAATATCAAATACACAAATTCAAATCTACTCTTTGTACTGACGAACTCACCTCTCTTCTTTGATAATACTAGATTATGTGGCACGCAGTATCTGCGCGCAGAAACTTACTAATATTTTTATTTTATTAAAAATTTATAATTTATTCTTATATATTAAAATTAAAACTTATACCACATACATTATATCGATAAATACTAATATGTTTTTTTATTTTAGTTAACAATAAAATTAAATAAAAGTGAGTAAATTTAATTTGTGAATGCAGTAATTGCATGAATTTTTTTTTTAAAAGTGATTGAGTAGTTAATTCAATGTGAGTTGAGAGGTTAATTAAGTTTTATATATAAGGGCATTTTTGGTATTTAAAAATTTTGATTTAGTGGTATGAGAACTACCACTTTAAGTCTATAACTTTCTTTTTTTTGTTAATAATAGTATAGATATATATATGTGACATATATACATATATTATTCAAATAAATATGTAAATCAAAATACTTAAATTTGTATATTTATCCAAGTAAAATAGAGAAAAAAAAAAAAAAAAAAACAAAAGAAGGTAACCACTCGTAAGATTAATGATTTTTGTATGAATGAACGTTACGAGGGAGAGAGACTAAATAGGGGGTGAACAAGCTGGTTCTATTGTGAGGCTTAATTTTTTTTTTTTAGATAAGAGCGATGAATTTTTTTATTAATTAAAATAAATCGAGTACAAAATAATTATTTCTGTTGACTTTAATATTTACCAAAAACTATTACAATAATCATATCCTACTTAATAACATCTACTATTATAGTAGACAACAACTCATATTATGCAGTAGATCAACTCCTGCAATACAACAGACAACATCCCACGCACTTGGCGGGGTTCGAAGCCATGACCTCTAAGATCATGATGCCTTAACTTTGCCAGCTGAGCTAGGCCTCATTGGCATAGTGCGACTTAATTGCACTTGTTGTCCTATATTATAAGGAGCGTGGCGATATAAGGACCTTAAATATAGGGTGAGATTATTTATTATTATTATTATTATTATTATTATTATTATTATTATTATTATTTGCAATTGCATGACTCCAACCATCGAATTTTTATAAGTGACAGAAAATTAGGTAAAATTGCAAATTTAGTCCCATAACATAGAGCCATTTTAAAAATAGTCACACACTTTATGAATTTTTAAAAATAATCCCACGCTTGGTTAAATTTTGCAAAATGAGGACCATTAGTCGCAAAATTGATCCCGCTCCTTACTTACCATTAAAACATAACAACATGCCAATTTCTCCTTTAACTCTTATACAAAAAGGTGGTTTGCAATTCATGTTCTTATTTTTTTTGGAGGAAAACCGTTATTTATTCCCTTAATTCTCATTTCTTCTTCATATTTATTTTATCAAAATTAATATATATTAGGAGAAATTGTGAGTTTTTTAACGTATTGAGATTGAGACAATACCAAAACTATACTGATAGAAATTAAATGACATAAAATATAATAATAGCAATTAAATAAATGTTCATCAATTGTTTGGCCAAGTCACAATGAAAAAATATGGTATGTGCTAAGATATTGTTTTTGCTTGTAATGCATTTTTTTACGTGTATGTAAATCTAAACTCAACAATCACAACAATTTACTCAAAAAAATTAAAAGTGGCAGAACACAAAAAACAGACAAAAAACAATTGTAACTTGGACAAATAATTTGATTACTACAATCTTCAATTCAAAGTCTTTAAGGGATCCAAGGTTGCTTCTTCTCCCTTTGAATCATGGTTTTGTTATGGCTTGCCCCAACAACAGCCACTGCAGCACTTAAGTTGGACATAGTGACCAATTTCCTTCCATCCTTCAATAATACTGGAACTAAAGATTGAATTGTACCAACTTGAAATGACGGAGTATTTGGCAATAATATAGATCCAGGAGTTGGTTGTATTGATCCAAAAACAGGTGGTGGATGAGACATTGTCAGCTATGGAGTTGGAACTATTATAATTGGTTCCATGACCTTCAATAAGGAAAAAATACAACATTTAAATAATGCAACCAACTAATCTAATAAGAAGAAATCAAAGACGCATAAAAATAAAATCCTCTTACAATTAGATTAGGAATATCTTAATTTATATGAACATTAGTAGTTGCTCCCACTCTTTTTCTTCTTTGTCTAACACATCAGAAACACCAAAGTTCAATTACATTCACATCCAAATCATATAGTTTTATGTTGAATAATACTTACAACCAATTGCTCTTTGCCAGATGCATTTTATGCTCTTTTCCTTGCCTGCCAAAAAAGGACATTGCATGTTAATAACTAATATAATAAAAATTATGTTTATCACATTTAAAAACTAAAGAAATACTTACAGTCAACTTTCCACTTTTTGAGTGGCAGCTTCTTCCAAGAACACTTTCTTCAGCAGGTGATGGTGCTTGCACTCCTCGTCTAGGTTTTTCCGTAATTCACAGCCTTTCATATTATGTCTTGTTCTTCCACAGAAGGTGCAAGTGACACTGTAGTGTTGGCTGCTTAGATTTGTTGGTTGTTTTCGGCCCCTTACCTTCTCTTTTGTCCTCTTTACAGGTTCATTTGGTTCTAGCATCCTAGCCCTTGAAGGCTTGCCAACTGACCTCCCAAAATTTGGAGGAAGAGGGGGATAAAACCATTGCAGGATGGATAACAGGTTCATATACAACCAAATATGTCTCAACCATATCACAATGATGAACGAAATCTTCAGGGTTTAGACCCTGACAAACAATAGCACTCATTCCATGCTTGCATAGAATATCTATTAATTCCCCATTTTTTGCATGAACAATTGTGTTTAGACAAGTCCACAATAAATCCTGACCCATATTAAACACTGATTTCATAATGCAAGTCATCTAACATTATTGGGATGCAATATGATGACTTCTCAATGTTCTGTTCAACAATCTTCTTGATTTTTGCACACAGTTTATCAAACCAACTTTTTTTTGCTTTATCTCTGTTTCTTGTAGCATTGTCATTAAACACCTACTCCCGCGTATTTAAGACAAGTTTTCCCTAACTTCAAGAATGTTGCAGTTAAAAGTTTCATATAAATTATTCAATAACATGTCAAATATAGGAAAATTATTGACATGTGATCCACTCTACTGAGTAGCAGGCTTACCATTACACTATTCTGATGCATTCCCCTCTAATAGGCCTGTTTCTTGCATTATCCATTCTCATTCAAGTACAGTGGTTGCTTTAGCTGCATTCCATAGTGCGGTTTGAAAGCTAACCCCCTGAAACCTGCTCTCTTAAGATTTTCATGCAGATGCTGTTGAAAGCTAACCCCCTGAACCAGAAAACAAAATTTAGAGGCTTGTATTAGGTCTTTTTGTTTGTCACTTCTAAATGTCATTGCATCATTTCTTCAATTCTCAAATCTTCTCTTAGCAATCCCAAAAACTATTCCCAACTGACCCATATCTCATAAGTTACCATTGCATATACTGTGGGATACAAATTATTGTTAGGATCCACTGAAACAACACTGAGCAAAACACTCCCATTTGGCTTCTTAAGATGGCATCCATCAACATCAATAACAGGTCTACAACCACTTAAAAACCCCTGTTTTAGTGCTTTGAAACAAACATAAAGCTTTTCAATTTTTCTTTCCCGCCGCACCATCCCCATTAGCCATTTGCACTAAAATTGTTAAATCAAGATTAGGTCTTCTCAGCTCTTCTGCATAATCCCACTATTTAGTCTATTGTTCTTCAACACTGCCCTCTATTTCTTTTAAAGCTAGATTCATTGCTCTGTAGCATTGATATTTGGATATATTCAAATTAATTATAATGAAGTAATAGAAATTAGTAAATTAAATAGTTTGAATGTTATTATATTTACATAATCAAAGTTAAGTAATGAATGGGTACAAAAAATACACAAAATTATTTTATAAAAAGATTTTATTAATTCGGTAACAGAATTAAGTTATTAACTCTTTATCTTTTAGATAAAAATGAGCAATTAAATTATTTTTTAAATATATTTTCTGTAGAAAATATGATAAAATATTTATATTTATTCATTTTTTCTAAAAATATATAACTTTTGGTTAAGCATATATATATATATTTATCAATTTATTTTAAAATGCATATATAAATTGTTGGTTATATTATATTTGTTGTGCATCTACTATATATATATATATTAATTTATACTCTACTGGTAATTTAAATTCTTTTCTTATTAAAAAAATTATTTAAACATAATTTGATGAGGATTTAATATGCAAAAAAACTAATATATATATATAATATATATATATATATATATATATATATATTTGTCCAATCAAGGGGGGTAAGTGTTACATTTGTTAATTTAGGGGGTAAGTGTTACATCAGGAATAGTTCGGGGCAAAGTGTATTTTACCCAAAATAAAACTTGTTTCTTAAATGTTGGGTATCTGATCGGGTCACTGGAGTACGACTATCTTACTTGAAATCCGATCTGACTTTTAGAAATTGAGCAGTAGGTAACATGATATCCAATTTTTCTTAAAAAAAATAAAAAAAAAATCAAAACCAAATCGAATCATGTCTGGGCCAAATTTCCCGTCCACCCCTAACAGAGTGGAATACAATTGGATAATGGGAAAAAATGTATGCTACCCTCCTGTGATATGGGTAATGTGCAAAATACTCCCCTATGAAAAAAATAAATATCAAATTACCTCCTTATGTTCTTCAAATTAAAGCAATTTATCCCCTTAGAGGGATGAGTGTAGTGCACTCGCCCCTCATTAGAGTGTGCATGATATTTTCTAAAAAAAAATTACTTTTGTGCAATATATTATATATTTAATTTATAATATACACAAATATTTATTAAAAAACAAATATACTTTTTATATATAATATATTATATTTTTAATATTATATATTTTTATTAAAACAAAAAACAAAAAAAAAGTCAAAACCAGTCACCACCCACTCACCACCCACTCACCACCCACCAAACCCGCCACCACCCACGCCAAACCAGCCACCAGCCACGCCCCACCACCAAACCAGTCACCGCCCACTTGCTTCCCCTGGTGCCGCCTCCACGCCACCGCCGTCCTCCCACTTCCTCTCCCCTTCACGTTGCCAGCGCCGCCCCTTCCATCTCCCCTTTCCCCTCGTCTCTCCCCCGTGGCCGCATCCCTTTCCGCCGCCGTTGTCCCTCCGTCTTTGGATCGCCGTAGCCATCTCCTCGCCTTCCCCGTTGCTGGCGCCCCCCCCCCCCCCCCCACCTTTCCCCTTCTTCCCCGTCGCCCGCCCCAACCCTCCCCCGTTCCCCGTCGTCGCCCCCACTCCCCACCTTCCTGTGCCTCGTCGCCCGCCCCCCCACCTTCCCGTTCCCCATCGCTGCTCTTTCCCTCCCCCTAACTTTCCCCTTCCCCGTCGCTGCCCCCCTCCGCCACTTTCCCCTTCCCCCGTCGCAGGCCCCCCAGTTTCTCCCCCTTCCCCGTCGCCCGCCCCCCACCTTCCCCTCCCCCGTCGCCGGCGCCGACTTCCTCCTCCTGCTCCGCCCCCTCTCTCTCTCTCTATATATATACATATATTTATATAATTTTATATAATAAAAATATATCATACATATATTTTTAATTAAATTAATATAAATATAATATATATATATATATATATATATATTATAAATATAGCTTTTAATCTAGACCGTTGATTTAATTTAATAGAATCTAGACCATTGATCTTATTAATTAAATTTGAATTTTAGATTCAGTTAGATCCAACGGCTATTAATAAGGATGTAAATATAATTTTATAACTAAAAATACAATAAAATAAAAAAAATATTTAAAAAAGCGCATGAAATGCACCAAAACGCGTGATGGACTTTTTGATTTATCATAAAAAATATAGGGGATAATTTGTTAAATTTTTTTTCACAGGGGGTAATTTGCTAATTTCGTATAACACAGAGGGGTAATTTGCATTTAATCCATTGGATAACATTTATGAGGAGCACTAGCAACTTATAACAAATTTCACCATCTCGTTGCAAGTACATCATTTCAAAAGATTTCGTCATTTATCAATAAATGTCGTCGCTTAAGCTGTCACAGTTAAAAAGAATATAAAGGGAAAAAAGTTTAGTTTATTAACTATGACAATTATTATATTTTATACACTATATTAGAAAAACACTTCAATTAGTTACGTGGCTCATATTTAAAATTTTCACCGGAAATTAGCATGTGCATGGCACATGTCAATAAATTTGGGGATTTTTTATGCCACGTGGCACTAAAGTTTGACGTGGCAGATGAGTTGGATATTTTCTTTAGTAATTATATTTTTTAGTCCATTAATTTAGTCCATGGTTTAATTTGTCTCATGTGGCATTAAAGAATGACTTGACACTTGAAGTGCATATTGTTTTATTTCTTCTTTCCTGCGTAAGCACTTACATAAAAAAAGAAGAAGATCAAATTGCATAAAAACAAGCTTTGAATTTATATATGCTAGCTTTCGTGATACGTCGTCTATGCATATATATAATAAATCATCTTACACACTTTAATATGTATTATAAATTAAAATAAAATATATAACTCAATATATATATATATATCTGCTTAAAAAAATATTATTTTCACAAAAAATATAAACACATAAAATTATATATAATTATAAATAATCATTTTATAAATACTTATAGCTTATAAAAATAATTATTATTTTATAAACAATTATAGATTATTTAGATAAAAAATACATAAAATTATAGATAAATAGAAATAATTTTTTTGTCATAGATAATTATTTATTTAATTATAAATGTATAGATAAAAATACATAAAAAATTAATTTATAAAAATACATAAAATTATATGTTATTATACTTACTCATTTTATACATATTACTAATGCCAAAAATTAGTGTTAAAATAAATGAGTACTCACCTTTTTAATAATCTTATGGCGCAGCCTTGGCACTTATATATAAAATTGGGGAAAATAATATTTTTGGTCTCATAAATTAGCAAATTTTCCAGCTTCTGACTTTTTCGGGGGGGGGGGGGGGGGGGGAATGTAATTATATTTGAGGGGGAAAAACAAATCTTGAAGGAAATTAAGGCAACAACAGGGGAATTTCTCTCTTCTCTCTTAAAATTATATCCCACCCTTCCCATATTTTTATAAACTGAAGACAAGTAGAAACAATATATATTCAACAAGTGAATTAAATAGGTCAAAAATGGAACATTCGTACACAATTGTGGGAAGAAGGGCCAATTTATCCTCTAGCCAAAAGTACTTAACAGTGACATGCACTTACAACGTTAAAACTATAATTGAAAAAGTGGATGGGGATAAAAAAATACTATTTTTTCTAAGTTATGGAACTAAACGTGCTAATCTCGTAACTTATAGAACCAAAAATTAAATGAATCTAACTTATAGGACCAAAAATGCTATTTTCCCTACAAAATCTCATTGACCCTCAAAAGTATTGTTTGCATTAATTAATTTGCAATTTCATGTGAAAGAAATCCATAAGAACCTTGTAAAATTTAATAAGTTTTTGGAAATTCGGAAGCTCAATTTTTTGGCACGATGCAGCTATTTCTTCTTAGCAGTGTCATTGACTTTTGTCTTCTATTTAGGATAATTTATTTATTTTTTTTATAATGAATTAGTACTCATCGTTTATGCTTTTATGATCATAATTTGGAAGAAAGTATTATTCTTTATTTTTGCTTTCATCCTTCACAAATGCAAGAGAGTAATATTTTTTATTTATGGTTTTCCAAATGATACTAGGGAATTAATATTATCGATTGTAAATTTGATATTTTTTTGATTTAATATAAAAGAGATGGGACCCCAAAAAACTCTCCCTATCTCGGGAATAGTTTAAAAAAAAAATAATATAAAATAAAACCGCAGGATTGTTGATGCACTTAAGCTCAAAAGAGCCCATCTCCCATTAGAGATGCCAGCCAAGAAACGCTGCATTTGTATTTTTCACTCCACTTAAGTCTCTATCATTTGGATTTGCAAAATCTTTTCAAATACCAGAACTGCAATAATAGATAAGTAGTAATTTGTCACAAGGAGTGTGGTTATTTCTTTAAACTATTTAAAATAAAACATTTATATTTTTTTTATTTTTAATAGAATATATAAAAATAATTATTATTAGATTCATAAGGTAATAAAAAAATAATAATGATATTGATATGTGTGCATTCAAAACAGCCCAGATAAAGCTGATGGCCGAAACAAAGACTCTAGCCTAACAACCATAAATGGATCAGGCCCAAGAATGTAACTGACCTAGACAACCATTTCAGCCCACGTGTCGCAGGACCAAGCTAGCCGGATTAGGGCAAGGATGTCTTAGCACAAGAATCCTAAGTCAACTGGACTCCTAGTCAACTCAGATTCTCACCCCGCCTAACAAAACCCCCGAATCCAGGAGTCCCAGACCCGGACTCTTATCCGTCCAACCACCCCCACTGAATTCGTAAGTCCCAGATATTCCTTTTCAAACCTAGGATTCTCCGCTATAAATATGAGGTCCCCTCCTCAAATCGAGGTTTTTTTTAGGTTCTTTAGATTTTGACTCTCGTTTTTTTTGCATATTAAATTCCAGCATTCTAACAGCAATCATCCGCTACTTATATTATTTTTATGCATACACCCATTCTATCTTTGAATTGATCATTGACTTGGGCGTCAGAGTGCTAACGTATTTCTTGCAGGTCCCCTCTGTCGGACTTGTGTTGTTTTGCGGCCCAAGCTATTTGGATCAATCCAACAGACTTGTGCGTTTCCGGACGTATCAATTGGCGCCGTCTGTGGGAACACAGAGCTTAAGACGTGAGTAGATTATGAAAACACCTACCAACATAGCAATTAAATAGAAAGTCGGGGAGACACCCAGTGGCACCCCCTGGCCTGCAGGTCGTCTCAAGCGCCCCATTCGCCCCCCTTTTTGGAACCGCAACAACTGCAACGCCTAGGTCAACAGACCCAGGTACGGAGATTCCTAGGATCATCGTCTCCTCAGACGCCCCACTCATGGAGTTGTCTTCGGATCTCCTAAGAACCATTCAACAGATGATTGCGTCGACCATTCATGAGCAACTAACAGTTCTCGTTCTTGCACGAGTGACAACTCCCCCGGAAGTGACCGCTCCTGAACAAACTGACCCGGCTCCTGCGATACCCAGGCCTAACATGGCTGAAAGACCATCCGCTCAACTGTCTGCCCAGGTGGAAGACGTACCCCCTTAATGGCTAGCCCCACTGGAGTATCTCTAAAAGGGATTGCAGGACGTTCAATACCAGGTGATGGGAGCGCCAACCTAAGAGCGAACGGGCGTCACCATTACAGAGGGAGTGATGGCGGACGAACTACACATGAATTGTCATACTCCAGCCATAGTTGAGTACGATGACACCATTGATCCACATGAGCATTTATCTCGCTTAAAAAATGCAGCCCTGCTGCATCGATACACTTACGGCATTAAGTGACGAGTCTTTGTTACTACTTTTGCCCGGGCCGCGCAGTAATGGTTCAACCTGTTACCCCCGGCTGTGATGGGAAGCTTCCAAGAATTCCGTTCTCTTTTCCTACACCAATTAGCCAGTAGTAGGAAGCACCGAAAGACCGAATGAAGCCTCTTCTCCATTCGCCAGAAGGAAGGAGAGCCCCTGAAAGAGTACCTCCAGCATTTCAACACGACCGCCTTGGAGGTTCCGACGACGACCCAGGAAGTTAAGACCAACGCTTTTGCCCAAGGAATGCTGGAAGGAGTCTTCTTCAAGTCCCTGGCTAAGAAACCAGACACCAAATTTGATGCTCTCCTGGCCTGAGCGGCTAAATATATCAACATGGAGGATGCCCAGGCGTGAAAGAGGAAAGCGGAAGGAAAACAAGAATGAAGGGCCTTCCAAAAATCCAAGGACAGACTTCAAAGATAAGAGACCAGCATGACAAAGGGTGAATACGGTGTATACCCCCTAGTCGTCCCCATAACCCATGCACTCATGGTTGTGGAAGGCAAGGGTCTGTTGTCCAGACCTAGAACATATAGGGAAGGACCCCAGTGTCCCAAGTTCGACAAATTTTGTCAATTCCATAATGACTGTGGACACACAACGAAGAGTGCAGGCACCTGAAAAATGAGATCAAATCACTAATCCAAAACGGTTACCTATAGAAATATGTGTGTTGGGAGAAAGCTAGAGGCACTGGGCTGTACCTGAAATACGAAACTGACAAAGACAAGAATGTCAAAAATCTTAGTCCCAGATCCCCGGTTAAAAACATACCTGGACCCTCAATGACGGGAAAGACCGAAGTCAATGACCTGCCTAGGAAGTGTGTAATAAGGATGATGCAGGTGGTCCTGTCGGTGGAGACTCACAAAGGGCTATGAAGGCCCAGGTACGAGAGGCCTATGGAACATCGACAAGAGAAGTGATGGAGGTGGAGCCTGCCCACGACGCCCCTCTTATTCAGTTCGATCAAGAGGAACGGCGCGGACCTAGGACACAGGGCAACGACGTCCTGGTCATCACAACCTTGCTGACCAACTATGAAATAGAGCGTGTCTTTATAGACTCAGGTAGCTTGACCGACATACTCTTTGGAGAGGCATACGATCAAATGCAATTAGGGGGTGCACCCTTCGAGGCAGTAGACACTTTCCTATATGGCTTTGCTGGGGAGGTAGTTCATCCAAGAGGCATGGTCTCGCTCCCCTTAACTCTGGGAACCACACCCTTATGGAAGACATGCTTGCTCAATTTCTTGGTGGTGGATATCCCATCCGCGTACAATGTTATCCTAGGACGACCAATGCTCAATGCTTTTTCAGCCATCATATCCACGTATCACATGAAAATCAAGTTCCCGGTGATCAGAGGAGTGGGTGAAGCCCAGGCCGATGCCTTGTAGGCACGCAAATGCTTTGTTGAAGCCATTAAAAGAATGAAAGAAAAGGACGGAAGAACCTCCGGAAATCGAAGATCCCAATAAACTAGGGAAGGACCCAATTCCTAGTCCGGAACCAGACAAAGAGACCTCTGCTAGGGTCCAAGCCGTGGAGGAACTCTGCACCATTGAGCTTACACCTGGTAATCCGAGAAATGTTACAAAAATAGGATCCAAGATGACCGAAAATGTCCAAAATCGAGTAATCAACTGCTTTCGAAGGAACAAAGACATCTTCGCATGGACTCCTCAGGACCTGGAGCGAATAGACCCAGGTGTCATAACACACCACCTCAACCTAGACCCTAGTGTCAAGCCGGTAAAGCTGGAAAAAGCGACACTTCGGACCTGAAAAAGATAAAATCATCCAAGGAGAAGTAAACAAACTATTATCGGCTGGATACATAAAGGAGATACAATTCTGTGAATGGCTCTGCAACGTTGTCTTAGTCCCCAAACCAGGTGGAAAATGGAGGATGTGCATAGATTTTCGAGATCTCAACAAGGTGTGTCCCAAAGATTTCTACCCACTACATAGGATTGACCAGCTGGTGGACTACACGTCCGGTTGTGAACTCTTAAGCATGATGGACGCTTCACAAGGATTCCACCAGATAATGCTAGCACTAGAAGACCATAAAAGGGTCAGCTTCATTACCTCGAACGAAACATTCTATTACCTAGTCATGCCATTTGGGCTGAAAAATGCAGGAGCCACCTATCAAAGGCTGGTGGACAAAATATTTCGACCTCAGTTAGGTAGGAACATGGAGGTATACGTGGACGACATGCTAGTAAAAAGCAAAGAAGCTTGCAGCCATGTGGAAGCCTTAGAAGAAACATTTGCGATACTAAGAAAATATAGACTAAAACTCAACCCTGGAAAATCCGCATATGGGGTCAATGGAGGGCGCTTCCTAGGATTCATGATAACCCAACGAGGCATCGCTTTCTTTTGACGGGAGAAAGAAGAAGTGGGTAAAGGCCAATCCAGCCAAGATCAAGGCTATCCTAGACATGGGACCCCCTACCAATATCAACGAAGTACAATGGCTAACAGGAAGAATGGCCGCACTCAGTCGATTCATCTCAAAATCTGCTGAGAAGAGCCTACCATTCTTCAAATCACTAAGAAAGGTCAAGGACTTTGAATGGATAGAGGAATGTCAACAAGCATTTGAAGAACTCAAAGCGAGAAGAAAATGGTGTTCAGACACCCATCTACTATGTCAGTAAAGTCCTCAATAGGGCAGAATGTCGTTATCCGCCCATAGAAAGGATGGCCCTGGCCCTGGTCACCACGGCAAGGAAACTGCGCCCTTTACCTCCTCCCTACCCGTTGGAGTCATAACCAATACTCCCTTGAAGCACGTCCTAGGCAGACCTGAAGCATCGGGACGATTTGTAAATGGGCAATAAAGTTAAGCTAATATGACATCTCGTATCTACCTCGAACAACCATCAAGGCCGAGGGTTTGGCCGACTTCGTACCTGAAATGACAGGAACAACTCAGGAAGGGGTTCCCGAAGAGAGACCCAGGCTACTCCACGTGGTTGAATCCTCCATCGCATAGAGGAGTGGAGCAGGCGTAGTGATTACCTCCCCTCAAGGGGAAGACATGGCGTTTGCGATAAAATTTGACTCCAAAGCCTCGAAAAACGAGACCGAATACGAAGCCTTGGTACTAGGTATGAGGATGGCCCAGGATGCTGGTGCCTCCCATCTCCTAGCCTACTCTAATTCACAATTAATAGTGAAACAGGTGAATGGGGAGGTACGAAGCCAAGGAAGACAACATGGCACAATACCTCTAGCAGATAGTGCAGTTAAAGACAAAGTTCAAGAGCTTCCAACTACAACAAATCCCCAGGGACGAGAATGATAAAGCAGATTTCCTGTCAAAACTAGTAAGTGCCGTGGAAGATTGCAGGACACGAGATATCACTATGCAACACTTGCCTCAGCCATGAGCTCCACTTAATATCCAAGCCATTACATTAAACGAAAACGATTGGCTGATGCCTCTAGTACGATGGATAGATGAAGGATATCTCCAGGAAAAAGATAGCAGACCACCAGAATGAAAACCCGAGCCCTTCGCTTCCTAAAGCAAGGAGGAACGTTATACAAGAAGTCTTTCACACAACCCTTGCTCCGCTGCCTGTCCCAAGAAAAAGGCTTGCATGTATTCGAAAAAATACATGACGGCTGTTGTGCATCCCACGTCGGGACACTAACCAAGAAAGCATTACGAGCTGGGTATTTCTGACCCACCATGTAACAAGATGCATAACTTGGTGAACAAATGCATGAAATACCAAAAGCATGCCACCCTCATACACCTACTTATCGAACCCCTCAATGTCATGCTATCATCATGTCCTCTCTCTCAATGGGGGATGGACATAGTGGGACCATTTCCACTTACGACTGGGCAAAGGAAACTCCTCCTAGTTGCCACCGACTACTTCACAAAATGGGTAGAGGCAGAACCTCTGGTCCGTATCACTGAAGGGGAAGTTATGTAGTTCATATGGAAGAACATCATATGTCGTTTCGGACTGCCCCGAGAAATAATATCTGATAATGGCCAATAGTTCCAAGGACGAAGGATACAAAATTGGTGTGTAGGTCTGCACATAAAACAAAGATTCACCTTGGTGTCTCATCCCCAGGCTAACGGGCAAGTAGAGGTTACTAATCGAATGTTAGTGCAAGGCATTAAGAAAAAGCTAGATAGGGCAGGAGGTAACTGGGTCGAAGAATTGACCAGTGTTTTGTGGTCATATCGGACCACCCCTAGAGGTTCCATAGGAAAAAACCCTTTCACCCTGGTGTATGGAACAGAAGCAATCATCCTGGCAGAATTGGGGATACCTTCGCATAGAATACTGCACTTCAATGAGGAAAGTAATGCCTACCTATTAAAACAACACGTAGACCTCGTAGATGAACTTCGAGAGACAACATTCATCCGAATGTAGAGATATAAAAGTACGATGATAAACGCCCACAACAAGGGGGTGAAAGCCGTTATTTTCAAGTGGGAGACTTGGTATTGCGAAGGGTAGACACCCTGAAACTAGTAGGAAAGCTTGATTCCAAATGGGAGGGTCCTTACAAAATATCCTAGATAGTCGAAAATGGAGCCTATGTGCTAGAGGATGTAGAGGGCCATACGCTGAGCAGACCCTGGAACATACACAACTTCAGGAGATTTTACTCCTAGTCCTAGGACCTCATTCAGTCCAAGTCCCAGACACGAGACAACCCGTTCACCTACAAGAAGATCATACACCTAGAACCTCCTCTTACATTTGGCAACGTCTTAGGCCGTCAAACCCTCAAACAGGTCTTAAACCTAAGACATCGACCAATCCCAATAAACGTCCTAAAAATAAGATACCCAAAACATTTCAATACACGTCCTATACAAAGGACTCCAACCAAGACCCAAGCCTGGACCACCCTTTGAATTTAAAAAAATATCTTGGACCAAGGACATCTCTCTCAAGGTTAGCCAAAGCTCACTTAAACTTATCTATGATAAAGGAGCACTCTCTAAAGGAATAAGCCTAGAAGAAACAAAAACCAGGCATCCTTTGAGAATGGGAGATGTCGTATTCTAAGACCAAGGCCATAGCGCTTACGAAAAATAAGACTGAAGGTCACTCCTTATTATTTTACCTTGTAATTTAGTAACACTCATACTAACACATGTAGCAAGAAGAAAGGGAAGACCTCCAGATGAAGGCCTTCCCCCATCTGGGGTCGAAGATATCCTGGGTCCTTCAGGGAAGGCTCCTCCGTAAGAAGAAGAGAAAGTGGACGTCTGTGGCAAGGCCTTGCTTGTTGGGTTATTCAAACTTATTATGTAACTGCCCTATTTGTAAACAATTTCCTTCAATATTTCTGCTTTTTCCCTTACCAGGGGGTGAGGATGAGACATTTTATTTTTTTGCACTAAAGTTTTCATTATTTGACTTGGTCTTCAATACATGCTGATTTTTCGCTGTAGATGTTAGTATGAAGATGTTAGTTTTCTACACTAAACTTTTCCCTCACCTGAGGGTGAGGATGAGACATTTTATTTTTCTGCACTAAAGTTTTCTTTGTTTGACTTGGTCTTCAATACATGCTGATTTTTCGCTGCAGATGTTAGTATGAATATCATAGGGTTATAGGATGCAATAATTAAAAATGACCCTTCGGTCTTCCATAGGCGCTGTGGCTTGAGTGTAGAATAGGAAAGTTTTCCATTCTCAAGGGATGCCTGGTTTTTGTTTATTTAGGGCATATTCCTTGGGGGATTATTTTTTCATAGATAGGCCAGCTTTTGCTAACCTTAGAAGAGGTATCCTTTGTTTAGGACGTTATTTGAGATTCAGGGGACACCGTAGGCTCAGAACCTAGTCAGTTGAAGTCCTTGATCTAGAACATATATTTAGATATCTCAGATGTCCTGAGTTTATAACACTTATTGGGGATCAACAAATGTCCTAGGCTTAAGATTCGTTTGAGAGTTTAATGACCTAGAACGTTGTCGATGGTAAGAGGAAGTCCTAGATTTAAGACCTCCTTGTAGGTTGACAGGTTTTCGCGTGTTAGGTAGCTGGTTAGGACGAGGTCCTAGGACTAGGAGAAAAATCTCCTTAAGTTGTGTACGTTCCAGGGTCTGTTCAGCGTACGACCTTCTGTATCTTCTAACATAAAAGCTCCATTTCTGATTATCTTGAAAATTTTGTAAGGACCTTCTCATTTGGGATCGAGCTTCCCTACTGGCTTCAGGGTGTCTACCCTTCATAATACCAGGTCTCCCACTTGAAAATGATGGATTTTCACTCTCCTATTGTGGGCGTTTATCATCGTACTCTTATATCTCTACGTTCAGATGAATGCTGTTTCTCGTAGTTCATCTACGAGGTCTAGGTGCTCTTTTAGGAGCTGGGAATTACTTTCTTCATTGAAATACATTATTTTATGTGAAGGTATTCCTAGTTCGGCTAGGATGAGTGCTTCTATGCCATATACCAGGAAAAAAAGGGCTTTTCTATGTGGAACCTTTAGGGGTGGTCCTGTATGACCATAGCACACTGGTCAATTCTTCAACTCAGTTACTTCCTGTCCTAACTAGCCTTTTCTTGATGCCTTTTACTAGGATACAGTTAGTAACCTCGACTTGACCGTTGGCCTGGGTATGAGATACCGAGGTGAACCTCTGCTTTATGTGTAGCCCTGCACACCATTCTTGTATCCTTCGTCCTTGGAATTGTCGGCCATGGTCGGATATTATTTTTCGGGGCAGTCTGAAGCGACATATGATGTTCTTCCATATGAATTTCATAACTTCCCCTTCAATGATACGGGCCAGAGGTTCTGCCTCTACCCATTTTGTGAAGTAGTTGATGGCAACTAGGAAGAATTTCCTTTGCCCAGTTGTAAGTGGTAATGGTCCCACTATGTTCATCCCCCACTGAGAGAAAAGGACATGGGGATAGCATGACACTGAGTGGTTCAGCAAGTTGGTGTATGAGGGTAGATAACTTTTGATATTTCGCGCATTTGTTCACCAATCGTTGTGCATCTTGTTTCATAGTGGACCAAAAATATCTAGCTCGTAAGGCTTTGTTGGCTAGTATCCAGGTCCTGACGTGGGAACCACAACATCCGTCGTGTATTTCTTTGAGCAAGTGTAAGCCTTCTTCTTGGGACAAACAACGTAGCAAAGGTTGTGTGAAAAACTTTTTGTACAATGGTCCTCCTTGCGTCAGGAAGCGTAGGGCCCGGGTTTTTATTTTGGTGGCTTCCCATCTATTTTCTGGGAGATGTCCTTCATCTACCATCGTACTAGAGACGTCCGCCAATCGGTGTCATTTAACGTAATAGCCTGGATATTAGTGAGGCTCGTAGTTGACGCAGGTGTTACACGCTGATACATCGTGTCTTGCAGTCTTCTAAGGTACTAGCTAGCTTTGTCAGGGAATTTTCTTTAACGTTCTCTTCTCTAAGGATTTGTTATAGCTGGAAGTTTTTGAACTTTGTTTTTATCTCCTCGATCTGCCGAAGATATGTGCCATGCTGTCTTCCTTGGCTTCGTATTCACTGTTCACTTGTTTTACTATTAGTTGTGAATCAGAGTAGGCCAGGAGGTGGGAGGCGCCAGCTTCCTGGGCCATCTTCATGCCTAGTACTGAGGCTTCGTATTCGGCTTCGTATTCGAAGCTTTAAAGTCGAATTTTATTGCGACCTTCATGTCTTCCCTTTCAAGGGAGGTAATTACTACACCTGCTCCACTCTCTTGTGCGGTGGAGGATCTGTCCATGTGTATTAGCCAGGGTCTCTCTTCGGGGACTTCATCCTGGGTTGTTCCCGTCATTTTGGAGATGAAGTCGGCCAAGGCCTGGGTTTTAATGGTCGTTCGGGATAGATATGAAATGTCGTATTCGCTCTGTTCTATCGCCCATTTTACTAATCGCCCCGATGCTTAGAGTTTGCCTAGGACTTGCTTCAAGGGAGTATTGGTCCTGACTCAAAGAGGGTATGAAAGGAAATACGGACATAGTTTTCTTGTCGTGGTGACTAGGGCTAGGGCTATCTTTTCTATGAGCGGAGAACGACACTCTGCCCCATTGAGGGCTTTACTGACGTAGTAGATGGGTATCTGGTCACTATTTTCTTCTCATACTAGCACAGAGCTAATGGCCTGGGATGTTGACGACAGGTAGAGGTAATGGGTGTCACCCGGTATGAGCTTCACCGACAAAGAGAGTCTTGCTAGGTATGCTTTGAGTTCTTCAAACGCTTGTTGACATTCCTCAGTCCATTCGAAGTTTTTGACCTTCCTTAATGTTTTGAAGAATGGTAGGACTTTCTCGGCAGATTTTGATATGAATCGGTTAAGCACTGCTATCCTTCCCGTCAGCCGTTGCACTTCGTTGATATTGGTGTGGGGTCTCATGTCTAGGATAGCCTTGATATTTACTGGGTTGGCCTCGATGCCTCGTTGGGTTACCATGAATACCAGGAAACGCCCTCCACTGACCCCGAATGCGCATTTTTCGGGGTTGAGTTTTAATTTATATTCTCGTAGTACTGCGAAGGTTTCCTCTAAATCCTCCACATATTTGCGAGCTTCTTTGCTTCTTACTAACATGTCGTCCACATATACCTCCATGTTTCTGCCTGTCTGAGGTCGGAATATTTTGTCCACCAACCTTTGATAGGTGGCTCCTGCGTTTTTCAGTCGAAAGGGCATGGCTATGTAACAGAACATTCCGTCTGAGGTAATGAAACTGGCCCTTTTATGGTCTTCTGGTGCTAGCATTATCTGGTGGTACTCTTCTGAAGCATCCATCATGCTTAGGAGTTCGCATCCGGATGTGGAGTCCACCAGTTGGTCGATCCTATGTAGTGGGTAGAAATTTTTGGGACACGCATTGTTGAGGTCTCGAGAATCTATGCACATCCTCAATTTTCCACTTGGTTTGGGGACTAAGACAACGTTGGAATGCCATTCGGGGAATTGTATCTCCTTGATGTGTCTGATAACAGTTTGTTTACTTCTCCTTGAATGATTTTGTCTTTTTCAGGCCCGAAGTGTCGTTTTTTCTACTTTACCGCTTCGCACCAGGGTCTAGGTTGAGGTGGTACGTGATGACACCTGGGTTGATTCCCTCCAGGTCCTAGGGAGTCCATGCGAAGATATCTTTGTTCTTTCGAAGAAAGTTGATCACTTGATTTCAAACATTTTCAGTCTTTTTGAATCCTATTTTCATAACCTTCCCTGGATCACTGGGTGTGAGCTCGATGGTGAGGAGTTCCTCCACGGGTTGGACCGCGGCAGAGGTCTCTTTGTCTGGTTCCAGACTAGCTACTGGGTCCTTCCCTCGTTTATTCGAGTCTTTGGTTTCTGAAGGTTCTTCCGCTCCTCTCTTCTTTTCTCTTTTAATGGCTTCGATATAACATTTGCGTGCCTGCAAGGCGTTGGCCTGGGCTTCGCGCACTCCTCCGATCATTGGGAACTTGATTTTCATGTGATACATGGATTTGATGGCTTGAAAAATGTTGAGCATTGGTCCTCCTAGGATAATATTCTATGCGGATGGGATATCTACCACCAGGAACTTGAGCAAGCATGTCTTTCGTAAGGGAGTGGATCCCGGAGTTAAGGGGAGCGAAACTATGCCTGTTGGATGAACTAACTCCCCGACGAAGCCATATAGGAAAGCGTCTACTGCCTCGAGGGGTGCACCTTCTAGTTGCATTTGGTCATATGCCTCTCTAAAGAGTATGTCAGCCGAGCTGCCTGAGTCTATAAAGATAAGCTCTATTTCATAATTGGCTAGCAAGGCCGTGATGACCAGGGCATCATTGCCCTGTGTCCTAGGTCTCTGCCGCTCCTCTTGATCGAACTAAATGAGATGGGCGTCGTTGGTAGGCTCCACCCCCATTACTTCTCTTACCGAGGTTCCATAGGCTTCGTGTACCTAGGCCTTCTTAGTCCTTTGTGAGTCTCCACTGACAGGACCACCTACAATCATCCTTATTACACCTTTCCTTGGTACATCAATGACTTCGGCCTTTCCCGTATTGAAGGTCAAGGTGTGTTTTTGACTAGGGATTTGGGCTTGGGATTCTTGATGTTCTTGTCTTTGTTCGTCTCATATTTCAGGTATGGCCCAGTGCCCCTGGTTTTCTTCCAACACACATATTCCCGTAAGTAACCATTTTGGATTAGTCGTTCGTTCTCGTTCTTCAGGTGCCTGCATTCTTCTGTTGTATGTCCATAATTGTTATGGAATCGAAAAAATTTGTCGGACTTGGACACTGAGGTCATTATCTGTACATATTGAGCCTGGAAAACAGACCCTTGTCTTCTACTGCCGTGAGTGCTACGATTGTGGGGACGATCAAGGGGGTATACACCGTGGTCACCCTCTGCCATGCTGGTCTCTTATCCTTGAAGTCCGTCCTTGGGGTTTTGGAGGGGCCTTCATCATTATTTTCCTTCCTCTTCTCTCCTCGTCCTCCCTCTTAGATGCCTCAGTATCCTCCATGTTGATATATTTGGCCACTCGGGCCAGGAGAGCATCGAACTTGGTAGCTGGCTTCTTGGCCAGGGACTTGAAGAAGTCTCCATCTACCAATCCTTGCGCGAAGGCATTGGCCTTAACCTCTTGGGTTGCCGTTGGAACTTCCAAGGCGGCCGTGTTGAAATGCTGGAGATACTCCTTCAGGAGCTCTCCTTCCTTTTGGCGGATGGAGAAGAGGCTTAATTCGATCTTTCTGTGCTTCCTGCTATTGGCAAATTAGTGTAGGAATAGGGAACAAAATTCTCGAAAGCTCCTGATCACAGCCGGGGGTAATTGGTTGAACCACAGCTGTGCGGCCCGGGCAAATGTGGTGACAAAGACTCGACATTTAATGTCGTCAGTGTATCGGTGCAGCAGAGCTACATTTTCAAAGTGAGACAGGTGTTCTTATGGGTCGGTGGTGCCGTTGTACTCAGCTTTGACTTGAGTATGACAGTTTATGGGTAGTTCGTCCACCATCACTTCCTCCGAAAAGGGGATGCCCTTTCGTTCTTCAACTGGCGCTCCCATCACTTGGTTTTGAACATCCTGCAGTCCCTTTTGGAGATACTCCAGTCGGCGCTAGCCATTGAAGGGGTACGTCTCCCACCTGGGTAGGCAGCTGAGTGGATGGTCCTTCAGCCACGTTAGGCCTGGGTATCGCCGGAGCTGGGCCAGTCTGCTCAGGGGCGATCACTTCGGGGAGAGTTGTCACTCGTGCCGGTATGAGGACCGCCAGTTGCTCGCGGATGGCCGACGCGATCATCTGTTGAATAGTTCCTAGGAGATCTAAAGACAGTTCCACTGATGGGGCGTCTGGGGAGATGATGATGCTAGGAATGTCCATACCTGGGTCTGTTGACCAAGGCGAAGCGGTTGCTGTTGGTCTAGAAAGGGGAGCGAACGGGGCGCTTGAGACGACCTGCAGAGCCTTGGTAGCGCCACTGAGTGTTTCCCCGACTTTCTGCTTGCTTGCCACGATAGTAGGTGTTTTCATGATCTACTCATGTCTTAAGCTCTGTGTTCCTACAGACGGTGCCAATTGATACGTCCAGAAATGCACAAGTCCGTTGGATTGATTCAAATAGCTTGGGCCGCGAAATAATGGAAGTCCGACAAAGAGGACTTGGAAAAAACACGTTAGCACTCCGATGCCCAAGAAATAAAATAGAATGCGCAAAAAAAGAATAATGTAAGCAACAAATGAATGTTGTTAGAGTGCTAGAATTTAGTAAGAGATAAAATTGAGAATCAAAGTCGAAAGAACCTGGAGGAAGCCCTGATTTGAAGAGGGTACCTCATATTTATAGCGAAGAGTCCTAGGTTTGAAGAAACGTAGCTGGGACTTCCGAAATTGTTAGGGGGTGGTTGGGCGGATAAGAGTCCGGGCCTGGATTCTGGGGATTTGTTAGGTGGAGTGGGAGTCTGAATCGGTTAGGAGTCCAGTTAGCCTAGGACTCTTGTGTTGAAACAACCTTGCCCTAATCTTGCTGGGCTGGTCGTGCTCCTCCTGGGCTGGAATGGTTGTCTAGGCCGGTTGTATTCCTGGGCCTGATCCATTTATGGTTGTTGGGACAGAGTTTTGTTTGGGCAGTCATCTTTTATTTGGGCTGTTTTGGATATACACATATCAAATATAAATATTAAAAAAAATGCAAAATAGTAGACCAAAAAAATGATAATCAATCTCATTTAATAATAAAGTTTAGATATTAATAACAAAATATTAAATGATAATTTTAATATTTGATGTAGCGCGTGATATAATCGGTGCTTCATTTTGCAAGATATCATCCTTTTTTCAATTCCGTAGGGAGAGCAGCATGGTTTCATCCTATTAAGGCGTCTCACTATGGAGGAGATACATTGGGGTTTATAAGTTGCTTAAATTCTTTGTTTGCAATCAATACAAGACACTTGCTGACATAAATCAACCCCTTAGACAAGAGGCTTGGGACTGCACAAGCCCTCGTTACTACAAATGGCACAAAAATGATGTGCCTAAATAATTTCGTATGAGTTGTAACTGGCATAAATTGCTAATTTATAAGAGCAATTTAATCTAAAAGTTGGATGTCAATTCAATGGTAATCTATAAATTAGATTGAGAAGAAGAACAAAAAGTTTTATTGTCTCGTATTGAAAAATGACGGGTGTGTTGTGTGCCGAAAGGACATAAGGACATCGGGGGTGACCCACGTTGAATGTTCATTGTAAACATGAACCCCTCATATGAAATCTAAAATTCAATTGGAGTTTGAACTGTTATTGGAGACTAGAGTGAACATAGGGAAACCCACACGCACGTTGCCGCACCCCATCCGCCCTGGGTCCGGCTTCGAGCGTTAACGCCCGAATGACTCAGTCTTAGAATATATCTTTTTGTAGAAAAAATATTTGATTTGACTTAAATTTTGTAATAGCGTGAACGTTTTTGGCAGTTTCGTAACTACTGAAACTTTAGGCAATTACAGGTTTGTAACTGTTGTAACATTTGGAAACATTTGGGGGTTACTATTAGCTACGAGTTGGTGTTTATGGCTGCTTTAATGGCTGGGAAACCCTATATAGATGGTAGATCCCAAGCACACTTTTTCACACTTCATACACTTAAGAATAGCATAGCACAAGAAAAAATAGTTCTTTTATCTCTCATTTTCGGATATCCTTAGCTTTTTAGCAGATCGAGTTTTGTTCAAGGTGAGATTTAGTATAGTGCAAAACTAAAGCTCTGATACTGTCTTATCCTAATAGAAGTCGCGTAGTACCCAATGCACAATTCATACGGGGGTGTCTAATTTCTTCAATACAAACATAAGTTATTTCTGTGATTCAGTTGGTATTAGAATAAGAATTGTCATGATAAAATTCTTATCCAGATAAGTTTCTATGTTTAATTTATGTAAACAACATATCTAATCAGATTTTGAGATTTGTGTTCCTACGTTGTTCGTTTGAGAAAGTGGTTTAACAAAATTGCTTAATTCTGTATTTCTGATCTTTCAAAACGTATCCTAGTTGTTTCCAACAATTTTGAAGAAATTAGGCTGTTTTGAAAATCAGACCTGTTTAACAAAAAATGTTTTTCGAACTGTTTTTAAAGTCTTTAACTCGAATTACTGGGTTTGAGAAACTCAATTTTTCTAATAATGGATTATAACTTTCAATGTTTTTAAAGTTAAATATGGCCGATTCTGCTTCTGGTTTTGTTCCTGTTATTTTTGCCATTGTAAAGCCAAAAGTCGATTATCTAGTCTTCCATCCAAGTTCTCTAGCCAATCCTTCAAATGGCGGCAACAATGAATGGATATCTAGTTGACGATGAAAAGATTTCTGACGGTGATTCAGGTGACTAAAGTTGAAACCAACTGATACAGATGCCAAAATTTCTTAGATTGCGCACTGGACTGAGCAGGATCATATAGGTCAAGCAACTATTTTGTAGCAATGTCAAATATGCTCTTTGATGTCTTTGTTGTGAATCATACACAACAAAATCAACAAGGGATGTGTTGGACAGTAAATTATAATACTGAAAAGCAAGGACTTAAAAAGTTTTCTATTTCAAGGTTCAATGAGGTATTACATGGTCGACGGAATATCTATAACTAAACAGACTCATGGGATTATCAATCTTGAGCATGGTCTGATTGATGCTGAGATGAAGCTTGTTGAGCAATTTCTGGTTATATGTATGTTGACAAATTTCCTAAATTTTAGGAAAGTTTTGGCTTGACACTTAAGCATTTTTCTCTGGATGATCTTATGGTGGCAATAGCATTGAGGAAGAGCATAGAAACCAAACACATAGGATGTCGGTTATGCATCAACCTAAGGCTAACTTAATGACTGAAAAGAAGAAAGTAAATAATGTTAACACGAACTCCAAAACCATTAATAAAGGCGACGCCAACAAAAGTAAGAAACCAAAAGCAACCTGTAATGCCCCTAGAATTATTGCCTAGAATTTCTCATTTATTAAGTATAAGAATATGGTTATAAAGAGTGGTGAATTATAAAATATTTGTGACTACAGAGATAATTTAAAAGATGAGATAAAAATTGTAGGCATTCTATATTTATAAAATAGGAATTTTGGGATTTAAGTGTAGATTATAAAGATGAGGGGGAAACAAATACAATCCCTTCTTAATAGCTATAGACATATATATACTACACAACAAATGTAGTAAAAGAAGATACGAATTAGAAATGAAAAAAGGGAGAAGAGGCGGTAGAGTAGGACAAGAAAAGGGAAAACTTTTCTCACATCTTTATCTACATGTCTATAATATCCAATATATCATAATATATATATATATAAACTCAAAAATTTAACTTATATGTACTTAGACATATATATATATAATATATATATATATATATATATATATATGTATATAGACATGTAAGTAGATATATAAGAAGAATGTAGAAAGGGAGAAGAAACAAAAGAAAGAGAAAATAAAAGAGAAAGACGGTGGCAAAGAGAAGAGAGGAGAGAAAAGGGAACAAATAAATATATATGCAGATATGTATATATATAGAGGAGTGTAGACAAATAAATAAAAGACAAAAGAGATAGAGAGAGGCGGTCAAAGAGGGAGAGAAGACAAGGGAAGAGAAAGAGGAGAAGGAAGGGGGAGTTTCATCTTCTTCCATCGACACTAAAATAATTTCTACAACTGAAATTGATAAGTATTCTGTCCATTTCTTGTATGAATTTCATGGAAAAAAAAAGATAATAAGATTTAAGTTGAATCTAAAGAAAGCAAACCGATTAAGTTGGAACGAAAGCAGCAGGAAATAATCTGTCCGAACAGTGTTTGTACAACTGAATTTTCACGAGTTATAGCAGTCCAAATTAGTGATTCTTGAACCTGTATAAACGTTGAGATGTGTACTGAAAGTGTTTAGTTTTGAGTAAAATCTAAATGGCTCAATTGGATGGGTAAACATAACCACATATTCCGTTGCTCTGTTTCTGCGGGAAATCTAAAAAGGTTTACTTAAAACCTTGTAACTTGAATTTAATTAGTTCAATTCACAGGATTATTTCGTAAAAGGAAATTAGATATATATTAGAGTATATTCTGAAAATATGGAGATTTTTGGAAGAGTCTATGATTTTTGAGAGAATTTTAAAGTAGTGAGTCCGAATCTGTTCCAGTCCGACCAGGTTGTACTAAAACGTAAATAACTCATTACATAGAGATCTAAATTGTATGCTTCTTCTTGGATCAGCTATATTTCAATCTGTAAACAATTTGTTAAGTACAACACAATTGCTGTCAAAAGCTGTATAGAAAAAGGCTAAGGAAAATGGAGAGATAAGTATTTATATTTTATGTGCTGAAAGTTGAATATTAAGATAAATATGTTTGAAATATTATTAAGATCTGAATCAATTGGGAAAAATGCACACTACGAACTAAAAAATCGACAATAGATATATAAGGTAAGTAAACAATTGACGGCATCTATATGTGCTATTTTATCTTGGTATGACAGTTACAAAAATCTATGATTTAATTTACTAATAATAATGAAGATGATATAATTAAATGGATGGTTGAGTTGAATGATTACGTGGGAATGCAAAGTAAGTAAATAATTATTATCGCTTATATGTGCTATTTTATCTGATATTACTGTTATGCACACAATATGATTTGTGTGAATAATACTTGGGAGGAATGTATGTTTGATAGATGGTTTGAGTTGAATGATTGTTTGGTGAAAGCAAGTTGGTATAATCCATTAGATGCTTTACTTTGAATGCTAGTATCGTGAAAGCAAGATGTAAAGTATCTTTTCATGCTCTATGAGTGTATGATGTTGCGGCCATATGATTGTGAATGAAGAGATGTGATGATATGTGGTCTTACTTGACTAGTTGTTTACCAAAAAGGTGATATGTTAAAAATAAGAAAGTTACGAGAACTGAATATAATTATTATGTGATTACCCCTTTGATTGGTGCCGATGGCTCTTCATGAAAAAAAATAATTTGTCTCAGTACTATTCGTAGAAAAAAATAAATGGCCTTGGTGCTCTTTGTGATTATATTGGCCTCGGAGCTCTTCGTGGAAAAAGAATAAATGGCCCCGATGGCTCTTCGTGAATAAATTAGCCTCGATGCTCTTCGTGGAAAAAAAAAATAAACGGCATCATTGGATCTTCGTGGTTTATAAAGGGGGTAATTCACTTATAAAATATTGAAATGTGAGGATCAGTTGGTGGAGAAAGACACTATATCACCACTCTTGTAAGTGTACTAGAAAGGGAAGAGTTTGGTTTATTGTCTTGTCGTGAGTTGTTTGCATCATTAGCTAGTTTGATTGTCTTTCTATGAGTTGTGGCATCGTTAATCAAATGAGATGTGATGAGATCTAAATGGTGACATGTGGCCTATGCTGTATACTGTTGTCTGGCTGTATTAAAGATAAAATTTCATATATAGTTATTGTTGGTTGTTTAGTTATTGAGTCGCGGGCTCACCCCTCTGCAATATTTTTCAAGTGTAGGTTTTGTGTTGTGTTCACTCTTGAGGAATAGGTCCATGTTGTTCAATTTAAGCCAGGTCGGACCAGTATGCGGTGTCCTACTCACAAGTCTATAAAACTAGAAGTTTAAATTTTGAAACTGTTAGTGACACACTAGATGAGAGGATGACTTGTGAACAAGCTATAATAACTCTGTTTTGCTATGTATGTGAATAAGACATGTATCAAAGGGTTAGGGAGGTGACACTCCTACAAGTTGTGGTGAAAGAGTATTATAATTGTCAATGTATTGGCTTATGTTATCTATGAAAGAGATTTTAGTTAAATTTGGCAATTAACTCGGTATAAAATAGTATTAGCATCAGGGAGCGTCACACAACCAGACCTTATTGGAACTATGAACAGGTTGCACAATACGGCATGGATTGTCCTTCTAAAAAAGGCCAAGATTGGGCAAACAACTGTCAACATGATTGTGAGGGGTCTTAACGATTCTAGCTCCTTAGGAGCAACTGAAGGGTATGTCCCTAAACAATCAGAACTTTCAATTATCTATGAACCATTTGATTGGTTGATTGACACTGAATCAAATGTGCATGTGTGTACTGATAAATTGCTTTTTGTGTCGTATTAGGTCATAAATGGAAAGACTGTGAGCATAGGCCTCTATAGTACATGCTGAAGTACTCGGAATAAAAAGCATGGACTTGATGTTTTCGTGGCTTATTCTATCTCTAAAAAGGGTGCACCATGTTCTAGTGTTAGGAGAAATATAATTAGCGGTTTTGTAATCGTTAGTGAAGGTTGTGAGCTTACCTTTAAATTCAATAAAGTTGTAATTCAACAATTTGGTGTATTTGTTGGTCAAAGCTATTTATCTGATGGTTTGTTTAAAATTCGTTTTGAATGCAATAAAATTTTTACTTCTGATTTTATTGTGAATAATGTTTAATTATCTATTTGTGGCATAGTAGATCAGGTCATTTAAATTTAGGCTCACTCAAATGAATGATGAATCATAATTTAATAGATAGTTATAATATTGAACGAGGGCATAAATATCAAATATGTGTAGAAGTTAAACAAGTAAGAAAACCTTATTAATCGATAGAAAGAAATTCAAAATATTTGATTTAGTTCACACAAGCATTTGCGAGTTCAATGAAATTTTAACTAAGAAATAGAAAATATATTTTTATCACTTTTATAGATGATTACATTAGATACTGGTATGTCTATCTCAATAAAATAAAGATGAAGCATTAAAAAAGTTTATTGTGTTTAAAAATAAAGCAGAAACTCAAACTAGTAAGAAACGAAAATGTTTAAAATTTGATAGAGCAGGAGAATATGAATTGAGTACCTTTAATGAATATTGCAAAAGTTTTGGCAGTATTCATGAAGAAATGCCTCCATATTCACCTTTGTCTAATGGAATAGCAGAACATAAAAATAGAATGTTTAACAAAATGATTAACAGTCTATTACTAAATTTTAGATGACCTAAGTTTTGTGGAGAGAGGCTATGAATACGGTTTGTCATATCCTGAATAGAGACCCTGTGAAATATAATTCGAGTTCTCCTTTCAAGCTTTGGAAAGGAAGGAAATCAAGCCTAAAATACTTTCAAGTTTGGGGGTGTTGTACAAAAATGCTAGTCCCTGTGTGGAGACAAGCTATGATTTGAGATTTTCTATTATTAAATCAGGATCAAAGTGTAGAGGTGACACAATACTTGAACTTCGTGATGCTAATTTCCTAAAAGATGTATTTCCTATGAAAATAGGAATACTCGAAAGTGTTTATCTGGATTTTTCACTTGCCTTCACTTCTATTCCTGATCATATGAAAAAGATGATGAATGTGGGGGTTAATTCTAGTAGTTCTAGTCCGACTCATGAGGAGTTGGATGAACCTGGACAGAATAAGGGGTACAATTGTTAAGGATTTTCGAAGTGATTTTGTCATATAATATCGAGGACGATCATGTAACCTTCAAACTACAGTGGCTTCATCTGAAGTTAAACAGTGGAAAGAAGCTGTCAAAAGTGAGATGGACTTTATTATATGTAATGAGACATGGAAATTAGTCAATCTCTCTCCGGGTGTACTCTTATTGGATGTAAGTGGATTTCTAAGGAGAAAATTGAAATCTGATAGGCCCATAGATACATTTAAGGAGAGATTGGTGGCTAAGGGGTTTAAACAAAAAGAGAGAATAGATTACTTTGATACCTACTCTCTAGTGGCTCGATTGATAACATGTGCTTGTAGCAGTTACTTCATTATATAATCTTTCGGTTCACCAAATAGATGTTAAAATTATATTTCTGTATGGTATAGCTGTTTCTTAGTTTCATTATGTTGAGAAGATAATTGAAAATTTAGCTATGGAAAATGTAGAATTACAAAGGCACCATATGATCTTTCTATGGCTTTTTTTCAAGAATAAAAGTTGTGTATCAATTTCACAGCTAAGGTATTCTCAAATATGGGAGTTTACATTATTTAGCAAATGGCTTGAAACCAGATATATCTTTTTCTATCATGAAACTGGCTCAATATACTAGTTGTCCAAATAGAACCTATTGGTGAGCATTGTCCATTCATTATGGCAAATCCTCTGCAGTTCTTGAGGGATACTATAATGATAGCTGGATTGCCAAAAACCCCATAAGCAATGGGTGTTCGGGATGTGTGCTTATTAGGTAGAGGACCTATCTCCTGGAAGCCTGCAAAATAGACTTTGACCGCGCTACAGAATAGCTTTTGTAGACAAGAAGCAAGCAGAATGTAGTTGTTTGACCGCGCTACAGAATAGGGTTATTCCTGAAAGCATTCATATAAAAAGACCAGGACACAGGGCCTATAGTGTTAACCTTAAAGATCAATACATAGCTAGTAGCTTGTTGTTACTGATAGACATTGTAACTACCATGGGCTCAAATTCCAAACTTAGTTCCATTTGACCCTATAGCAGCTGATGTTAAATGACTAAGACAATGGTTCAAACTAAAAGGTACTATTGTTCAAAGTAAGTTATGATAGCTTGAGAAAATCCAAATGTATGAATTTGTGGAGAATTGTTGTAATTGGCATGATCAATTGCTAATTTGTAGCAACAATTTAATCTATCAATTGGATGTGGATTCAATGGTAATCCATATATTAGATTGAGAAGAAGAAGAAAAAAAGGGTTTTTTGTGACGTCTAATTTCTTCAAGACAAACAGAAGTTATTTCTGTAATATAGTTGGTATTAGAACAAGAATTGTTATGGCACAATTCTTATCTAGATAAGTTTCTGTTTCGATTTATGTAAACAACTTATCTAATCGAATTTTATGATTTATATTCCAACATTGTTTGTTAGCGAAATAGTTTAACAAAATTTCTTAATTCTATTATTTCTGATCTTCCAAAACGTATCCCTACTATTATTTCTAATAAAGTCCTACAATTTTGTCTTGAAGTGGAGCATTGCTAGAGAAAGGAGACCTTGCGATTTATATGTCGTTAAAGCTCCTCACTTGCAACCAATGTAGGACGATTACCTTCTTAAACATTATTATTGAAAATATGGATTAAGAAACAACAAATCAATTAATTTTGATACCATGTAAGTTTCAAATATTTATTAGTAAAACAATTTTGTACCCTTTCCTGATTTTTTCTTCATCACTTTCTTGCACCAACATGTTTTCTTCTGATGAGTCGATAAGATTTATGGGGAAGGCTCCAGGCGATGATCCCTCTGAGGCCATGCCCTTTTAGATGGATTATAACCCATGCACTTATGTAGATGGCCGGAGGTGGAGCTTGCGATAGGCCGCCATAGTAGCCCACCGCTTATTGGACGAACCCTCTGATGAGGAGGAGGATGAGGGTCCTTCTCCCGGAGAGGGGATCCCCCTTGACGCAGTAGATAGGGAGTCTAGTGAGGTGAAGGGGGCCAGCTAATTGGGGACGGACTAAAGCTCCTTCATGCCTTCGTCTATCTAGTATTCACCATTTGATGGAAGAATTCGGGATCCCGCTGGAGTTCACTATTTATGTCCCCACCTAGTTTAGGCTTCTTTTCTTCATAGTTTAGAGCAGTCATTCACTTCCCCATTCCCTCCTTTTATGAAGAAGTTTCCCACATCTTCCAAGTTCTCTTAAATCAGTTAGTGCCCATCTCCTTCTGAATTTTAGCCTTTTTTTCTATGACTTTTCAATTTCACAATGTCACGCCTATAGCCAGAGTCTTCCCTCAGTGTTTCCAGTTAAAGCGCTCTGAACCTGGGATTTTCCATCTTTCCCCTAGGCGAGGGGTGGCCGTTTTGTCCACTCCTAGCCCTCCTAAACGTTGAAAAATGAGTTTTTTCTTTGTTTTACCCCCTAGACCTTGAAATGTCCCCCATCACTGCATTTATGCATGTCCACCTATTGTGCCCTTCTCGTTGTTTGACAAGTCTTCTACCCTTTCCCTCGTTTTAGAGGAGTTAAATGAAAAGCCCTATGATTGTAGGAGTATGATTGAAGAACGACTCTTAAGCCATTTTAGGTTAAGTCTTCAATTCGAACCTTTGGGGGAGTCCCTTGGTATCGTTGGTGTCTTGATTTCACTTATTAATATGTGTTTTGATATAATGTGATGTTTAGACATTTTTATTTTTTCCTTGAAAGTTGATATCATGTTTCGTAAGTTCATCTACAAAATCGTGCTGGAGAGCCCCGGGATTTGTGCAGCCACTACCCCTTCTACCACAAGATCTTCTCGAGGGACCCCAACTTCTAGTAACCAAAGGAGAAAACGTCCAGTTGATGTTGTGCCAAGGTTTTCATCCAAGCAAGCAAGACCTAGTTCCTCAAATGTCCCTTCTGCTAGTTTGACGTGCCATACATCCACTATTCCTCCTCCTCTCTCCTAGAGACGCAGGGAATGACCCATTTAGGTCCCCGTTCTTTGCTTCCAAGTGCTTGTATGATAATTTGATGATTATGCAGGAGAAGGAAGGGGAGTCCTCTTTAGCTTCAGAGATATTGAAGAGGACACCTACCTCGGGAGACGTGCACCTCATGTCTTCCATGTCCAGGGAGGACTTCAATAGGATGCTATCATTGACATTTGCCAAAGTTGGTACAGTTAATAGAGGTTATGTTTTAATCCCATTTTCCTTAAATATGTTGTACTTATTTTTTCTCCAAGAAGCAACTTTATGGGTAGGAGCTCATTTCCCGTCCTCCACTGACGCCTCATCAGGCTTAAGGGAAGCCCAAAGGCGAAGATTGGAGGATAAAGTAGAGCACCTGCTAGCAGATATCACCAAGCTTAGGGATACCAAGAAGGAAGCTTTTGGGAGGTACCAACGGACCGAAAGGGAGACCAAGAAGTTGCAAAGATAGCCAAATGTCCTGAAGGAAGACCATGATGAAGAAATCCAGAAGTTGGCTAACCAAGTTTACAAGACTTCCCAGATACTGAGGATGGCAAAACTATCTAGAGGCCTACTGGGCCAGCCGCCTCTTGGAGCATCAGAAGTTTGTTAACTATCAAAGGGAAGTGGCCAGGATAGTTGGGTCTTATCTGCACTTCGGCTTCCAAGCTTGTAAGTAGCCAGCTAGGGAAGAAACTAATTTTCTTAATTTCGACATAGTGCTGGAGACCATCCATGATCCCTTTGCCAAACTTCTTGTTGTTGCTGAGACTCCCCCTGCTAAATTAGGTTTTCAAGTTCTTTACTTGGTGAGATTTTCCTCAGCCAGTTTCGATCAATCCCTAGATGTATTTTGCAGAAGAAGATCTAGACCAAATACAGGGGGCGGTCAAGGTAGAGGTGCGAGCCAGTTACTTTAACTGAGCTACCCTGTTTCTGTTGAGGGGAACATCCTTGAAGGGAGTCTTGTTGAACCAATGATGGAGGATGCCCCAGGCCCCTCTCGCTGTTACTAAGGACCCCTCTGCCCCAGTTGGAAAAACTGCCCAGGCTGGCGAAGAAAAGGCCCCGAGTGTGGGGTAATCTTTGAAAGTTGATGTACTCCGTTCCCCTTTCCCTACGAGAACAATTTACCTTTGTTTTTCTTTCCTACAAGCTAATTTCCCTCACCAAGATGAGGATGAGATAATTTAAGTTTTTGTTATGTACATACTTACCTGTTTGGTTAACCTTTTGCTGCTTTCCTTTCTGGTTGCATATGTGGCGCTTGCCACCCTATTATTTGCTAAATACTTCACAACAGTATTACTTCAAAAATCATCATTATCACATTTAGGTATAGAAATTAAAAGATAATTAATTAATTGAGAATTTGAGGGCGTCAGGGCTTTTGATGAGACTAAGGAGTCCCCTTGGGGAGGATGCCTGCGTTTTTCGTTTATGCAGGGCTTACTCCATTTGACCTGTGGTCTTGCCCAGATATGCGAATAGCTAGTAGTACACAAGGTCTTTTTGTTCTTTTGTTTTTTTCCTGACCTTTGTCTAAGGGGAGTACGTCCTTGGGGGGATTCATATTCTCTTAATAGCGGTGCTTCGTAAGGAAGTACTATTTTAATTTGAAGATATCCCTAAAATGAGCGATCATTATTGTGAGGAGGACGCCCTCCTGAGAGGTATTCGATTTTTCAAGAAGGATGTATTTGTTAGGAGGTCCATTATTTTAAAGAAGATGCTCCCTTAAGAGTCGTTGACTCTAGGAGGATGCCCTTGGTAAAACACGTTATGGTATGAAGGATGCCTTCCTGGGAGGTCTTGATTCTTTTGAGGAGCATGACCTTAGCTACGCATAGAACTTCTTGCGGTTGTGAACATTCCAGGGTCTAGTCAAAGGACATCTTTCTCCATCTTCTAAGTCATAGGCTCCTCAGGCTATGATCCCAATGACCTTGTATGGACCTTCCCACTTGGGATCTAGTTTTTTAGCCGGTTTTGAAATGTCAACCCTTCGTAATACTAGGTCCCTTACCTGGAAATTGCGATACTTTACTTTTTTGTTATGAACATTAATCATTGTGCCTTTATATCTTTGTGTTCAGATTAATGTTTTTCCCATAATTCTTCGACGAGATCTAAATGCTCTTTAAGGAGTTCAGTATTATCATTTTCTAAAAAATGTAATATTCTGTGCGAGGGCATTCCCAGCTCAGAGGTAATGATGGCCTCTGTCCCGCACACCAAGGTAAAGGGGATTTCTTCTGTAGAACTTCTTAGGGTTGTTCAGTAGGCCCACAAAAAATTGGTTAATTCCTTAGCCTAATTACCCCATGCTCGGTTTCTTATTTTCTTGATTCCTTGTACCAATATGTGATTAGTAACTTCTACTTGTCCATTGGCTTGAGGGTGTGCCACTGATGTATATCTTTCTTTGATGTGGAACCCTTTACACCATTTTTGTATCTTTCTACCTTGGAATTACTGACCGTTATCAGAGATTATTTCTCAAGGGAGTGTAAAGAAGCAAATAATATTTTTCCATACAAACTTCATCATTTCCCCTTCCATGATATGAGCGAGTGGTTTGGCCTCCACTCATTTTGTAAAGTAATCAATAGCAACTAAGTGGAACTTCCTTTGGCTAGGAACTAGTGGGAAGGGACCCACTATGTTCATGCCCCACTTGAAAAAGAGACATGGAGACAACATAGTAGTAAGGGCTCCGCAGGTTGATGTATGATGGTGGAATGTCTCCAGCATCGCTCACACTTATTTACCAACTGCGGTGCATCTTATTTTATGGTTGGCCAGAAGTATCCGGCTCGTAAGGCTTTATTGGCCAACATTCATGTTCCAGCATGAGGTCCACAACACCCACCGTGTATTTCTTTGAGTTCATGTAGCTCTCCTCCTGAGATAGGCACTGGAGCAAGGGATGTGTGAATGATTTCCAATATAAGATCCCTCCTTGATTAACCTAGCGGCGTCCCATCCATTTCCTGTGAGCTGTCCTCCTTCCAACCATTGTATAAGGGGTGTCGGGCAGTCTTCTCCTGAAGAGATGACTTGTATACTTAAAGGAGCCCTAGGTTCTGGCAGGTGTTGTATGGTGATACGACGCGTCTTATAATTCTTCAAAGCACTAACTAACTTGGAAAGGTAGCTTTCGTTGAAATAATCTTCTCAAAGAATTTCCTCAAGTTGGAAACTTTCATATTTTTTCTTTAAATCTTTAATTTGCTGAAGGTATTAGACCATGCTTTCCTCCCTGGCCTCATACTTTCCTCCCACTTGCTTAACTATTAATTGAGAGTTGGAGTACGCAGTGAGGTGTTGGGCACCTACTTCTTGAGCCATCCTCATGCCCAACACGGGAGCTCGAAACTCAACTTTGTTATTTAGAAGCCTTAAATTTGAATCATACTACGAACTCTATGTCTTCTCCCTGAGGAGAAGTGATAACTATGCATGCCTCACTCCCTTGTGTGGTTTGTTAATCCATCTACATGAAGGAGCCAAGTTCCATCCTCCGATATCTTCTCTTGGGACATCCCAGTTATTTTTTAGATGAAATCTGTCAACGCTTGGGCTATGATAGTAGTTCCGAATAAGTAGGAAATGTCATACTCACTTAATTCTATGGCCCACTTTACTAGGCGGCCGAATGTTTCCAGCCTGCCTAAAATTTACTGCATAGGTAGATTGGTCCTTACTCCTATAGGATACGAGAGGAAGTAAGGACGTACTCTTCAAGCCGTAAACACCAATGCAAGAGACACTTTCTTTATGGGAGGATACCGTCCCTCAACTCCATTAATTACTTTGCTGATGTAATAAATGGGTGGCTACCCTCCTCCCTCTTCCCAAATTAAGACGAAATTGAATGCCTGAGGAGTGGCCGACAGGTAAAGATAAAGAGTGTCGCTCGGCGAGGATTTAACCAATAGGGGAGTCTGCTAGATAATTTTTGAGCTCCTCAAAGGCTTGCTGACAATTGCTATCCCATTCGAAAATTTTAGCTTTCCTTAACATCATGAAAAAAGATAGACTTTTTCTTAGCAGACTTAACTTTCCTTAACATTTGGAGCGTCGCTACTCTCTTAGTCAATCGTTGTACCTAATTAACATTGGCGGGAGCCTCCATGTCAAGGATGATCTTGATCTATAGAAGATTAGCTTTGATACCTCGCTCGATCACCATGAAACCCAAGAACCGCTCTCCGCTCACCAAGAACGCACACTAGTTTTAGCCAGTATTTCCTTAATATTGCGAAGGTCTCTTCCAAGTCTTTGATATGATCATTAGCCTCCTTAATCTTTACCAGCATGTCATCCACATAAACTTCAACATTTCTTCCTAGCTGAGGACGAAATATTTTGTCGACTAGTCTCTGGTACGTAGTCCCCGTATTTTTCAACCTCAAAAGCATGGCAACTTAATAGCAAGTTTCCTCAGAAGTGATAAAACTGACTCTTTTTTTTGTTTTCAGGTGCTAACATGATTTGGCGATACCCTTATGACGAGTCCATCATACACAGTAACTCACACCCTAACGTGGAGTCTACCAGTTAATCAATCTAAGGTAAGGAATAGAAATATTTGGGACAAGCCTTATTGAGATCCCTAAAGTCCACGCACATGCTCCATTTTCCTTCAGGTTTTGGGACGTGGACTACATTAGACAACATCCAGGGAACTGTATTTCCCTAATGTGCTTAGCTGCTCACAATTTATTTACTTCGACTTGGATGATTTTATCTGTTTTTTTTATCCAAAATACCATCTCTTCTATTTCACGGGCTTACCATTGAGGCCTATATTAAGTTGATTAGTGATGACACAGGTCTATCCATTCCAAGTCTTGGGGAGTCTAAGCAAATATATCTATATTTCATATGAGGCACCGAAACACCTCTCTCGAATTTTATCCTGACCTAATTCGAGTGACTTTTTTGGGATTCCCAGGTATGAGTTCGATGGTGAGCAATTCTCCACAAGTTATACATCGACAAAGGCATCCCGTTTGACTTCAAGTTCCTTGCCAAGTAACAGCTACTTTCCTCGTTTCTTCTGAGATTCTTGTTCCAGCATTCCCTCCGAACTCATTTTTCTTCCCTTCTTGATAGCTCCTATGTAACATTTATAAGATTGCCAAGGGTTCGCTTATACTTCACCCACTTCGCCTGCCACGAGAAATATAATCTTCATATGATAAGTGGATATGACGGCCTAGAAGGCATTAAGAGTGGGCACCCTAAGATGGCATTGAAAGTTGAATGTATGTCCACAACTAAAAATTTTTAGCAAACAAGTCTTGCGAAAGGGTACAACTCCTAGGGTTAATGGGAGTGAGATCATACCCCTAGGATGTACGGCCTCTCCTGTGAATCTATATAATGACATATCTATTGCCTCTAGGGGGATGTCCCCCAACTGTATTTGATCATATGCTTCACCAAACAGTATATCCACTGAACTGTCTGAATCTATAAAGATGCGCCCAATTTTGTAATTAACCAATAAGGCGGTGATAACTAAAGCATTATTGTGAAAAACGTTGGGCCTGGATTGCTCTGCTCATCCAAACTAGATAACAGAGGTGTCTTCCAAAGTTTCTACATCCAAAACATCCTTAAGTGTTAACCCATGCGATTCCCTAACTTGGGACTTTCTAGCCCTTTGTGAATCTCCTCCAACGGGGACCTCTAGCAATCATCCTTATCACACCCTTTCGTGTGGGATCACTAGCTTCAATTCTTCCACCTGTCAAGGACCTGGGAGCTTCCTTAGGTAGAGGGTCTGGGCTAGAGTCCTTCCCTACCATGGTTTTCTCAGACTCCTGTTTCTTATTGAGCGAGCCACTAAGGAGGGATGTCCCCCACTTGGGGCTGCACTGGCAGATCTGAACCTTCCGTAGTTAGTGGTGTAAGGCCAGATGGGGCTTGGTCACTCATTCGGTACGCCAACATCAGAGGGGGTCCCCACATGGGCGGGAACCAACGTTGCTAGTTGTCCGCGTATGGCAGTAGCAATGATCAGTTGGATAGTCCCTAAGAGGGCTGGGGGGAGTTCCCCCAAAGAGGTATTTGAAGAGGTACTGTGGTTGGAGAGATCAACCAATGGGTCCAAGGGCCTGGAAGTACCTGGGAGGGCCACTCTAGAAACCAGAGCCAAAGAAGCACCAGGTACAACTTGTAGAACCTGGGTACCACCAGTAACCTCCTCAGCATTTGACTTGTTTTGCACGTTGCTAGGTGTCCTCATTGTTACTCAAATCTTTAATTTGGCTCCCACAAATGGTGCCGATTAATGCAAGCAAAAAGTAATAGCAAATCGAGTGTCGTCGGGCTTGGGCCGAAATGCTAGAGAATTGTGAAAAGGGGGGACCCTGAAAAAAAAAAAAACATTAGCACTATAACGCCCAAGTTAGTGACAAATTTAAGATGGAATCATTGTAACAAATATCGTCGATATTTTGAATTTATCATGATTTTCTCGCGATATAATGAGAAAAAATAAAAATAACTATAAAACACGATAATTTTTATTTATCGCGAGATATTTAAATAGTTTTGCAAAAATATCGTCTCATCTTCAAATGCAAACTTCATCCTTGGTTCAAAAGTAATTTCTCTATCCTTTATTTCTAGTACAATACAATGATGAAAGTGAAAACTCAAGTCACAAAACACAAAATTATCAAGGAAAAGAAAATTTTGAAAGTCAAATCTCCAAATTTATCCACTCTTAACCTCTTTAAATTTAAAACTTCCAATCAAATCACCTCAAAATTCAAACTTATATTGGATTATCATTTTTATTCAAAATTCAAATTCAACCTACAAATCTCAACATAAACATCATGAATTCAAAGGTGATGCTTATATATATATGTATATATATACGTATATACATCTTAATTTCTACCATTGCACTTTTTTTCTCTTTGAAAAGTTATTTTTCAATTTACATTCACTCTTTCTCTGCAAAGTTGGTATCTTCTAAAAAAGCTAAAAGAGTTCAGTCAGGTTTGATATTTGATTCAGTTAAATTCATGATAAATCTATATTTTTAATTAATTACATACTATGTTGATTTTTTTCTTGTGAGCATGACAAATTTAATTATTTGATACATACTTATTATTTAATGTTTAGTAATTAATATCTGGCATGATCTTGTTAATAAATTTTAATTATATATGTGTATTTGGAATGCAATTCATATTTTGTAGTCTAAAATTTAAAATATAAAAATAATAATAATAATAACACATGCTCATGTTTATAGGAAGCTAACTTTTTTTTTTTTTTGTATGTTAGGAAATTTTTGTATAATTTTTATTGGATTTATCAAATTCTGTCATTCTATGTACTTGTATTGTCATGTAGTTAGATTCATTTAGGTATTTTTACTAATTAGGTGAAAAATCATTCATTTCTTTCTACCTTTTAGAAGATATAATTATTGCCATGCAACTAATTCTTTTTGAATTTTTAATTTTTCAGGATACTACCATAATGCCAAGGCAAAAAGATCAAATGTGGGAACATGCAATTGCTTTATTAATTATGCAATTTATTCCTTTTATAATTTGAATTTTAATTTACTTTTTCTTATTAGCATTTCAACGTTTCTTCATGCAATTGAAGCTATGTAATAAGATATATTTATTATTAACTAAAATATTAGATTTTAATTTGGTCTATAGATGCTATATTAATTGACATTAAATTGGCCATTTCTATTAATTAGAATTCTGAATAACACATAAATTATTTTTTTATATATTCAACCTTTTAGAAATAAAAAATATATATCATTTCAATAAAATAATATACCAATGAATTTTACCTGATTTATTCTTGAATAATACTTCAAGTTTGGTTTACTTGATGATATTTTTTTGTTTTCTTCCGTATTATATCTGAATAAAACCCGAATTACAAATTATTACTGATGCTGAATAAATTTTTATTACGTTATTTGTCACTTTGGATGGAATGAACAAGAAAGACAAAGAATTTGAAAAGAAATTCCAATATGAGGAATAAATTAAAATAGATCCAAGAACATGCAATAGTATGCCGTAGAATGCGGAGTCCATCATCTCTCCTGGATTCTAGACGGAGTTAGTTACGATGTAGGGATAAGATTCGAGCTTATTTTAATGATGGTAATGTATTTGTAGGAGTACTATGATCCCGAGGGTCCTTTGTCCTGGTAGGAGTCTTACCAACCTGGGAGTCCCATCTACGAGGGATTCTTCAAGACTGTTGTGATCCGAACGGTTCTCCATGTTAGAGCCAGTTCGATACCACGAGGGAAGAGAGGCTCTCACATGGGTAAACTTCTTGGGGCTGTCGATCTAATTGGGCTTCAACTTAGGACTGAGTTCAGTGTGCACCCTTAGGCCACCTTCCTCTACCTTGGGCCCATGGTTTTCTTGGGCAATTCGGGCTTGTTAGGTTTCCTAGGCGGCTAGGTCTCCTAAGCCCTCTTAGTTTAGGCCATCCTAAGTGTATACATCATACACACACAACTAGTACGATAACATAGTGATTGAATTATTAATTTTTTACTTGAATGTCAGTTATGAGTCATTGAGATTTTTTTTCTTTTTGGTCTTTCTTCTTTAATTTCAACCTTCGATTTGCAATTGAAAGCGTTTTCTATGTCCTCAAAATGGTTAAAAATGGCTGTCACACAAGCTATCGCGGGCTATTTTTCTATCTATTTGGAAAAAAAATTTCGAATTGCTCTAGCAGATTTCTGATGGATTTACACAGGAAGAATTGAAATTGTAACAAAATGATAATTAATTTCAGCATAAAAATTGTCAGTACCTTACCTAAAGAACTATGGTTGCCACCCCCGTAATACAAGACTAAAATTATAATTTTATTTATAAAAAATTATGGTGAGATATTTACAGTGATAACATTTCGTTTTTATATAAATTGTTTTTAATGAAAGTTTTATAACTTATTTTGCCATTAATTCTCGCTAGAGATAATGTTTCTATTAGCTAGCTAGAACTATAAAACAAATTATGACAAAACAAAAATTCTTATCATTAAAATAGTTTATGATAAAAATACGTTTTCATCTAATTTTTTTATGACTAATCTCCTTTTTCTTCTCTCTTTTTCTTGCAGTGATATAGAGGTATGAATTTATCTATGAATATACGCCCCCCACCCCCCGCCCCCCCCCCCCACACCCACCCATCCCATCTCTCCCTTTCCCTCCGATGCTACATGCATGTCCTATATTTGGTTGGTTGGTGCACATAAAATCTTCAAAAGGAAAAAAAAAAAGTGAGAGATAGAGATTTTTGGTAAGAGAGAGAAAAAGAACAGATAATCTTGAAATGCATTCACCTCTGCAATCAATTCGCCTAACTTTCCTCTCTCTTGTCTTGTATTGTTTCATCATCACCACCATCAGCACCACCACCACCCTCACATTCCACGAAGCCTATTCTCCTCTCTTTAGCGAATTCAACATCCATCCATCTCCTGACGACAAGACTGTCCGTCTCCTCCTCAATCATTTCTCAGGTAACATATACATATACATATGCATGCATACCATGAATACGAATTCGGCATTGTAAGAATAAGACCTTTCGATATTTCAATTTATATATATTGATGTTGGATCATGGAATTCTTGGATTTTTTTTTTATTTTTTTTATCTTCAGGGTCTGGCATTATATCATCTGATTATTACAACTATGGATTCTTCAGCGCAAGTATTAAGATGCCGTCCCAACATGCTGCTGGCATTGTCGTCGCATTCTACGTATGTATACACACACATATATATATATATGGAATAAAACTATTTCACAAAATGTGCTTGAATATAATAAATTAAGCAATATAATTAGAGTATTAATGGTTAATTGTTGACATCAAATGTGGATACATTTGAGAAGAACCATGACGAATTAGACATTGAGTTCTTGGGGAACATTAAGGGGAAGCCGTGGAGGTTCCAAACCAACATGTATGGAAATGGGAGCGTGTCCCGTGGCAGGGAGGAGAGATATCGAATGTGGTTCGATCCCACCACAGACTCTCATCGCTATAGCCTTTGGACCCCCACAAATATCATGTAACTCTCTCTCTCTCTCGCTCTATATATATATATATTATATATATTATATATATATGTATATGGCTGAACTCAAGCTGCCATATATGAAAATTCATGAAGTAGATACGAAATCCCTATAAATTAATATAGAAAAGATTGAAGAGGCACCTTTACATTTTTAGAGGAAGCGTTCATATATATAACCCCTTTCTCCTTTGTTTCTATCGCTCAATTTGTAATTAATTTTTAGGGATAATTGCACTCCCCACTTTGAGGTTTAGTATAATTATATGTAGACATCTTATAATTTAGAAAATTACATCTAATACCTTTGAAATTTATTTCCCTCTAACAAATAAGTTCCTCCACTCGTCAAATTCACTGAATTTATTTATAGTAACCAAAAATTTGATCAAATTGAAATTTAACCTTAATTGACTTATTACTGACTTATTGTAGGTCATATAAAGGTAAAGTTTACCTTCTCACATGCATTAACATGTGAAAACATATAATGGTAATTTGGTTATAAACATTTATTTGACCTGCAACAAATCAGTAATCAGTCAATCGGGGTAAATATAAAGTTTTTCTAATTTTTTTATTAACATAAGAAAATTCGGTAAATTTTGACTAACAGAGGGACTTATTTGTTAGATTGAAGCAAATCTCAGGAGTGTTAGATATAATTTCCCAAACGACATGAAGTTTACGTGTAATTACATCAAATCTCATACAAGAGAAGTGTAATTATCCCTATTTTTTTTATGTGTTTATATATTGTGCCTCATTTACTAGCTGTAAAAGCTCAAACATTCAATTAATAGTTTGTAGAAAAATAATATAAAAGAGAATGCGATATCATATTATTGATTATTCCACCTCAATATATAGTGTTGGAATTAAAGATAACTACAACTTAATGGATAACAATCAAAGATACCTATCTAAATAGATAACAAAGATATGCGTAAACAAAAAAAAGATAGCATAAAAATCCTGAATATTCTAAAACTCCCTTAAGCTAGAGCAATATATCGATCATGCCCAACTTGTTACACAAAACATCAACCTACTTGAATCCTAAGGCCTTGGTAAAAATGTTTGCTCTTTGCTCTGAAAAAGGAGTAAAGGGAGTGCAGATTTTCTGACTCATGACCACCTCATGAACGAAGTGACAATCGACCTCAATATGTTTTGTCCTCTCATGAAAAATAGGATTACTTGCAATAGAATAGTTGCTTGATTGTCACAATGCATAGGTACTAGGTCATCACACATGAAACCCAACTCTTTTAGTAGATTCTTCAACAGGTTTAGTGTCGAGTAGCCTGCTTTTTGAAGGAGATCACAAAAGTATTTTCTTTGAGATAGAGAGACCCCATACTTGCTATGAGATTTCATTTCAAAAAAATACCTTGGTCTCCCCAATCTTTAGTGACGAAGTGCTTTGGTAGGTATGTTTTGCCCTCTTCAATTCCGACAATATCACTACCAGTGATCAAAATATCATCAAAATAGACTGGAAGAACGACAATGCCTGATCTCGTAGTTTGGACAAAGACAGAATGATCTGCTTGGCACCGCAAAAACCCAAACTCACCAATAATTCGACTGAATTTATCAAACCATGCTCTAGAACTTTGTTTAAGACCATAAATAATGTTTTTTAATTTGCACACCATATGTTGCGTCTCCCCCTGAGCAACATATCCAGGAGGTTGCTCCATGTAAACAATTTCATTCAAGTCACCATATAAGAAAGCATTTTTTATGCTCATTTGATACATCAGCCAATTGAGATTGACTGCCAAGGAAAACAATACTCGAATAAAATTAAGGCGAGCATCAGGTGAAAATATTTCAAAATAATCTACCCCATACGTCTGAGTGAAGCCCTTTGCAACTGGGCGAGCTTTATACCGTTCAAGGGTCCCATTTGCCCGAAATTTGAGGGTGAAGAACCATCGACAAACAACAACATCAGCATTAGGAGGTACTGCCACAAGTTCCATGCCTCCCTTCAAATGAGAGCAAACATTTCGTCGTCCATGGCCATCTTCCACGCCGGATGCCAAAGTGCCTCACAATAAGTACTAGGGATAGAAACAGATAATAGGGACACAGAGGAAGCTCGATAATTAGGACTAAGATATTGATAGAAACGAGAGTGAGCCAAGGGATGAGCAGTTCAAGACCTTTTACCTTTGCGAAGAGCAATAGGGAGATCATTGGCTGATGTAGCGGATGGGTTTCCAGGAGCTGCAGTTGGAGGAAGACTTGGTGAAGCAGTGAGCGTGGTAGTGGTGGATCGATTATGATGGGAATACACTTGTAATGGCCGGGTAGGTGGTTCTGTATGCGGGGGAAGAGACAATAGTGGGGACAAGTAAGGAACTGAGTCATGAGGAATGGCTGGGGATGAGTGTGGTGAGTAAAAAGGAGTGGTTCGAAAAAGGTAACATCGACAGAAATAAAAGGACCGACGAGATTGGAGGATCATAACACCAATACCCCTTCTGTGCCCTTGAATATCCTAGAAATATACATTTAACAAAGCAAGGAGAATGTTTATCAGATTAGGGAAATGGAGATGAACGAAGCACACACACCCAAAGACCTTAGGAGCTATCCCAAATAAAGGCTTATCAGGGAAATGGCAAGAATACGGAGTATCCCCACTAAGAACACTTAAAGGCACATGGTTAATAAGATAAATGCAGTGAGAATAGCATCCCCCCAATATGACTTGGGAACATGCATGTCATTGTAGTACGAGCAATATCGAGGAGATGGCGATGTTTGCATTCTGTTAAACCGTTTTTGTTGAGAGGTATATGGGCAGGAAGTTTGATGTAAAATTCCTTTGGAATTATAGAAGTCCGAAACTACTTTCTGGACAAACTCAAGTGCATTATCAGTACGAAGGATGCGAATATTAATAGAGAATTGAGTGTATATTCATTATAAAAGGAAATGATGATAGAGGGACTTGAGATCTATCTTGAGTAAATAGACCTAAGTCATTCTAGAGTAATCATCAACAAAGGTGATAAAGTAGCGAACCCATTAAGAGACTCAATACGACATGGACCCCAAATATCTGAATGAGCTAGAGTAAAAGGAGAGGAACTACGTTTGTCAAGTTGAGGTGGAAAACTAGCATGATGGTGCTTTCCGAGTTCACATGACTTAAATTCTAAACGAGCCGACTCAATAGCTAAGATTTTCTTTAATGTAGGAAGGGACGGCGACCAAGACGACAATGCCACTGAAGAGGGGAGACCGAGGCAAAATGAGCACGAGCATTAATAGGTGGAGATGTATCTAGATAGTAAAACCACCACGCTTATCACCGACACCAATCGTCCTCCATGTTTGTAGATCCTAAAACACTCAGTAAGAAGGAAAAAAGGTTACGAAGCAATTGTGTGTCTTAGAAAACTGACTAACAGAGATTAGATTAACAGGAATCTTTGGGGCGAAGAGCACATCAGTGAGGGTTAGATGATTTGTGGGTTGAATTGTACCAGAGCCAGATATAGGAGTAGGAACCATCAGCGAGGCGAACGGGTAGGGACTTTTGACAATAACAAGAAGGCAGCTTAGGCTGGTGGCAAGTGTGGTGGCTGGCAAAGGCGAGCAGATGTACCCGGGGGCACGAGTGATGAATGCACGGCGGCATGGTCTAAAAGGAGGCTGGAGCAGCGCAGGACGGACGGAACAGAGGCCGTCGAGAGGCGGCGGCGCTAGCGAGAGGGCATGAGGCGTTGAGCAGATGTGGCTGATGAACGGTGCGAGCACTGTAACGGTGCGAGTGACGAGAGGAATGCGCCAAAGAGCGCGAGGTGCGGGGCGGGCAAAGGTGGGGGCGAGTGAGGGAGTAAGGAGGGTGGCGGCGGGTTTATTAGGGTTTAAGGGTGGGGGTGGCAACGGGTGGGTGATTTGGCTGAATGTGATTTAGGAGGTTTAATTTATTTATTTAAAAAGCTGCTAGTGGTACCATGCAAAAAATAATATTCAAATATCAATATCTGTTATTGATATTTCCACCTCTAATATAGAGTGGTGGAATTAAAGGCAACTACAACTTAATGGATAACAACCAAATATATCTATCATAACAAAAGATATGCACAAATAAAAAAGAAATAGCACAAAATCCTGAATATTCTAACCATAATTTTGTTTTCCCTCCAACCCAAACACGCCAATCAACGAGGTGTGTAGTTGGAGAGTAGACAAGCTAAGTATTAGCTAGATGAATGATTCTGCTCCCATAATTAGTAAATGAAGACAAAATAGGCAATATCCAAACCAAAATATGAAAATTAGTAATAAATGTTGTGAGCAAAGAATATAACAAGGCAGAGGGAGGTTAATACTTCTTTTTGAAAATGTTAATTTGCCTTTTACACATTTTTCTTAGTTTTGGGGGTTTTGTGTATATTTCAATTTTCAGGGAGACAATGTAGACATAAGCCTATATTAATTCAATTTATCTCACTTTTTAAATAAACCGTAAATTATATTGACACCCACTTGAGATTATATCTAAATACCCAAATTTCATCTGTCATTTGCAATATTTCAAGTATAAATATAAAGTTGTAGTTATAATTATCTATTCAGTGCTAAAGTTTACAATATGAGTTGCATTACACTAAAACCCTCTCGTGGAATGTACCTATAATTTTGCATAGAGCAAGCTATGTTTGTGTAAATGTATAATATAGATTAATTCATCTTTTTCCAATTTTTTAATATCTGGGCATGGACAACATGATTGAAACAATACTTAGGAACATTAATGAAACTTAGATATTGTGCATGGAATTCCAAATGAGCTAGTATGCATCAAATAAATAAGGGATAATTACAATCTTCTACCTTAAAATTTTGGTGTAATTATATAGATCTCTTATGATTTGTGAAATTATATAGTATTCCTGAAGTTTGCTTTTGTCTAACAAATAAATCCCCCTGTTAGTAAAAAATTCAATGAATTTGCTTTTATTAATAATAAAAACAAAACTGAATGCAAATTGATATGTAATAGTGATAGACTTATTACTGACTTATTGCAGATCAAATAATTTTTTTCGTCTGAACTACTTTTATAGATGAAGATATACGAACTCACATGCATTAACGCGTCAAGACATATGAGGGTAATTTGATCATAAAAGACATTTATTTAACCTGCAATAAATCAATAATAAATTAATTGGGGTAAATACAGGTTCTTTTGCAATTTATTTTGTTAATATTAGTATATTTGGTGAATTTTGACTAATAGATGAACTTATTTATTAGACGGAAACAAACAGCAAGGGTGCTAAATATAATTTTTTCAAATTATAGAGGCTCTACATGTAATTATACCGAATTTCAGGAGAGGGAGTGTAATTATCCCAATACATAATGAACCTCTTTAGTTTGGGATAATTACACTCCCCTCTTCTGAGGTTTGCTGTAATTATAGGGAACCCTCTGTAGTTTGGGATATTACATAAAGCGCCCTCGCCCTTGAGGTTTTGCTTCTATCTAACAAATAGTCCCCTTGTTAGTCAAGATTCATTGAATTTCTTAATATTAACAAAAAAATTGAATGAAAAATTTTATCCTCGATTGACTGATTACTAACTTATTGCAGATGATATAAATCTTTTTCGGACTAAACAACTCTTATAACAGTGAAATACCTCTTCACATGCATTAACGCTTGAAAACGTAGAGAATATTTTGGTCATAAAAGATTTAATTGATCTGGAATAAGTCAATAATAAGTCAATTGGGGTTTAATATAGTTTTTGTTTTTTATTTTTTTGTTAATATCAACAAATTCGATGAAATTTAACTAAGACAGACTTATTTGTTAGATGGAAACAAACGTTAGGGATGATAGATATAGTTTTTTAAACAATAAAGGGTTTACGTATAATTACACCAAATTTCAAAGCAGGAGTGTGGAATTATTAGTTTCAGTTGCGTAGTGAGATTTTCTAGAAATGTAGAATTTGTGGAACATAGAAATAAATAGGAATAAGATTAAGGGTTAAGAAAACATAATTAACATTAAAGTTGAAAATTATGGTCGTCCAAATACTGCCTAATTCATATATACTAGTCCTCATTAATAGGTAGAAGTGCCGGTATATACGACGCTCTTGTCTTTGTTGGCAAATAATTTAGGGTAAATTACAACTTTCTCTTTTAAAATTTAGTATAATTATAAATATTTTTTTGTTGTTTGAAAAATTATAAAAAATACCTACTAATTTCGATATGCGTTCAACAATGAGTTCATTCCGTTAGGTATCCATCTAATTTTTGTGGAGTACTGATCAAAATGGCCTTTTTAAATTATAATATAATATAATTATCCAATTTTTTTAATTTTTAAAATACTTTTGAACTATATTTCTCTAGATTATTTTCACCACAAAAATATTTATATTTTCTCAAATATGTTTTTTTTTAAAATGCTACAATAAGAGTAAAATGGTAATGTCCACTTCATCATTAGGGGCTACGGAATATTTTAATTTTTTAAACAACACAGGAATATTCATAATTTCTCAATAATTTATAGAGCCTTTCTTGAATAGTCTACTCTGACAAGATAAAAAATAAAATAATAGGTCTATGTATACTTATTCATCAGGCCAAAATTGTATCTTTTGTCCAAGAAGCATAGGGTGCGGTAATCCATTTTGACAATTCTATCTTGTAATTTTAGAATTTCACATATTAAATACAAAAATGATTAAAAAAATTGCACGTCATCAACTTAATTGGTGCACTTTTCTGTCATTTTAGCAAATTCGGCTATTTTTGCTTTTATTGTATTTTTAAAATTACATAATAAAATTATTAAAATTAATCTTTACAGTATTAAATGGCAACCCCAGCATACCAGGAGACTAAAATTACAAATTTCTTCGATTAATCGGATTATAAAAAATCGTGCACGATTTTTGGGTTTCGCTTATTTCAACTGAAAATTAATGTGTAGATTGTAATCAAAATTAAATCATGAGTGCTCAAAATGAACTCCTGAAGATACACTGACATCATCATGATAGGTAGGTAACATGACTTCAGATTATATATATGCCTTTAATTTTTCCTTCACATAAATATATATATATATATTATATATATATATATATATATATAATAATATTTATTTTGAGTTATTAGCTGGAATATTCCACTTAATTATTTTTGTTTATTTAATTTTAAATCAGCCCAATATTAGTAGTTAAAATCTGCTATCGCAATCCTAAAATTATTATAAATATACCACTTATGTCCATGTAAGTAAGAGGCCAGAGTGTCTATTACATGATTATACATTCATTTACATAGCTATTCTTTTTTTTCCCCACTTATTAACAAGTGAAAATTGGCTACACAAATTACTCCCTGCTACTGTGTGGACCAATGACTTCCTCATGTTCTCCCGTTCCTCCGGCTTGTTCACCAGGATCCTCAGTTTCATCTCTGTCCACGGCCACTACCACCTTTCTCCGTCGTCCTAAATGCCCAAATCCCCCCGATCCTTTTCTTTACTCTTCGGCTACCTGGACCAACAACCTAAATGTTTCCTTGAACCTTTCTGCTACCAAGAATGTATCTTCGGTTCCTAATAACATAAGGCCATCTTTTCAACCTAGTATCTCTGTATCACAGTTTCCGAATATTGAGCCCTCTTCCGACTACCCCTCATATGGACAATCTATACTGTATATAATTGAAGAGGTGGTGTCTCAATTATTGAGAAATTGCATTTCAGATACCATTGTATAGGGGGTTTTGCAAGCAAACCCAACTTTACAAGATAGCTAGTGTTGATACTGTACTTCACAGAGATTTGCATTTAAGTTATCTTATTTTTTATTTTTGCTTCTAAACTTTCTAAAAGTATCAATTTGGTCCCTGATTTTTTTCCCTAGCAACATTATTCCTATTTCTATCCATTGTTCTGGCCCAACATGCTTCCAAAATAAAATTAAGCCTCCATAAATTTATACCTTGTTTGACTGCTTTCTCGCCGAGTATTCCAAGTCCTCGGTTTTATAGATTTTCTCCAACCACACTACCGCAACAAATGGTTCGCCATTTCTTGGCTCATTCAGTAACAAACAACATAACCCTATTTCGTTGATAACTTAGGACGTAAAGATACTGCAGAATAGAGACTTAATTAAATTTTGGATGAAGAAGTTGAAAAAAAGTCTCAACTTTATTGAAGAACATAGGCAAATATTACATAGATATTTGTTCCTCTATTGGAGGAGACAAATGTTTAGCCTCTGATACACAAGACTTCACTCATTGGGGAACCCATAAAATTGAGAATTTAAAACTACAAAGATTTAAAAACTTGGAATACTATGCTTAGAAGAGTTGGAGAAATTTTTCGATAATCCCCTTCTGCTTCATTTCCTACTTATTTAAAGCCATCTGCGGACTTGAAACACGCACTTCAAACTTGTTTCTTGTGATGTCAATGCATTCTTATCCCCTTGTCTTTTTGGGACGACATCATTGTGTTCGTAGTCTTCGCATCATTTCCAGCTGTTGGTCATGATAACTTCTCGGCTATGTGATTGTTAGCTGGCTTTCCTACTTTCTAATTGTTGGCCTTGTTGTCTTCTGCCGACAGTCTCACTTTTGAATTATTACATTCTGCAGGTTTTACTTAGCCTTGTAAAATTCCTTTCTTTTACCCTTATCCTATTTCGGTTTTGGTTTCTTTTGGGTGACCATAGTTTTAGTCCAAACAAGGATTTTTCATGCTTTCCACAACAAGAGCATACATGGTGGTGACATTGCCCAACATGCAGCATATTGCATAGATTCATCCTCGTTGCCTCGATTGCAAGCAACTTGTTCTCCCATATAAGCATTCTCTTTTTCTCGAACAAGCTTTCTGCAAACTTGATGTTCTTCCCTGTCATGGAGTTTAATAGGAATGATCCATTTAACTTGTTTGAGAAGATTTTAAATGGATACTCCACTTTGTTCATCTTGGTGAGACAGACCACAGCCCCTAGGCTTTTCTAGTTGAGTTATCATCTTCACTGATAGATAATACTAGGGGGGCCTCTCCTGTGGCAGCTTTGATCTTGTTAAAAGCTACTATGTCTGGCCTCTATAGCTTGATAAAATGGAAAGTTAGATGACACTCTTTCCTTATGGTTTCTGGAGTTGTTGATATGAACTTTAACTCCAAAATATAGTCTCATTTTAAGTGGGATTGTTTTGCCATGAATCATAGACCACCACACTGATCAACTTCGAAAGCTTTGAGATTTTGGAAGAACTTGGTGATATAGTATGAACTGAAGCCAAAGATCCAAAATCATACCATTCTTTAACATCTTCTGGTTTGGACCCTTGTAGCATACAGACTCTGTTATATCTTCCGAATGCTTCGATAACATTCTTGCTTGGATTCACTCCTCTGCGAGAAATTAGTTTTTCCCACATCATCTGATAAACCTGCCAAGCAGAAGAATAAGATATCAACTCATTAGTATTAACCTTAGAGGTGTCTGTCATTGGCCTAAGGTTAATCTCTCCCTCTTTAACCCTAGAGGTGCTGAGTTGACTTACATCAACAAGAGTTTGCACATCCTCTAATCCAATTGTTATCGTTTCACTAGAGTCTGGCGATGGCCTCGTGCAAGCAATACTTGAATCGGCCGCTATAGGTCTAGAGCCCTGTACTCTAAGGGGCATGTTTAGGGTCATGCTCCTTTAACCCACTAGTCATCACCAAGGGCAATGCTTTTCGAATTGGTTCCATGAGGTCTTTACATAGCAAGATAAAGTCCAGCATGAAAGTCGTAATTGTGATCTGGACATTGTAAAGATCTACTTGTTGGAATTGACTAGCTATTTGAGATTTCACCGTTAGTTGTCCAAACTTCTTATCAAGCTTCTCAAAGTTCTCCCTGAGCCTCAAAATAGTGGAGTTTGCTTCATATGCTTCCAAATCTGGTTAGAAAATCCGCAAGAACATTCTTTGAGATTTTTTACAACGACAATATTATAACAATAATATTGGTATTCTGTTTGCCATATGATAATACGTGCATCCTCAAGTTTTTATTCAAATTTATTTTTCAAGAAAGTTTTAACATTTGTATTATCAATTATTAATGTGAATTCTTTAGCAAGTAAAAATAAAGGTCATTTCTTAAAAGTCTTCCAGATTGCAAAAAACTCTTTTTCATTGATGTACAGACTTAGCCTTGTTATTTTGAGAACAACCGTCCTGCATATCTACAAGGTTCTTCCCCTGTAGTAGTCCTTTTCATGAGCACTGATGCCCATCTATAGCCATTGGCATTTGTGTAGACTACTAATTCTTCCTCATCCTGTGGTATGACGAGCTTGGGCAGGTTATTGCAAACCTATTTCAACTCACGGGCCTTTGAGTGTGAATATCTTCCCACTTCCACTTTGAACTTTTAGTTTGCTCAAAAGTAGTCGGAAATCATTTCTATATTTTGCAAGATCCTTGATAAAGATTCTTGCAAAATTAACAACTCCCAAGAAGCTCAGCAAATGCTTCTTGTCTTTGAGTGTGTCTGAAAAATTGTGAATTCTCTCTATAATATGATCCTGTAACAATCCCTGTTTCATCAATAAGAATTCCTAAAATTTCAATTTTATTGACTGTGATAATAGCTTTATTTTCATAAAGTACTAATCATTCCTATGACATGCATCAAAAAATATCTCATGATGTTTAATATGATCTTTCATATTTTTAGATGCAATTAGTATGTCGGCAATGTAGACAAACATAAACTCAAAATAATCTTTAAAAAGATTATTTATTTATCTTTGAAATATTTGGGGTGCTTTAGCTAATCCCATTGGAAGCACATTCGAGATATATTATCCTTGTGGTGAGGAGATTACAGTAATTTTTTTTTATTCAATCTCCGTCTTAGTCTGATAAAAACCATATTTGCAATAAAATTCAAAAAACACTTTTGCTCCTTTAATGCAATCAATTAAGTGCTCTCTACTAGGAATGTAATAACCATCAATTCTTTATATTCTATTATTACCTTGATAGTTAATTACCAACCTGGGTTTACCTCTTTTCATGGTTTCTTACCAGGAAACCAAGACTACTGTAAGCAGAGAATCCAGGCTCGATGAATCTATGATTGATATGCTCCTTGATAATCTCCTACATATCTTTCATATCTTCCATGTTCATCTAGATAGGCTTGTATCAAATATACCCATATTTGCATTCGTCTTTGACTTTTAAAGTTTTTTTGATCTTGTTCTTATCTCATCATGCCAGAGGGTTCTTAACGAAATTCCTCCAGATGAGCCTCTTGACATTTTCAAGAGAAAGCCTACTTTCCTCGCTTATGTTCAGTGCCTTTATCTCCTACAACGTTTTTTTTGAGGTTCCTAATTCTTTTTTAGATTCTTCGTAGAAGCTATCGCTATTCAATGAGTCCTTGTTGCCTGAAAGACAAACGCGCTTTACCAAATTTTCTCCTATCCTGCATTTTCGGATGGGTTATTTTGACATCAAAATCAAAATCACCTCGCTTGCTGTGAAAACTTATGGGCATTATCCTGTTGAATGTATTCTTTCTTTGCAAAACCTGTACCTCGCTAATATAATTAGTAGTAAAAATTAACATGTTCCTCTAATTGTCCTATATATATCTTGCAGATATTTGAATTAAATTGTTATCGAGCAAGATACCAACACCTCCATCATGAAAGTAGATAGGAGGTGCTTTTACCCAGAACCAGGGTGTTCTGCATGCTCCTCCAATCATGATCTTGACTTCTCATAATACCTTATTGAGTATTAAGATATCCCTTCCTACAATAATGGGTAAGGTTTCTATAGCTTCTTTAGGAAAAACTTCGGGTTTTGCTAGTGCAAATTCCTAAACCAGTATCAATATAAGCACAAAATATTTTATCTTATAATGATCCTATAACATACCAATCGATATGTATATAGAAAAGGAACTGGTAATTCAAATCTTATGGTAACACCATCAAAACTAAATTCCATACAGTTACCTTTTCTTCCCCTTGGTTTATGATCTTCAAGAAAACTTAACCCCAAAGTCATACTTCCATTTTCTTGTCCTGCAATACCTGTAATTAGAATTTCATGGCTTGCTATTTCTGACATGCCTTCATATCTACTAGTAACAGGTTGTTACAAATGATATAAGCCATCATAAGAAAAAAAAAATTCTTTGTAAGTGATGTCAAATATAAGTTTCTTTTCATCCTTTAGGGCATCTAAGTTTTGCGTTATCTATCCTAATCTCTTGAGAAGTTAAAGTATTTAACAACTCTTTCTCCTTCCATTTGTAACCTGTAATCCTATATTTCGAAACGGACATCCTGCTACTAAGCTTAGTTCTAGAGCAATGTATTCAATCTAAAACTAGGTGATCTTTTATAATGATATCAACACCACCTATTCTAAGTATCCTAATTGGATCTGGTGTCATTACCTTAGCGAATTCCTTGAAAATTCTACGAATCTCAATATACTCTTTCCTAATAAATTAATTAGAATGATGTGTGTTGAAAAGGGAATAAGCTAGTCTATAAGTTATAGAATATGGTCTATTTCCTTCTTTCATAATATTTTTTCTTTTAAAATCCTGATGAAGGGTTAAGACTCTACTGAAATCTTGCTTTGCTAGGTTGTATGCAATTCTAGAATGAATATCAAACATTAATTTTCCTACATACAAATTTGCTATCATTGTTCCAAGACATCCATCTCTTAAGTTATTGATTCTTCTATCCATTATAGATAAATGTATTTTTGAATCAATTCCTTCCTTGAAGTTGCTTTTATTACTACTTTTATAGTTCCCATGTAGATCCATATCATAGTAACAGTTATTTCTTCTATAAGCTTACTTAGTTCTTCAAGAATTTCTTCTTTAGGAATAAGCTGCATTTTAATCACATTACCCGTAAATTCAATGGGAATAGCGAACTCACCTGAACTTATTTTGTTGATTATGTAATGTTTTCTCTGGTTTAGTCCTATCTAGTTAAGGACTTCCCCAATTCCTCAAATCCTAAATCTATCGCATGGGCTTAGGTTGGAATCTTGATGCATGATTCTTCCCATGATTTTATTTTACACTATTATTCTAGAAAAGAATCCCGGCAGTCTTTCAGATATATGAAGCCTATCATCTTCATGGTAGTTACTTTGACTCAGTTGAAGATCTATTTCTTCCTCATATACACTTTCATCAGAAGGAAGATATTCAAATTGATGGGGAGCAAATCGCTATAATAGACTGTGTCTAGGACGTCATCCATTGCTTCAAATTTTCTTCTTTCACCACATGTCTGCGGGCAGTTTGGAGATATATGTCCCTTTGCTCCGCATGTCCAACAGTTGCAGTTTTTGAAACTTTAATTGGCTTTAGTATGGGCTCATCTGAAAGTTCTCCTCATATGGGTTTTTCCCATGGATTTCGTATCTATCCGTCTCGATACTTGAGATGAAGTCCTTGGCTGTCGTTTTCTCTGTCCAAATTTCTATGATCTAGCCTTTGATTTAGATCACCATGATATCCGTTTGAAAGGGGTTCTTCTAGAACTCCTAAGGTAGGACTCTATACTCTGTTTCTTCCTCTTCCTTGGCTCGCTTGACTTTCCTATAATTATACGAAAATCGTTATTATCGCAACAGATAGTAGTGCTTTTGATCATACCTCTTAATCTTTTCATGTTATTTTGTATGGATGCTTGACAACATCGATCCTTCAGTTTGTCTTTCAGAAAAGACATCCTCATTGCTACTAAATCCAGTTCCCCTTCACGTACTTTGTATGATTGGATCAACATTTTTCTTCATAAACTACAGATCTTTGCAATGAGCATGGTAGTTGACACTTATGTCGCTACTCCACTTTGGAAAAAATATTTGCGAAAACAATAGATAAATTCATCTACTGTTTTAATTCAAGGCTAAAGAGAGCTTGTGTATATTCTCCAGCCTTTTTTGTTCTACTTCCTTCGAAGTATCCATCTCTAATGAAGTGTATCTTGATAAACTTTCCTTGTCATATTGCCATTGCGCTTTTTGAATCTCCAACAAGGATACTGGCTTTTGTATCTTATGGGGTATGATCCCATCCGATCTTCACAAAACCCTCCAAGCTTGACGTCAATAGTCTTATGAAGTTTTCTTTGTCGAGCTTTAGGGTAGTTGCTGCTATCTTCATGACTGCAACCTATTCATCTACGAACTTCTCAATACTTTGGAAGTCAATAACATGCAGGTTGAGTATGGTGCCATATGGATGTAAGGGCTGGAGCATTGTCCTTGCCTAAGGTGTATTTTCTAGCACTTTCCTTGGGTTTTTTCCTGGATTCTCACTAAGTTCGGTTCCTACAAAGGTTGGTATTATGTTGTTGTGGAAATCCGCACTTTCCCTCATTAGTGATCCTATGGAGGATCATTGGAACCTGTACTTCCCTTTAACGGTGGTAGTGCTGGAGTGATATCATTGATTTGAATGTTGACTAAGTCCACAATCTCGAGTTGAGAAAAGGATTCAATCAATTCCTGTCGATCTGATAGAGCCGCCCTCATTAATTCCATTATCTTATAGATTTGATGGCTTCAAGGATCAAATGATCTCTTGTCTTTGGCTTTGGAATCTCCATCGCCTTTCCCTTCTGATGTAGAACAGACACTAGTCTAAGGGCATCCTTGATTCGCTCTTATCTGGATTTGGATGTTTCAGGGTTTTTCCTTTAGCTTCTATTTAGATCTGTAATTTCTATCTTCAAATCTGTAAGATCCTTGTGTAGATCTGAAAGGATCTTAAGGATCTCGTCCATCTTTCGGCAGAAAGTTTTTATTTTCATAAGTATATGGATTAACCTATATCTATAGTCTTGAACTGTCTTTTGAATTTCTCTTAGATCTTGTAAGATTTTCGTGGTATCCGACGCGAGTTCTTTCCAGTCAATTCCCTTAATCATAATTTTTAGAAATGTATTTGTCAAGGAATTCACCCATTTTGTTTCTCCAAGCTAGTATTCTATCATGGACTTCGATTGCTCGCATTTCTTGGTAGTACCTTTTGGATCTGGTGAATTCTCCATCATTCTTTTTGTTCTTACTAGGTAAGAGGTTCGGGGTCTGGTGTTGTAGCCTTCTTTAGAATTCTTAGGATGAAATTCTTTCTCTATTTTTTCAAAATCAGGAAAGACTCCTGGTTGTCATTCGATGTCTGGAGATAATCTTCTCCGTTTTCTAGAATTTCCATAAAGAGATATCATCTATGTTCTTTCAGAATCTTAAAGTATTCCTTGTTGTAACTTGAAATTTCGTTTCATTCCATTCTCTTAAAGAGTTTCCTCCGTCAATGGTAAAAATATCTTAATGTGATATAAACACATATATTTTTTTGATAAACCTATGCTCTGATATCATTTTCAAGGCATGGGACAAGATCTACGAGAAATCAAACTTTAGGGGCTACAATGATATTTTCAAAAGATAGGGCATCATATGGAAACCGTTAATTCAGAAACTAAGGTACTAAAATTGCAACTTTCGTTAATTACAGTATCAATTTTGCCATGTCTTCAGTACTGTGGTACTAAATCAGGTTATTTTAAGAAGTATGGAACCTGAATCGCAAAGTGGCCTATAGTACGATACCAATTTTGCATTTATCCCCTCAATTATTTATTAACTTCCCACCACTCATGTAACTTCCCACTTCCCCATTGTCTTTCTTTTGAGGTAAGAGCGATGAAATATAATTAATTGAAATAAATCGATTACAAATACAATTATTTCTATCGACCTCAATATCTAACAAAGATTATTACAATAATCATATCCTATTCAACAATATCTACTATTATAGTAGACAACAACTCCTACTATGCAGTAACGACAACTTCTGTTATGCAGTAGAAAACATCCCACAGATATGGCGAGATTTGAACCCAATATCTTTTAATCATTATTCCTTTTTTTACATTCATTTTTTTGTCACTATTTTTTATAAATTTAATATTAATTTATTATTTTATATATTTTTTATTAAATAATAAATATTTTATTTTAAATTATATTTGTAAAAATTGCACACATAGAGTATGCCACAAATTACTAATACTTATAAAGCTAAACTTACTAAGTTTTTCCAACCATGTTTATTTTCCTATACTTGACTCTAAAATTGGGAACCTAATATTACTGTTAGAGAATTTTCTGGATATTTTAAAAATCTTTTGTCATGATAGTGTGCATTGTGCAGACAGTTTGGTTGTAAAGGTATGGAGATCCTTTTATTTTATTATGGTAGTTGGCCTAGTAGGAGTGTTTTCCGAAAACTTCTAGAAAAGTGATTTTTGTAGAAAACATTAAAAATTGTAGCATAATTAAAAGCTAAAAATTGTATATTATTTGAAACAAAAATATTACTTCTAAAACACCTTAATTAATTAAAACCCATTTTGTCCCCATTTGTTAAAAGGATAGTATTTTTACTTATATTTGCAATGGTTGTGTGTCAATAATAATTATTTTTTCACAAAAAATAATAAATATTATTTCGATTAGTATATTTTATATTTAATTTTTTCTAAAGTATTAATAAAAAAGTGAATGTGTAATTTAATAATATTTCACTAAGTAATATAATTGTTGATTTGTACACAATAATTAAACTTGCATAATTGTAAAAAAATATTTTATTAATTAATCATCAATATTTAATTTATATTTTTTAATGATAGAACATAATTAGATATAGCAAAAAATATATAAATTATAAAATATTTAACATGTCAAAGTGTAAATTTTATTATTGTTAAATTATTTGAATTATTTGAAAATTTCAATATCAATTTTAAATTATAAAATTATAAAAATAAATTAAAAAAAAAAGATAAATTTGAATTAAGATAATTATAATGAGGGTAAAGTTGTAAAAAATGAAGTTGAACTTATTTATAAAAAAACCAAAGCAGTTAGAAGCACCACATAATATGCTTTTAACTTTTGGCCTAAAAGTGTTTTTTTTAGTTGTTTCAGAAGTAGAAGTTGTCATTTCAAACACCTTAAAAGTACTTATTTGGAGCTAGAAGTTGAAAATAATTTTTTTTTAAGCTTTCACAAACACTCTCCTACTATTAACCAAAACAGTAAGATATTTTTGTCCATGTAAATATATGTATCCGAATGTGAATGGATGTGTACGTGTTCACATGAAACCTCTTTCCTTCATGACCGAAAGCTTATTATCTTAGATGGTACCAGAGCTCTAAAAGATCTTAAGTTGCATTTGAATTGAAGGATTATAAATCATGGATTTTAAATTCTTCATATCAAATGGATATGTTTGGATAATTTGAAATATAGAGGATTTCAAATCCTTCTATTTTAATTTTAAACTAAATTTTAATGAATATGGATGGATTTCAAATTCCTATCAAATGGAGTTATTTGAAATTTTTTCTCCAAATGCTTCATTCAAATTTAAATACATCAATTCAAACACACCCTTAAAGGACCTATGAGTTACTAGTGATAACACCAGCAAGCCTTCATCTCATAAGACCAAAAGAGAACAAATAAAAAACAAAAAATCAAACCTAAAACTTATGGCTTCCAGCAATATCTCAACTCTTTCACGCCCAGTTTTCAATTGTGAAACTACCAATTGTGGGATGCCAAGATGAAAGCTCACACGAGAAGTCTTGATTTGTGGTAGTGGGTGGATACTGAGAGGCAAATACAACCTTTTGGAAACAATCCAACCCTCATCCAAATCAGGGCTCATGAAGAAGAAGAAGCCACAACTCCAATAGCTTTGTCCTACATCCATGTTGTTGTGTCATAATCATTTTTCACAAGGATTTTGGCTTGTGAAACACCAAAAAAGTCTTGGGACAAACTCAAGGAGATGTATATGGGTAGTGGCAGAACTAGGAAAATGCAAATTCTGAATATGAAGAGGGAATTTGATGTTTTGAGGATTAAAGTTAATGAGTCTATTAGAGAATATGAAGACAAACTCATGGAAATTGTAAATAGAATATGGCTTCTCGGAGAGGATTTAACATAACGAAGAAGCTCACACGAGAGGTCTTGCTTTGTGGTAGTGCGTTGAGACTGAGAGGCAAATATAACCTTTTGGAAACAATCCAACCCTCAATCAAATCAGGGCTCTTGAACAAGAAGAAGACAAAACTCCAATAACTTTGTCCTACATCCATGTTGTTGCATCACAATCAATTTTCACAAGGATTATGTCTTGTTAAACACCAAAAAAGGCTTGGGACAAACTCAAGGAGATGTATTTGGGTAGTGACAGAACTAGGAAAATGCGGATTCCCAATATGAAGAGGGAACTTGAAGATTTGAGGATGAAAGTCAATGGGACTATCAAAGAGTATGTAGGTAGATTCATGGAAGTTGTAAATAAAATCCAGTTTCTGGAATAGGATTAACATAACAAAGGGTGGTAGAGAAAGTTCTAGTAAGCTTCCCTGAAAGATTTAACCAAAATCCCCTATCTTGAAGAGTCAAAGGACTTAACCAAAATTTCCTTGACTGAGCTTGTTCATGCTTTTCAAGCTCAAGAATAGACAAGATCAACGAGGCAATAAGATAGGAACGAAGGGGCCTTCCTTGCAGATAAAAAAGGAAAAGCTCCTCATGGTGGAAATAAAAAGCAAGCTGGTGAGAAGAACTGCAAGGAGAAGAATGAGATCCAAGGAAGTAAAAGTGTTGGCAAAAAGAGATATCCTCCATGTCTTAACTGTACGAAGAAGAGTCATTTAGAGAACTTTTGTTGGTTTGGGCCAAGTGTGCTGGTGCAAGTCATGCAAACAATTCAATCATGTAGAAAATGTTTGCAAGCATAAAAATTATCAATAAGCACATCAAGGACAACAAGCACAAGTAGCACAAAATAAGCAGCAACACAAGACCAACTCTTCATTGTTACAAGTCGTGCAACAAACAATTGTACGTAGACTTAGCTTCTTGATAGTGGTCGTACAAACCACATGACCCATGAATTGGGAAATTTCAGGGAGTTAGATCTGTCTTACAAGTTGAAAGTGAAGATTGAGAATGAAGACTTAGTTGATGTCAAAGGCGAGGGAGTTGTTGCTGTTGAGACTCCAACGGATATCAAATATATTTTGGATGTATTATTTGTGCCTAAAATCAAGCAAAGCTTGTTAAGTGTGGGTCAAATGCTAGAGAAGGATTATTTTTAGCATTTTCAAAATAAGTAATGCATCATTGTTGGTAATGCTAGCGGTGAGTGATGACAGTAAAAATGAGAGACAGAAGCTTCCCAATTAATTAAAAAAGAGACTAATTTACATGCGCATGACATTATTAGTGATGAGTCTATGCTATGGCACAAGAGTTTTGGCCATTTCCATTATGTTGCACTTAGAATCTCACTACACAGGCTTAATTTAGGGCATGCATCATTTGTGATGAGAAAAATGTATTTCAAGTTTGTTAATTTGGAAAGTAAAGTAGATTGCCATTTCCTATCAACAAGACTTGGAGAGCTTCTTGGAAGGTTGCAATTCATCTATATTGATGTGTGTGTACTAATGAATACAACATCATTGGATGGAAACGGGTATTTTATCTTATTTATAGATGATTACACAAGGATGTGTTGGGTTTACATCATGAAACAAAAGTTAAAGATTGCTAGTGTGTTTCAAATTTTCAAGGCGTTGGTGTAAAATCAAGCAAATTGTAGCATTAAAGTGATAAGATTGGATAATGGAACTTAATATGTGCTGAAGTTGGAATTGGAAATCAATTGATTGTTACTTACTCTCCTCAACAAAATGGAGTGAGTGAGAAGAAGAACATAACTATGGTGATGGCAAGGTGTTTGCCGATTGAAAAGAAGATGCCCAAGTGTTTCTTGGCAGAAGCTGTTAACACAGCTATGTATTTATTGAGTGGAATTCCAACTAAGATTGTGAAGGATAAAACACCATTTGAGGCTTGGTACCGAGTTAAACTAACTGCGGAGCACCTCAAACTATTTGAGAGTTTGTGCTATATTCATGTACCAAACGCAAAAAGAGTCAAGTTAGACTGCAAAGCGAAGATGGGAATCTTCATGGGATATAGCTCTACCTCCAAAGGTTATAGAGTTTTCAGTTTGAAAACAAAAAATTTAGTGGTCAGCAGGGATATCAAATTTCATGAAGCAACATTCTAGAACTGAAAAAAGAATGAGATAGAACCTGCAAATGCTGATCAAATTGAAGTAACCACACCTTAAACTTTAAAAGAAATAGAGGATGAAGTTGGTGTAGATAACTTTGACGATGTACCAAAAAGAGGAACAAATCACTAAATGAAATCTACGAGAGATGTGATATAGAGGAACTAGAGCCTACAGGTTATGATGAAGATGCTAAAGAAAAAAGGTGGAAAGTTGCAAGGAGTAGTTAAAAATGATAAATAAAAATAAAATTTGGGAGCTGTTCGATAGGCCAAACAATCAAAAAATAATTGGTGTTAAATGGATTTTTAAAAATCAAATATAACCCCAATGGCATAGTAAGTAAACTCAAAGCTAGATTGGTCGTAAAAAGTTATTTTCAATATGTTGTTGATTTCTTAGAAACGTTTGCTCCAGTGGCTAGGCGTGATACTATGAGATTTCTAGTGGCTTTAGCAGCAAAGATGGGTTGGAAAATTCATCATCTCGATGAGAAGTTAGCTTTTTCTATATGGTATGGTTAACAAAGATGTTTATGCTAAGCAAGTAGAAGGATTTCAAATTTTAGGTTGTTAAGATAAAGTTTACTAGTTACGCAAAGAGCTCTATGGCCTGAACAAGCTCCAAAAGCTTGATACAGTAGAACTGATGCCTATTTGTTTCAACAAGGATTTAAAAGAAATGAAAGAGAAGTTATTCTATATGTGAACAAGGTTCAAGAAGAAGATCAACTTAGTCTTTTTGTATGTAGATGACTTGATGGTTAGAGGTGATAATTTAAGAATCTGGATGCTTTATAAGGCAATGGAGAGAAATTTGAAATGATCAATTTGGGTTGGATAAAATTTTAGACATGGAAATTCACTAGTGTGAGATTGGAATCTTCATCCCACAACTAAAATTTGCTTTGGAAAATTTGAAGAAGTTCGTATGGAAAGCTCAAACTAGTTGCAACTCCATTAGTTGTTAATGAGAAGCTGTCAAAGAATGAAGTTGTCATCAAAGTATATGTCTCGATTCATAAATCTAATCAAAGCCTACTCTACTTGTGTGCTACAAGCTTGCTCTCGAAATCTATGCACTCTCGTAATTCCTTTGACCCAACTATCGCCATACATTCCCCCTCCTCATCTACTAGCCAGACGAAACCCTTTTCTGTGGAAGCCCATAGTTTCTTCTTCCAGTCCTATGCATCACCACACTTCCTCATATCATCGATCACCTCTATGAAAATCTCTTTGCATATTCCGCACTTGCTGCCTGAATTTGGAGTCATGTCATTTTCATTAGGCCCGATTAACCATTACTTTTGAAGTCAAAACATTAGTCACACCTAAATAGTACAACAAATATTCTGGTCAAGACTAAAATACGAAAAATGTTAATTAACCGAAGTCAAAACTTAAGTTATTGCATTAATTTTATTTGATTATGATAAATAGTATTGATTTACCATAATATTTATGCATAGCGTTTATAAGGAAAAAAGTCAAGCTACCCTTTTGTGAGACTGGGTATGTGTGAAATATCCCTTATGAAAAGTAACTCAAATTACCTTTGTGTACTTTTTAAAATTGGGAATTTACCCTCTTAAAAAGAGTGGTGCAATGCACATAGCCTTCTTTCAATTTTGCGTGACTTTTTAAACATAAAAATATTATTTTTTATATAATATAGTATATATAATTTTTATATATATATACTATATATAAACACTTATTAAAAATAAATATACTATTTTATATATAGTATATAATATTTTTAAGGGATAATTACACTCTCCTCCCCTGAGATTTGATGTAATTACGTACACCCTCTGTGGTTTGGGAAATTACATGTGGCATTTTTTAGGTTTGTTTCCATCTAATAAATAAGTCCTTTATTTAGTAAAAATTTGACAGAATTTGTCGATATTAATAAAAAATTAAATTTAACCCGATTGACTTATTAATGACTTATAACTTGTCAAATAAATCTTTTTATAATCAAATTACCTTCATACATCTTCACATGTTAACGCATGTGAGATATATATCTTCACCATCATAAATGTAGTTTAATCTGAAAAAAATTATTTGACCATCATTAAGTCTGTTTTAAGTCAATCAAGGGTATTTATCAATTTTTCATTCAACTTGTTTATTAATATTAACAATTTCATAGAATTTTGAATAATAGGGGGACTTATTTGTTCGACAAAAGTAATTATCAGGAGTGCTAAATATAATTTTTCAAACCACTGGAGGTTTACGTTTAATATATCAAATTTTAAGAGAAAAGAGTGCAATTATCCCTATTTTTAATAATATATACTTTAAATAAAAAAAAAAAACCAAACCCCTACCCCACAACCTCCACGATACCACCAGCCCCGTCACCCTAAAAGTCGTCCGTCCCAATTCCCTTGCCCTCTAGCCCTCATCCCCCTCTCTAACTCCCGTCCCATTGTCATTGCACCCCCTGCCCCAATTCTCGTCTTATTGCCACCCTTCCCTCTTCCCCAACTCCTACCCCATCGTCGCCCCCTACCAACACCCCTAATCTCGTCGCCGGCGCTCCTGGCCCTCAAACACCCCCGGCCTCAAAAAAATCTCCTCAGTATCTATCTATCTATCTATCTATATATATATATATATATATATATATATATATATATATATATACGCACACATATTATACTTAGATTTTTCCTTAACATTTATATAAATATATATATTATATTTGTATATAATTTTAAACTATGACTCTTGATGAATTGAAAAAATATCTAGTCATCGATCTTGTAAGCTGAATTTGGACCTTAAATCCAATCAAATTTAATGGTTCTTAAATAAGGTTATAAATATATAAGGGTAAAAGTTATATTTAGTTCCTTAAGTTTTCGTTTAAAATTATTTTAGTTCATTAAGTTTATATTTTGACTTTAGCATCCGTAAAGCTCAATTTCTATTTCAGATCGGTCCCTCAGACCATTTTTTATCCAAAAAATAGATATTTTGGAGGACAAAATGGTCAATTTAAGTTTATAATTTCTCACTTTAGTCCCCTAAGTTTGTAAAAAATTCAAATTAGTCTTTCTTAGTATCCACATGTTGAAATTATCATCACATAATGAAATTTTTCATGTTCTTCACGCAACACATTAATTTTATTGAATTTGTGTGACATAGCTTGGACGTTTTCTTATTTGTTGGCACTAGCATGAACCCGTGCTATCACGAAAATTTATAAATTCAATAATTATTTATAAATTTTAAATTATATAATAGTATATGTGTCATATTTTAGTGAAAGTTTACTATATACAATATTGCAAACTTATTTATACTTAACTTATTTGTATCTTGAGTGTTTGTTTTTATGACTATGTATTATGTTGGTCAAAATTAGCTTAATTAAGTCAAATGAGTATCGCATAAATAAGTTTGCATTATTTTATATAGTAAGACTGTAATTAAAATACGACATATATACCATTATGTAATTTAGAATTTACAAAAAGATTATTGAATTTATAAATTTTCGTGCATAGCACAAGGTTCATGCTAGTGTCAACAAATAAGAAAAAGTCCAAGCTATGACACAAAAGTTCAATAAATTAACGTGTTAAGTGAACAACATGGAAAATTTTATTATGCGATGATAATTCCAATATGTGGACCCTAAGAAATAACTAATTCCAATATTTTACAAACTTAAGAGATTAAAGTGAGAAAATAAAATTTAAATTAACTATTTTGCCCTCCAAAAAATCTATTTTCGGGCCATTGAGGGACCAATCTGAAACAGAAATTAAACTTTAAGGATGCTAAAGTAAAAAAATAAACTTGAGAGACTAAAGTGGTTTTAAATAAAAACTTAAAGTACTAAATCTAACATTTACCGTAACCATATTTTAATATTTAAGCACTAAAAAATAAAAAGTAAAGAAAAGGCGTGTGAACCAAATGAAATCGCGTGAGGGGGTGAATTGCACTATTTTAAAAAACATAGGAAAGCAATATGGTATTTTTTTTTTCATGGGGGATAATTTGATCATTTGCAATTTTAATGGGGTAAATTACATTAAACCATCATTTATAATGTAGGTAATAATTATTTTTTTTTTTTTGAGAAAACCCTCCTGAAATGAAAAACTCAGAGGTATATACTCCAATACCATATTCCCATAAATTATCAACGAACCATAAACTCGTATCCCAAATTCCAATCTCTAAAGATCTTAAAGGGAAAATTATATTTACACCCCTTAGTTTATGGTTTATTTGCATAAATTATTCATGTCTTTTATGAAATTATAGAACCACCCCTATCAGCCATAACATAAAGGTATAACAATGTTGATGTTTTTGGAGGTGTATGTGTAATTTTTACAAAATAAGGATAGTTTGTGCAAGTAATATTGATATTTTTTGTGGAGTTTAATAGGCAATGATAATTTGTGTAAAATAGACTATAAATCAGGGTGTAGAAGTAATTAACCCTATGTTTAATAAAATAATAATATTTCATTTGTTATAAATTCAGATTCTATGTGGACAATATTCCAATACGAGAGGTAGTCCGCAATGCAGCCATGAGAGGGGACTATCCATCCAAGCCGATGTCCGTTTACGCAACCATATGGGATGGTTCATCTTGGGCTACCGATGGTGGCAAAGAGAAAGTTAACTACAAATACGAACCCTTCGTTACAGAGTTCAAAGACCTAGTTCTTGAGGGTTGCATTGTCGATCCCACCGAGCAAATCTTATCCTCCAACTGCACTGATAATATTGCAAAATTGATGGCCAAGGACTACTCCAATATCACTTCGGATGGCCGCAAATCCATGAAGTGGTTTCGAGAAAAGTATATGTATTATTCATATTGCTACGACAATATTAGGTATCCAGTGCCCCCACCAGAATGTGTGATTGTTCACTCGGAGAGGAAATTGTTCAGGAATAGTGGGAGGTTGAGGGGTAAGATGAAGTTCCATGGCGGCCATCACCGCCGTGGGAGGGCCAACAGGCGGCGTCGGAGCAAGAATAAAGGTGTTAGTGACGTGTGACTATGTGTCGAGTATTGCATGTTTATTTGTTGTTTCTTTTACGGTTAGGTGTTGTGGTTGGTATATAGTATGTAGCAAAAAATCAATTAGATGTTCTCGGTGTGGTTTTGAGGACGAAGACGTGATTCATTCTCTCCTGCGGTACCATTTCGCTCGCCTTGTTTGGGCAATTTCTGACCTCCCCTGAGCGTATATCTCATGTGATCATTCTGATCCGGAGGCATGGTTCAGGGGTATGTTTCATGATCCTGGTGGTTCGACTTTTGCCCGTCCCTTCTTCTTCGCTGGTTTTTATGGGGATCGCACAACCGATTGTTATTGAGAATTCAGCTCTTTCAGCATCAGCAATTATGGAGCAAGTTCGGAGCTGGGAACGGGTTCTGCTATGGAGGAATGACAACTTAGAAGTACTTGTAGATTCTTTTAACGTTTCGGGTAGGTCTCATTCTACTCCTACGGGTATTGGTTGATTGTGTTTTGTTCTTTAGTTCTTTAGTTTTTGTCTCCTGGACAACACATCTGCTTGTTTGCTTTTGGGTTTACTTGTCTTTTATATAATTTTCCAGTTACGACTCAAAAATAAAAAAAAATCAATTAAATGGTAATTGGTAAACAAATGAGCTTCTTCTTCTTGATTGGATTTTCCAAGTTTTTCTTTTTTGGTTTATGCTAATTAATTATAACTGTGGGGTATTGCATTGGATTTGTGAATTCACAACCCAATTGACATTCATATTCGAAATAGAATTTCGAAATCTTCCAACTTGATGATCGAATTAGGACTACTCAAAATATACATCTCACATAGCCACATTGTTCTCACGATATGGCAATGATTTCACACATTTTGGTGTGGAACGATTTATGTACCCAGACAAGTGAAATCCAATCTTCTCTAAACGGATTACACACAGATGCCTCTATAAATAATCGGTGAAAGAAGTGAGAAAGAAATAGTTCTGTAATAGCATGAAGGTTACATCAATTATACTAGAAAAGATACAACAGTAAGCATGAAAGGAGTACACTATTCATATTTTTAGAGGTGAGTATTTCACTTATTAGTTATAAACAATATTAAATTCATAGTATTGTTTATATTTCCATGATCGAATCATTAGTATGCAACCATATTTAAAGAACAATATTTTTTTTAATTGATGAGAAAATCATCTAATTTATAATTTTAACTCACTCTAAATTCAATTTACATTATTAAATAAAAAATTATTCCTTCAAATTTAAATTCTGCATTTCATATTTATTAGTTGTTATGATTAATGATTTTGCGCTGGAACAAATTAATGTGAAAGTAAAATATAAAAGATCCAATATTAAATAAAATTAACAAGATCCTTTATTTTTGAATTTTTTTATGAGAAACTCAAATTCAATACACTACAAAAAAATATTTTGTAGCGACCAACTTAAAATTTTGTAGCAGTTTTTAATAGTTCTAATGGCTCTTGTAATGGAAGTCTTCTGCGGCTATTTTGAGCATTACAAAATATTTGTAACAGCTTATCATGTGACCATTACAAATATAACGGAAGGTGTACAGGCCAAGAAAGCCGTTACAACACTTGATTAATGCAGAAAATGAGTTTAGAGTTGTTTTTGGAATGGTCAAATTGAATTTGATATATTTATTATTGGAACGGTTATTGTAACACATACAGTTATGAAAGTGCATCAATGTTGGAACGGTCTTTTGAATTTTGTTTGTAATGGCCATGTCTTATGTTGTAACATTTTTTTGAACAGTTTTGTTTAAAAGACGCTACCACTCTTTCGCACGGTCTTTGGAACTACTTTCCTTCTGTGATTATGATCCCTATTTCAATAACCATTACAAAAATCTCTACAAACTTCAATATTTTTTTATATTATTTGTTGTATTTAATTTATTTTAATATTCACTGTTGTAATAAAAAATGAAAGAAGTTGACCCGCCTGAGAAGCCCGACGGAAGCGGAAAATTGAAATTAACGGTAAATAAAGGAATTAAATCCCGATCAAGGGGTGTATTCTTAATCTTTTCCCGTGTGTTTGGTGTAATAATCACATATCTAATCATGCAATTAGGCTAATGAATCAAAGAAAAATGAAAGCATGAAAAAAATCTATAGTTATCTTTGGTTTTTCTCCTCCGATCGGCAATTCGGTAGATCTCTTCTCCGGCGTTCGTGCACCCAAGACTCCAACGTAGGAGGCCTCTAATATCGTCCACACCATACTAAAAGGTTAGATTTATCCTTGTGCTAGCAAGGATTAAATCTTTAGGAAGAGGAATTGAAATTACACTATGAATTAGTATATTTCGATCTCCTTTGTTCTTCACTTGGTTCAAACCAATAAGAACTTCAAGAGAGGGAGGAGAAGAATGTTTTGCTGATCTTGGAGAGAGAGAGCAAGGAATTTTTGTGTGTTAAACCACAAAAAACGACTAGGGTTTTGTGTGTTGGAGAGTTGGAATGAAAAGGTTGAGATACAGAAGGAGACCTAGTCTTCCAACTTCCACATCTTTCTCAATCACTTCTCAAAACTCCTCTCCCACTTTTCACACCCCTTTTTGCACGAATTTTGTGTTTATTTTCAGCCATTTTTGACCTACCAAAAGTCAACATGGGCTAGGGCTTAATGCATTTTGGACCAGATTTAATTTACTTGTCCAACAAGTCAAATTGAGCCCATACACCATTCCTGTTGGACTTAATATTTAATCCAATTAAATAAAATACCCAACAAAGAAAATCCAAGTAAATATTTAATCCAATCAAATATTTACAAGTCCAAAAGACATTTAATTATTTAAATAAATCCAATCCACTTAATTAATTAAGCCCAACAAGAACCAATGCAACTAATTATTTCTAGCCCATTTCTAATTAATGCATCCAATTCACTAATTAGATAGGTCCATCTACTAATTAATTAATGGATTCAATCGACTAATTAATTATTTCTAGTCCATTTTTAATTAATCCAATTAATTTAAAAAGGCTAAGTCCAAAATTCAATTAATTCAATTAATTAAATTTCGAACTATCCATCTAATGGATTATTCCTCATAAATGATCCAATCATTTATACTCTCTAAGAATTAATTTAATCTAATTAAATTAATTCACCTCTTCCGGAATTAAGTCCAAATTAATTCCCTCACCTTTCGTGATTTGAGTGTGACTCTTTAGGTTCACCTTCAACTAGACTTGGGCGAGCACTAGAGACTGGGCGAATAGTGGCATGAACATTCAGGCTCCGATTTTATAAGGATATGGTCCTACTATTAACCATCTCCCAGCCTTAGCCTAAGGCATGTAATTGGGCGTCGGTTCCCATCCTTAACTAGACATCTATGCTACATACTCGAGATGCGTTTACTCTATTGATCATCGTAGCAAATTCCTTCCCACTCGATTAATCGCTATGACCATAGGCTTGAAGAGTCTAAACCATCTCAAAGTGTATAGGAGATCTTGCTGTCACTATACTGACAGGGGATAGATTTTTCTTGGAATCCGCCGTTCTCGCTACATACTCCGACTGCACTGGATAAGGCTTATGATGACCATGCCCCATGGCACAGCCAATTCCCTCACCTTTTGTGATTTGTGTGTGACTCTTTAGGTTCACCCTCAACTAGATTTGGGCGAGCACTAGAGACTAGGCGAATAGTGGAATGAACGTTCAGGCTCCGATTTCATATGGATATGGTCCTACTGTTAACCATCTCCCAGCCTTAGCCTAGGGCATAGAATTGGGCGTCGGTTCCCATCCTTAACTAGACATCTATGCTACATACTCGAAATGCATTTACTTTACTGATCATCGTAGCAAATTTCTTCCCACTCGATTAATCGCTATGACCATAGACTTGAAGAGTCTAAACCATCTCAAATGCATAGTAGATCTTGCTGTCACAATACTGACAGGGGATAGATTCTTTCTTGGAATGCGCCGTTCTCGCTACATACTCCGACTGCACTTGATAAGGCTTATGATGACCATGGCTCATGGCACAGCCACCTCTCGCCATATCCAAGATACAGTCTTCGTATGTACGTGACAGCCATGATTCCTCAAGTCCGAGGACTAATCTCGTACTATCAAAACCTAAGAGGCTTCCATATGACGATTTTTGTAAGTCAGTTCAGTCAGTCAACTACCTGGCCAACTAACCCACTAAAACTGCACAGACGACCCACGTCTTATGCCGATGAAATACGATTGCACTACTTAATGCAAGTCTCTATAGGACTCTCGATGCCCTATCTCGAGGTTTTCAACTTGAAACGTTTTAGATCGACCCTCAATAGTTGGTTTCATAGCCGCCAAACCTATGCGCAACCAAACTCCATGAGTTTATCCTTTCAGTCTATGGGTGTTTCGCTTAGTCTACATTGATATATGAAATCAAATGTTCACGTAAGCACACCGAAACTGCTGTCAACTTAATGAATTCTTACCTATTCATCACTCTAATATATTTTATAAAAGATTGGCTGGAATGGCAAACAACAATCCAATTGGCTTTTTGGTCACCCATTCCAACAATAAATTATTAAATTTTTTTTGTTATAAAATATTATAGTTAATTTGTTAAATGAGAAATATATATTATAAAGTATATAATATAGCAAAGAAAATAACAAAAGTTTAATTAGCAAATAATAAATAGTGTTTAAATTGTTTATAATAAAAAAAAATTATCTGAATTGACCTCCCCGTGGGCAGACATTGGTACCTCGTAGTCTCTCGTGCGTCGACGGTTCGGGGGATTAAGCTGGACGGACGGTTTGGGTGGCGGAAAATGGCCAAGTGGCTCGCCATTCCGCTCTCCATTCAACATCATAGAGCTTCATGACCGCGATCAGTAAGTTCGTAGCACTACAGTTGTGGTGTGAGGGCAATGGAGCAGTGGACGTGCCCGACTGTGATGGTCCAATAATCATGTGGTAGGCTTTAGAAGACTAGAATGATATACACAGCCTCTTTTCCGCGCCTGCTGTGCCGACACCATCTATTGCTTGATCGGCACAGAGCATTAGGAGGATGATGGAGGATTTGATCATTTAGTTTGGGTCTATTGTTCCTATCATCCTCAAGAACAACTCTTGCGAACATATTAGTTGATTAGTAAAATCTTAAAAACAATTAATTTAAATGCAAAAATTCAATTTTAACATACTTACCGCTACCTCCGCTGCCCTTTGGCCGCTCCATTGGTTGTCTTCCTTCTTTTTTAGTTCCTTCTCGAACATCCTCATTCTTTTTGGTTTGGCTAAGGAAACGTCCAACGTGATGCCTCACGGTCAAAATCGATTAAAAATATAATTAGTAAATTAAAAATTGTTTACTGTTATTCTATTATATCCTTTTTTAAAATTATAATCCAATACCTCTTGCACTTGGTTGACGCTAGTGCCCCAGCGTTGTGGAGACGACCATCACAGCTCGTCGTACGAAGTGATGTCTCTTGTATGTTAGGTGTGATTGACCGATTGAATCTTTATTTCATCGGATTGTTGCTCAATAACACTCGTAGCGACTCGCGTAATATATTCAGCTAGACTTTGGGGCCAGTCTTGACTCAGGCACAACGCGGCATTAAGTGAACTATTCAGCGTTGTGAACCGTGTCATGTGTACATGCTGAGTCGGCGCTCGGAAAAACCCACATCATTACCACTTCTATGCGCCTCTGATGAACCAAGATTGAATACAATGAACTCTTTAATTCTGACTAGTTATTTTCTCGTTACTTAGGGTAAAAAAATTGCACAATTTCACAAATATTAAAAAAAATAAGATGTAATCTAGATAAAAGCTATAATATAATTCGAAAAAATTAGTGAATTTATAAATTTATTGCAACTATTCTTACTGAAATTATTTAAACTCAGAATAGTTGGATGTTCTGTGGACCTTACGATTGGATCCCAGGTATGCGGAATAATGTGGAACATAGTTGGAACGCGTCGGCAAATAGAATCTATCATGGTTAAAATACTCTGGTCTGAATTCGCCTGATAATTTAACTTATATTCGCTTCTAAAAAAATTCATAATATAAAAAGTTAATTAAAACTCTCTTGAGGAAAATATATATATATATATTTTAGTCTTTTCATTTTCTTTCGAGATTTACTTTGATCGCCCGCACAGGTGATATAATGGTGGTGGTGGTGGTGCGTTCTCCCACAGGCCTAGGGGAGTTGGTTAACTGCTCTTGTCCCGCCGCAGATGACCCTTTGTAGGTCGGATCTAACAGCTCTAGGTCATACGGATTGTGGGCATGAGATGTAGGGCGTCCGGGCTCGCTCAGAATAAAGCGGGCTGCTATACGCCATACAGCGCAATGATTTAGTGCATGTCGAAGGCACTGGTGGACACTCGTTGTCCTTTAGTAAGTATGTACCGTAGCGCGAGTAAGAGGAGAACAACTGATAGTGCAGTCTATGCTGAAATCATTTATAAAGCGATAAATGAATTTATTAAATACGTATTAATTGTATATTTGTAACTCTATTTAAAAAAATTATTTTTATTTTCATAAAAAATCTTAAAATTTGTTTATAGTTGTTCGTCTTTAGCTTATTAAACATTCAAATATCACTGATTAAATTTTTGCATCAACGTTCCTAGAGATTTTCCTAAAAGTATTAGCCCTATTATATTTTATAATGAGTCATAATTTTTCATAAAATATCGTGCTCTCATTAGAGTCCAAATTTCTTAAAAAATTGCATTAATTGGGTGAGTCTTCCGTAATACTAATGATTTTTTATAATTTTGGCATTAAACTCCACTTTAGTTTAATAATAAATGAAGTGTAAAGTCTAGAATGTCCTAACACAACATTGGCCTATAAAAGTCATCATATTTTTCTTAAAAATTGCTATTAAAGTCCAAATATTTACCTAAATTGCATGTAAATCTTAGCATGCTTATCGCGGAAACTCCAGATGGATTGTGCGCGCGATAAAATTTTGATAGTTAGGCGGCGCTCCATATATGTTTAATGAGATTTGAAAATAACAGCTCCAAAATTATCTGCCCATAAGGAAATTGACTTCACACTTGTTTTTTGGCAGTAAAGTTTCATTATTTTCCTAATAAATATTATTAGTCACGGATGTACCAAAATTTCCTGTAAAGACAATTGCATTAAATTCGATATTGTAATCTAATCCTGAGTAAATTTCTTTATTTTTCTATGAAATTTCTTTCTATGTTAAAGCTCCGACTAATTATTTTTGTAAATGAATGTAGTACAGGTGTGGTTACGCTCTAATCAAAATGTTACACTAAAATTGTATTTATAAGATCAATCTCTTCGAGAAAAAGAAGCTCTACATTTAATATTCGCAGAAATTGTTAGAGCAATAATCAATATCTATAATTTAATTACACAAAATTACACTAATTTAAGAACATGTACAAAAAAGTGCGGCATTACGTATCACGAATACAAGTGCAAGACAATTTGTGTGGGCGTAAGTTACAAATTTGCGAAGTATTGATTGTTCTCGCTAACTCACAAAAGTATGTGTGATAGAAATAAACTTATGTTAAAATATAGACGCTATTATAATTATTAATCTCTCTACTAATAATGTGTCTCTCAGTAATTTTTTTAAAACACGCGACAAAATAGGTGACTTTGAGAAAATTTGGATGAAGACACTTTCAGAAATTTTATTTTAGCAAAATTCCATTTTTGTTAGCAGAACTTATTGAATAACTGAAACAACTTGATCACTCATATCCTAATTTATTGTTAAAACAACTAAATTGTATTAATTTAAATCTTGGAGAAAATTCTCAACAATATAAACCCTTAACTAAATCTCATACATTTAAAAAAGAATACAATAATGCCAGTAAGTTTTATTAGAAAACATCCTGAAGAGAAAAAAACGTGTATATATATTTTTTTTACTCGTGTTTTGAATGCGGGGATTATAGTGGGGGTGCGGCTTGGTGGTTGCAGCCGGCTGGTAAGACCGGGTGACAGGTGGTTCATGGTGGGTAGCGGTGCCGGTGCCGGCCGCCGGGCATGGGGGCGGGAGTCCTGCGCGGACGGGAGAGTACCTGGGGGGTAAATGCGAAGCTGGTTGCGATAGTGGGATTAACTTTGTTTTTTGGTCGGTGCGTGTGGTGACGTGAGAGATGTCATAGGAGCAAATGCTCTACCTAGAAGGAGTAAGGGAGATGAGAGGGCGCTTGGGAGGAGGGAAAATCATACTAAAGTACATTTCGTACCAAATTTGAAACATTGTGTCGTTTTTAAACTTTCGAAAATTCAAAACTAATTGAGCTTAAATCGATAATATATAATTAATATGCTATGGTGTCTCTATACCGGCCTGTCGTGAAAATGGAGTATAGTCAACTCAGGCGTTTGAAAAAGTCGTTCCTACAAGGCGATATATGCTGAACTAAAGCACATTTTGGGTTTGTTATGATGCCCATTATACGCACAAGCTTCCCGGAAAAACTACTATATGATTAATACGCTCTCTCACAATGGAACAACATCGTAATGAGCTGACCGTTGAATTATTATAACACGGTTCTCCGCGTGTTACTATTCTCATAAAGAGAGTTTCTATTAGTCTATGAGATAGCAGTTGTATATAATCAAATTACCAAAATGGGTGAACTCATGGATATATATTTGAACCCGCTCATACCAGCATATTCTAAGGAAAAAGCCTTAAAATAAATTTTTAGTTAGAATGTACAGATAAATATATATAGATCTTCTAAAAAAATCATTAAAATGTAAGTCTCTCAATCAAAGTAGAAATAGATTGAATATATAATTAAGTCTATTTTAATTTTGAGATTTTAATAGTAAGATTTCACGAAGCTTATACACTACAGTCTGATATGATTTAATTGTTTTAGTATTACATGACTATAAACTATTACTCGTACCATTGTTAAAGCTTTCATGCGGAGCATTCGCAAGTCGAGGGTCGTACGAGAAATTCGAACACCAAGCAGCAGTTTGGATGATTACTCTACAACGACTGGCAAGAAAAAATAAATTTCATACGTTGAGAGAAGGTATGATTATAATCATGTGTCAGTCTTATTGTGTGGATGTCTAATGATATCATATTCCAGATACAGCAGAGAAGCAAATATTAGTGAGCAACATGACAAAAATTTGGACAGTCCTATTGGATTAGGGATGTGATTTTATAAATAGTAACACTAACTCGTTGATCTGCAGTAATAATTTCTTAATATATAGTCTTTTATATAATACTTATTTAAAAATTTGTACTAATTGGTGCCCGAAAAATTTAGATTACTCGTACTTGCAAACATAAGTTTTTTTTATCAACAAAATGTAACGACTTTACTTTGGTTTCTACATGGCCAATTCGTGATTAACAATTAAATAGATGGAATCGCCCCAAATTTTATGATTTTTCCGCAAAAGAATACACTGGATTGGCTTTTGGAACGACCAATATTTGGTCGTTCCAATATTGCAGTGTCCCAGCCAAAATTTTTCCACCATATTTTGGAATGGCCGTTGTAACTATATTACTTAATTTTGACCATTCCAAATGTAATTTTTTTAAGAATAAATAATTTTTTTTATAAAATATTATAAATCTTAAATATTTTATTACAAAATATTGGATAATCAAGCGTCATCTTCATCAATTCCGTAGTCCTCGAATCTACCATCTTCATCCTCGTATTCTTCAATATTAGTTTGACCATATTGCGTCTGAGATGTACTTGCACCCAGTTGTTGTGCAATCGAAAGATCAACAAAGACTTTTATACCATCAGGATTTGGAGGTCGTATGTCCGATTGTGCGTGGCAACTGCAGGGTCTGGTATAACTTCCTCCAGTTGATATGTGATATTAGTCCAAGGAGACTCATCAACTATTCTCCGAGCCTTGATTTTGCAAACAACCATCCAATCTGCTTTGTTTCTATTCATGTTTGGGTATTCTATGTAGTAAACTTGTATTGTTTGTTGTGCCAATATGAATGGTTCATCCTTTTGGTACACCTTTTGAAATTTACATGACATTTGAACCAATTCTTGAACCAATATGTAGTAAACTTGTATTGTTTGTTGTGACAACGAAGGTGTACCTTCATGCCTTTTACTGGATCAACCCAACGACACTTGAACAGAATGAAGTGCAAGTTTGAAATAAGTGGGTACGTCAATTGAATTATCTCTTTGAATATCTCATAGAAGTCATTGTCCTCATCTGTATATGATGAACTTTTCACACACACCCAACAATTCATGATTGACTTGCTGACATTGTGACGTTCAGTGTGGAAATTATAACCATTCACAAAGAAGCAAGGGAACGTCGTCATCTCTACACTCGGACTCCAATAATGACACGTTAAGAGCTCATTATTTGTGTAGTTCAATTTGGAATAAACCTACACGTTCATATATTATACAAATTTGTATATAGTTCATGAATAAGTTAATCCAACTAAGTTAATTAAAAAAACTCATCAACTTACATGACATTTGAACCATTTCTTGAAATCAGTTGACACAAGTCGATCAATAATTGGGTCTACCGAACGATGGTTCTGGTATAATTCATTCAATGTTGATCTGTTTTGAAAATTCCATTATATATATACTTAGTTGTAATTAAAATTGTGAAGTTGGGAAATCATTACTTACTCGTAATACGGCATGACTACTTCACAGTTGCACAATATATACATCTCAATTATGTGGCGTTTTGATCCATTGATCCATTTCTTCTTTGTGGCCCCACTAGCTCGGCCAGGGTGGTTGAAAATAGACCATTTTATTCTGTTTTCATTGCTCGGGAGATCTCATTTCTATCGGGCCTACTTCGTTTGCAAAGAACGTGCACCTCAAAGTAGTGGGAAGTGAATAACTCGATTTCTTCGACAATGTGTGCCTCAACATTTGCTTTGTTCTTCACCTTCTTCTTCAAGTCATATAGGAACCTTTCAAAGGGGTACGTTAACCTATATTGCATTAGCCTCCTAAGCGAGCCTCGTATGATAGGTGAACAATGAGGTGTTCTATTGATTCGAAGAAAGTTGGAGGAAATATTTGCTGAAGCTTGCATATGATGACGGAAACACTATGTTCCAACTCATGTAGCTTGGTGACATCAAGCGTGGTCGAGCAAATGCTCTAGAATAAATGACTCACCTCCATTAATGCGCTCCATACATGCTTGACAATCATCTCACAAAAGGCAACCGGGATTAATTTCTGCATGAATACGTGACAGTCGTGGCTCTTCATGCCGTGCATCTTCAACTCCATCATGTTGACGTAGCAGGCAATATTAGACACGCAGCCATCGGGAAACTTAAGACCATGAATCCAATCACATATCTTCATCTTCTGCTCCTTCTTAGGTTATAGACCGCTTTAGGCAGCATTTGGTCTCCATTCGTCCACCTCAAGCTCAGGTTGATTACATATGATCTTCAAGTCCTTTCGTGCATTGAAATTATCCTTAATTTTTCTCTTTATGTTCATCTCGGTGTTGAATATATTGCCAAATATATTTTTTTTCAATGTGCATGACATCAAGTTTGTGTCGAATCAGATGCGTTGGCCAATATGGAAGATCCCCGAAGATGTTTTTCTTTGTCCACTTGTGGTTGTCATCATAGCCATAAGGGAGTGTCAATGGTTATTCAACTGCAGGACTGAAGTCTAACCCAATCGCGAATCTGCTCTCCTATCAACTTCAGATGTGCAACCTTATATTCCACGTACACTTAATTCTTTGTGAAGGCTTTCTTGTTCCTTTGGTAGGGATAGTCCTCAGGGATAAACATTCTATGAAAATCAAAGTAGTATGCTTTCCTACATGCTGCAGACGTAATGCCCGTGTGTTATACATACAAATTGGACACCGCATTATACCCGTGGTACTCCATTGAGACGACATCCCATAAGCAGGTAGGTTGTTTATAGTCCACATCAACACTACCCGCATGATGAATGCCTAGTTCGTGGCAGTGTCATGCTTTCGGACACCCATATGCTACAATTGCAACAGCTCCTTAGCTCAAAGTACACATCGTTCAAACGTTTCGGATTAGAAGGGTCAGGGATTACCATCATAAGAAACATATACTCAGAACTTGTGCACAAACCTGGGGGAGATTGTACGGTGTAAGTATAATGGGCCAACATTAATATATACGATCGTACCTCCCATGCAGCGCAAACCCGTCTATGCAAAGGCCCAATTGAGCATTACGTGGCTCTTCTGCAAAATTGAGATACGTTCGGTCAAAATGCCTCCGAGCTTTTGCATCGGATGACTAATGAGCTCTCCTCTATATGATGTATGGCATCCCACTTCATGTGATCTACAGTTGCTCTCGAATCATATGACCTCTGTAGACAGGGAGTAAGCGGCAGGTGCTTAAGAACGGAATACAGGGACTTCTGTGGCGGGGGTCTCGCTCCCTAGTCGGCTTTACCTAGCGTATCCACAAAACTTGCAGTATTCCAAATTAGCATCATCCTTCCAATACAACATGCACCCATATTTACACGCATTAATCATTTCAATAGGTAAAACCAAATCCCTTATCAACTTCTTCGTATTGTAGTAATCTCTTGGCAGGGTGTACTCGCGGGGTAACGTATTATTAGCCATTAGGATATTTGGTCATATGTTCGCTCAAAAATGATAGTCTGATAGTCACCAAACTAGCAACCTACGACAACTGAAATTGGGTACAACCGCTCCACAACGGCTGGTGAGCAGCATGCACTACATCGTAAAAATAGTTTGACAACCCTGACACATAATCATAGGATCCTCCGCCATACCACGAACTAGGACCAACATCAGTTGGTCAAAACCTTATACATTAATCATATACACCCTCGTGGTAAGAAGAAACATAACCCAACCTGGTTGTATAAAAAATCATCCTCTGTGCCCAATCCATCTGTTGTTCATCACCCTAGTAGGAGTTACCCTCCTAGGTTTTACTCCTCCTGCTAGAGGGGCAATCATAGCACCAAAGTACTTCTGCACCCTCTCATCCCAATGCAAAGTCCAACTATAATATGGTGGCATAAATCCTCGTATACATAAGTGAAAACCGAAATCGCCAGGTGTTTTTAACCTTCCATTTTTGCACTTCCAACAATGAAGAATAATTTTGTCTCCATCCATATCTCCGCACTGATACTTGGCCCATTCTGTGAAAGTCTTAATTCCATTCTCAAACTCCAGCATAAGACCTACCGTCCACCGAAGGTTCTTATCATACATTCATCTCCTCAATTATCGTAACATGATGATCACTATATATTCACACGTGTACATATATATATGTATATATATATATTATATTTTGACCTATAAATTTATTATTACTTTACACTAATAATACATAACATATAAGCTCAAAAAATCAGAAAATAAAAATAGGTAAATTATCATTTAATTAACATGAAGGGGTTAAAGTTGTTACTTGGTCAACCAACTCAAGAGATCAACAGTAGCCGGTCCAAATTAAGTAATTCTACCTGATTAAGTGTATATGCACGAAAAGCAATGAGAGGTTGAGAGTGTGTGTGGTTAATAACCAATTCTAGAAGAAATGGAATAAAATAAAAACAACATGCAACACACATATATATATATAAGCTAAGGTGTACCAATTTTTGGAATGGCCTTTGGAGGAAAAAAGTAACCGTTGAAATATAGTTGTTTAAAAAATTTAACCGTTATACGCGTCTGCAGTTGGAACTGCCATTGTAACGCACTTGAAATAAATAGCCGTTCATATTGGTACGGCCTTTGTAGTGTTCGTTTGCTATAGATTTTGTAACGGTCATTAATTCAGTTCTTGGAACAATTTTTCTTTTTTTCCTTTTATCGTTACAAAAGAAAATAGTCATCCCAAAAACCCATATGAAATTTGTAACGACCAAATATTATTAAGGGTCTTTATAACAGTCACAACATTTTGACATTTGGATCGATTTTATATACATATTTTGAAAGGTGAACATAAGCCCTAATTTCAGAAGCAATTTCAAAAGCCGTTACTACTTGTGATGGCCATTAATTTCTAACGGCTTTACGCATACTCTTATGTAGTAATGACTTTTGTAACGATTGTGACCGTTACAAACAATTGAAATTCTTAGAGGCTCTGAAATGATGCCTTCAAAACTTATCCGTTACAAACTTGCTACAAAGGCTGTGCCTATTCGGCCATTCCGAAAAAATAGTTACAAATTCTGCATATTTTTTTTTTTTTTTTGTAGTGATAAATTGATCATTTTTTTATTTGTAGATTTTGTTTTATGTCTATTTGCTATTCTGAATTTTATTTTATATTTGTTATATAATTTATGTGAAGTGTTATATTTTTTTTTTTACTACTATATACTGATATCTTTTATTTCTAAGTTCGTTGATGCGAAGTAATTTCAAAACTAATTATCTATTAACTATTATTGTAAAAAAAAAAAAAAAGATAATCTAATCAGATATATCCATAGTATCGATATTAATTTGTACTGCAATATTCTATAACTATGTTAATTATTTTCACTATTTTTTTATCAAAATATTCTTCGCATTATTCTTAACTTAAATTTATATGGCATAAAATGTTATTATTTGTATTCTTTAGCTTGATATTTTAGTGTAATTTCATGATCTATTAATTTATATAAATTTAATTGTTATTATTTATTTTTTATTTAATAGTATCTTATCTTTTATGTGCATACAGGATTATCTAATATTAAGAAATGAAATAATATGAGATTCACTCGATAATAAAATTTTCATACGCAATTTCCATTTAATAGAAATTAGTGGTTTTATTTTCAAATAATTCTTGTTCATTTAAAATGGGAACAAATACATTAGTATTTTATATATTATTCCAATACTATGCATATAAATTTATTTTGCCCTAATATATTAATATTTTTAAAATAGTTAAGAATATCCTCTAGCAAATTAATCAAATCAAAATATTATTTGTCTATTTATTTTTTTAATTGGATATATTTATCATTGTTTAAATAGTTTACAGATATTAGGTCTCTTAAATAGTCTTTTTTTATAGACTTTTATTATTTTATAGCTAATTTGAATTTATTGTTGAAAAGATTACTTAAGTATAGATATGAATGTCTTTTATTTTATATATTATTCTGATGCTATTTTAAATTTAACTATGCTCTAGTAAATTAATATTTTTAAAGTATTTGAAAATACCTTCTAACAAATTAATTGCGTAGAGATATTATTTGTCTATTTATTATTTTTTATTTTAATATATTTATCGTTTGTCCAAGTAGTTTAGGTGTATTAGGGCTCTTAAATAGTCTTCTTTGGTAGAATTTTCTTATTTTATAACTACTTTTGATTTATTATTAAAAAGATTACTTAATAAAAGTATGGATGTCTTTTCACAATGAAAATAAATAATAAAAAAATTCATCCTTTTATATATAGGACAGGTACATTTAAAAAGATCTTATATCAAATTAATCGCATCTATTTATTTATTTATTTATAGCTAGATATATTTATTGGTGTCCAAGTAGCTTAGATGTATTACGATTTAGGACTCTTAAACAATTTTCTTTTGATGGAATTTTTTTATAATTAATTTTGAATTATAATTAGAAAAATTACTCAAGGGTATGGATGTTAATGGAAAAAAATACAAGAGGTTCGTACTATATATATATATATATATATATATATATATATATATATATATATATATATATATATATGATGCATTATGGTCAGCAGAGAAGTAATTTTCACCCGGTGAACATAATCCAGCAGTTGAATTTTGATAAACTAAGCTATTATCCATGCTTGAATTGGAGTTAGCAGAATACATTAAGAGCTGTAATAAAGATCAAAAGTTAGTCAACTGTTCTATTATATCTCACATCGCAAGGTTTCAACAAGCACAATGATTTACAAAGCTGAAAGAATTTTTGATTTCTCCAGAAAGGAATGAAACAGGGGAAAGGAATAGTATCTCTAGCTGTTATAAATGGATACTTGGATTCGACATAATTTTCTGTGTCCCATAGAAATGATCCAAATGTAACTGCCTCCAGTACCAGCATTGTAAGTCCAGAAAATGTAAGAGAAACTACTTCGTCATTAGATGCATCAAGGGAACCATCTTCCGTAACAGTAATATCGGGCTGTCCAAACAACGCCTGCGTCTGCTTTTCAATCAGAGATATTGCTTCTTTAGATCTTATGGTCGCGTAACGCTGAAGAGTTTCTGCATCCAAATACATGACATATGATCTCAATTTGTACGACTTTTCTTCACTGCTAGAGTCGACTATACCTCCCCCATCGTCCTCATCAGGATAGATTCGTATCAATGAATCTGGATCCCATAGTTGCTTTTCGGGTGTGGGCTCTTCAAATCTTACACGTTCTTCACCAAAACCTTCAGGAAGGGTGTTCATGGATCTTTCGAGTTGGTACCTTTCATCAACTCTTCTGAGGAAATACCCATACATAATTGAAGCAGCATAAAGCTTGCCGAGCTTGATTTTACTGATCTGTATAATTGTGTCCAGGGGTCCCACAACACGCTCCCCAAGAACAAGAGATAAATGGCTCAGTATCATCTCAAATGCCTCAGCGGAGTGCACAGATTCCAACTGCTGTTCTTGATTTGGCCACAAGTCCACCCTGCCAGTTGGATCTGAAGTTGTTGATATTTTAGGGATCATTGATATATGATTGGCCACAAATCTTTGCACAATCAAGCAATAGATAATCTCCTCCAATGTCTTTCTTCTTTCTTTCTCTTTCACTTCAGCTATTCTCCTGATATCAGCAAAGAAAATGGTTATGCCCACACAACAAACATTGATAATTAGTTCTGTTCACTAGAGTTCAGACAAGTTAAAAGAACCAACAGGAAAACCGAACTTTGAAGGAAGCAGGATCATTTAAAACAACCCTCCTGAACTGCATTGCTTTTCTGCATTTTCTCACCAGTCTCAGGTAAATTGTATAAACAGATGGCATTCAAATTATAATCATTGTGTTTGAATTGATGGAACTGAAGACGGGGATTTCATATCATTAATAACAAACCCTTTGGTTTTGCCAGATAATACCACATTAATCTCTAATTTTCGACTATATTTTCTGGAATATTGATGAATTCAAAATTCTTATGGAGTCCTCTACCATCCTTTCTCCAAATCCTTACATCCAAATGTAGCCTTAGTTAATTGCATTTCCATTAAGCACAACCAGGAATAACATAAAGAAACTATCCAAAGATGAACTCGAGAACTACCCATCTGAACAACTGAAGGTGTATTGGCAAAACAAACTTTGAACCAAAATATAGTTAATTTTAATACATCTGGAAATTTTTGTAAGAGTTAGGCTATCCATTCTGCTAATATCACATCTGTAGTATCCATCCTACATGGACTAAGAACTAATAAACTGTATCCAACTTACAAACTTTTTAGTCAAAGAATGCAAGTGCATCGATTTTGACATCCCTTTTGGATGAGTTGTTCATTCAACGGAACATTTGTTGAGTTTGAAGGCCCTTTTTCCATCCAATGGGCTCGTGTGTTTAGGACAGCATCAAGTACCTGCTTAACATCTAGAAGTTATCTTTCTATTGTTCCCCTGCCAAATATCCTCCAAAAGAATCTAGGCTGCTTTTGGTCATTCATCAACAGTTACAAATTCTCACATCCTAAATCCTACACGAGCAATGAGTCACTGGAGCTTTCCGATTAATGACCAGATGGTTCTTTTTGGATGTTTCAATAATATCCATGATTTCTGGGAACTCATAAACCTAGAAACAAAGAAGAATATTCAGAAATCCTAAAGTTGTTCTTTTGCTCTACAAATTAGGTTTTCTTATACTTCATCCAAATTCAGTCTGATTTTGAGCATTCCATACCATGCGTGTAATAATCAACTACGGTACATTAAGCATACACACAAACTGGAGCAAAATAATTTTGGGACTATTTTGTTTTTCTCTCACTGCAGAAAACATATTCCTATTTTGCTTTTACAGTCCCCAATTTCTTGCTTTCCTGTTTTGTCAGTTAACTGTAAGATGTTCCAAATAGCATTGTTTCTTTCCCCTTTTCCAGGTTTCCATTACAAGGGTAGTAGGCTCTCAAGCAAATGTCTTATTACATACTTTGAGAACTTCCAAGCATTGAAATAAGCTACTTTTAGTAATATAATGTTCCTACAATAGCAAGCTTAGTGCTTATATATGAAAACGAGTTGATATCACGATGGGGTAGGAGAAAATCAAAGACATTGATCTTTTGCAGAGAAAATGAAGCTCCATGTCCATTCATCACAAGGAATTCAGTTTGTGGAGAACAACTAGCATGAGCACGTACAGGAAACGGCAGCTCATAAAAAACTGCATGCATCAGTTGTTATGCAACAGAATGAAAAAGTAAGTCAATGACAGGACTTCTTTGTTATCATAGATACTTCAATTGAACACATAATACTAAATGATCTTTACTATCATGGTTTTGGAACTGCAAAACAGTATGCATGTAGCACAAACACCTTTTGCATTGTCTTTGCTCCAGTGGAAGATGTATTTTATTAAAAATGAAAATGCAAACACATCCAGGTCTTTTCTCATTTCATATCAAAGATAAGAGGTTTTTTGCGATTATATGAAAGTGTCCACCATATCCCAAGCTTCAATAACACTGGCAATGATTTCTTTCTTTCATTATTATTTAAAAAGATGACCAAGATTCCATCTACGCCAGTGCATGCAGGAAATTAGTAAAATGCTGGAAGACAAGGGAATATATCATCTTTCCATAAGTTCCAATGCCGACACTTGCCAACACCTTAGCACCACCAGGTATCTATTTACTCCATGGATCCTATGAATAGAGGATTGCTGGCAAAAGTTGCACATTGAGAGAAATCAACCATTCCACTCAAACTCCTTCCTACCAAATGCTGCTGACACATGTAAACCTTTCCAACCCCTTGACATCATACAGTTCCTCAATGGCTATTTTGAACAGAAAAGCAGTAAGACAAATCCTAATTCTCTGCTTAAATAAATAGCAACCTGTTGCTCTATGCTGCAGCTAAAGTTACTTTCCTCATAAGGAATAATATTAATACATCAGTCCTTGTTGTGCGCAAGAAAATAGAACGAATTTCAGACTCAACAACCATCTATTACATTCTTTCTAGCTTCTTTTAACCAACACTGTTGGTGCTTTGGAATTGAAACTAAAACACTAACTTCCAAAAGCCAGCTTAAGTTCATATTCTTAAGAAGCTCACCATTTTGCACTGCAAAGTTTAGCTACAGTCCTCTTTATATACATCGACTTTCAGAAGGTAGGATAACAGGCACACATCTTCCAGACTTGACATTGTCCTTTCCTCCCCCAATAAAGACAACATGATTGGAGTTTATAATTCATTCATTAAGCACCAAACATCCTCACTGCCCTAATAGTTAGTTATTAGCTCAAGATGTAACCATAAGCACCATGCTCCCTAGTCAATCTTTATAACCATTTTGTGATCTACGCTTGACAGCAAATCTAAAATTTATTATGCCTAAGCACACATCTTTATAACCTTTTGAACCTCATCCAGTGATGGATCCAAAAATGAAAGCTCGAGGGAGCCAAAAATATTTGAATAATTTGATTAGTTCTAGTTTAATAAATAAAAATAACAATAGATGTGTCTAGTCAAAGAAAATTTAATATTATAAGCAGTAACATATTCAAAATTATCGAAGTTGTACATGACAAAAGCTTGAGGGGCTGAAAAAAATAATTAAAATAACTTTTTTTTTTAATAATTTGATTAGTTCCAGTGTAATAAATAAATAAATATAACAATAGATGTGTCTAGTAAAAGCAAATTTCATACTATAAGCAGCAACATATTCAAATTTATCAAAGTTGTACAACAATTTATTTACAACCTAGTCCGTATCAACATCTATTATTCTTCTCTTAATATAGGTAATCAAATAATTATGCAAGATATTCATCTTGTATCTTATTTCTACATCTATTTTTCACCAATTTCATGGCCGGAAGGTCCTCTAGTGGTTGCAGAAGATACAGATAGGGTCAGTACTCAGTATCATATGGGAAGAGCCTATCAAATTGTATCTCTTCATATCGTACATATGTTTCAGCTTAATTATCGGTGCCACTAATCCACTTAAATAAATTAAAGGCCTTCAAACTTTGCATTTATATTTGGACTTTGTAATTTTAGGCTCGTATTATCACATTGTTGGGAGACAACTAAAATAATTGGAGGAGCCAATATATACAAAAAAAATAAAATTTATGTATAATTGTAAAAAGATTTAGAAAGCTTGGGCCCCCCAAGCTCCCACCTAAATCTGTCATTGACATTATCCTACTTGACTCAATGATACATGTTTTGACCTTAAAAAGGAGAAATTTTCTGCAGCTGCTGCTATATTGTAAATAAAGTTGTCGCAACCAGCTTGGGAAACAAAATAATATTAGAGTGACTTTTCCAAACTTTTCAAACTAAAACAGTTTCAGCCAGCTTAACTCTCTCCAACTGTCAGTAAAGTTTTGTCAGATGTCTAACATGTAGTTGGAACCCAAAACAAGCCAGGAAGAAGTCCATGTTTTTATCACCACCACAAACAACCGTGCATTCTGGTTATCAAGTGTATTAAATATAAGTTCCCAAGCATCAATTTTGACAAAGAAAAATCCCAAGCAAAATCTCATAAAAAACTGACAATCAATTTCATGGCTAGATAGAAGTCCAAACAAATGCCGATATAATAATTCACTTAAACAACACTGACATAATAAAAGTAATAAAAGAATATGTACTTATAGAGTAGGAGATCTTGTGATGATGGTGCAGTTGTCTCATTTTGGCCATCCCGCTGGCTCTGGAGATTCTCCAGCTGCTGCTCAGCAGTTGCCAGAAGTAGGTGTGGATGAGTTTGCAGAATTTGGGCCAAAAGCTGACCAACTGGGGACTCCAGCTGAAGAGGAGCCACAGGAATCAGATCACCACCAGAATTTCCAGAGGCTCTCACCATAAACCCTCTCGTTCTCAGCTTCTCTGGCCCAATCTCTAACTTCGGATTAGAAAATGAGCAATTCTGTTCAATGAATTGCAGTCAGCAAGAAGGTTATCTCAATTAGATAAATCAAAAAGTTGCACGCAAATATAACATTTTATACCTAAGACCCAAAGTCATACAAGTACATATTTTTCATAAATACCATCACATCCACAAAAGGTGCATGCTGAAATGCTTTATTTTTGTCGGTGATGGTATCAAACAGTTCAGTACTCAAGCTGAATATAGAAGTAACAACCATATCCTTCTGGAAGTATGCAAGAAATATTAGATTAGTCATTGATCCAAAACAACTGTTTCACAATTGGTCGAATGAGGCTGTAGGCAATCTCATTATCAAATTTAAAAAATTCTTCACTGTCCTGTGCTTGTATTCATGCCAGAGACAATTTCAACTGACTCTATCACTTGCTCACTTATATTTTTGAAACCTCTCTAAGGGCAACACTAAAGGCTTAAAAACAAATGTTTTTGTATAAAACCATCACCAGTTCTCCATGCCTTCTACTCATTAACTATCAGTTTCCCATCCCGTTCCCCTCTCATTAGGTGAGAAAAGAAGGTTGCAAAAACTACCCCTAATAGCATCCAAATGAATACTGCGTCGAATTTAGAAATTCAGATTCAAACTAAATTCACCCAATTTCTTCAAACTTTCAAGCCAAAGATAACTTCCACTACAGGCAGCCATGAAAAACTATTGTCCCTCCGGTTAATTAAAATTCCGCCATGCTGCCCCCCACTTACACAAATTTGCAAATCGGTAAAACAGAATCATCAATCATCAAAACAGCATAAAAATTTCAAAAAAAAAAAAAAAAAAACAAAAAACAAAAAACAGTAAATAAATAACCTCTACACTCTTACACAAAAAAATGAAACTTCACTCAGAAAACAGGACATCTGGGATCCAATAGATACAACGAAAGCTTACTTTGGAGAATCCAGGAGAGAAAAGGCACTTTGCTTCAAAGAAGGAGCTGCAATGCTTGCCGTCCGGCGACCGGCATCCACCAGCCGACGGTAGAACCACGGAGACGTCTGGTAACAAGCCGGAAACTTGCATCATCAATCTCTTACCCTTAGAACTTCAGTCTATCAAAGAGTGACGAAAGTGAGAAATGAGGAATAGCAAAGCAGTGCAGCAGATTTTTGTTGGTTTTTTTCGGTTTTTCATTAACTTCTTTTTTTTGGGGGAAATTTGTATTGACGTGGCTATCCTGCCATCTTGAGGAGGTAATTATATATATATATATATATATATTATATATATGAATATTAAATACTAGCATGAGTTTTGCACTATGAATAGAAATTATTTAAAAATAAAAGATAAAATTATGTCCGTATTGTAATTTGATTTTCTTATATTTAGGAGAATAATTAAAATAAATTCATATTATCAAATTTAATAATATTTTGAAAGATGTCTTAAAAACCAAAAAAAAAATAAAAAAATCAATTTTAAGTGTTGGTATAAATATGCAAGTCCTCAAATATAACCATCCCTTCAAGGATGACAAAGAATTTGGGTTAGTCCTAGACTTAGATTCATTCCGTTTGAAGGGATTTTGAAGTTACGATTACGTTTGCAAAATAAATTAAATAATTTGATACTCAATTAAAAGAACGCTAAACATTTTTGAACTCGATTTATTAAGCTTAATAAATCAAAATTGAATAAATATTTTGTTTGATAAACTTTTAAGTTAGGCTCAACACGAGCTTTATTTGATTAGTACAAACATAATAAAATATTAAATATGCGATTTTGATTCATGTGTGATTCAATTAGAGCTCATTTGAATCGATTAGATTAATATTAAAACGAATTCAAACACAATTTTTGAAACTCGATAAGAATTCAAATAAGTTTGAACAATGATATGTTTGGCTTAACTCGAATCGTTTATTGTCTTTGATGCGCACTAGAAATTTGGCCACACCGCATAGGTATAAGGATCGTCAAGAAAATCCTAAGATTACCTGGGACTAACCCTGTAAAATAAAAATTAGCACTTTGATGCTTAAGTCAGTAACGGATTAAAAATAATTAAATGAAAAAAACTTAAAATAAAATGAGAATAATGGTAAAATATGTATAAAAATGATTAATATTAGTGTGGAGTGCAAATTATAGCTTAGAATTGCTTAATATCCGGGAGAGGATAATGCAAGAAAGTAAGAGCTTGAAAATATTAGAGATGTTACCAATAACTGCAAAATGCCTTTATTTATACACGTGTGAAAAGCTGGATTCGGGGTAAACTAATGAGTTCCTTAATTCATTAGAAAACTTTTCAAGTTGGCTATAATCCAAAATAAACTGTTTACAATTTGGATAATTATTGACTGAGATATACAAGCTGGACGAAATCCTCCCAAATTTGCCTTAAATTCCAAGGGTATGCTGTTCGTAGATTTTCCAGCTCATTTACTACCGATTTACTTGAAACCACCTGGAGATACTTTAGGGTGATGTGTAAAAATATGTTTGTAAGCTATACGACGTTTCCTTCCTACTGTATGATGACATATTCGGCTAAAATAGGTTTATTTTTTTAGTCTACCAGTTCAGTAAAGTAGTAGGTAAGCTTGTGGGTCTTTCTTCCCCACTGATGGGCTTTATCTGTCCTACTATTGGGCCCTTATCCATCCTGCTGATGAGCCAACTATGCTCTTAGCTGACTAGGCTAGTATGCCTAGCTTGTGGGCTTGGCCCAATAATTTAGGAGGCATCATCACTCCTCCCCCCACTCTAGGAGTGCAAGTCGTAGACTTGGCCTGCTGGAGTAGGTGAGAAGTCGTGCAAAAGAGAAATATTTCCCTACTTATCGATGAGGCTGATCAAGTTTATCTGATTCCCTCCTTTTCCTATGAAAGATGTTATTTGAATTTTGAATTTACACATGCAAAAGAAGAAATAATCATTGATGGTAATGATTGCAAAAAAGAAGGAGAAGAGTCCTATTTCCAAATTACAGTAAAACGTCTATAAATTAATACTCTATAAATTAATAAACTCTCTAAAATAATAAAATCTTCCGGTCTCGATTTGGGCCTTTGTAAAAAATCATCAATTTCGATAAGATAATAATTTTTTGGAAAATGCCTTTATAAATATTAGGTCCCGTTGAAACTCTAAATTAATAATTATAAAATTACAATTATAAATATTATGATAATTTGCTAAAATATGAATCTATTATTAATTGATTTTTGTTAAAATTTAAATCTAATTGAATTTCATCCCTAACTTTTATAATTGTAGCCAAGTGTTCTGGTGTTGAGTTCTCTAGCTGCAATTAAATGCGTATATGATCTACGGTTACCTTGTTTATGTACAAAGGTTTGATTGATGCATGATATAATCAATGAAACGTATATGAATTTATTTATTTTTAATACATATGTACTAAATTTGTTGAATTTAAAAAGTCTATCTTTTAATTAATAAAATATTAATTTATCGATATATTAATATCTATCTAAATTAATAAAATTTCATGGTCCCAAGGTTATTAATTTATAGAGGTTTTAGTGTATCCTGGAAGCTCATGCAGTCAACAGCAGGAAAAAACAGTCAACTTGAATCCTCAAATAGGAGGACTTTTCATGATAAATCATATATGAGGAATTTTTCCTTTGTTTTTTACTTTTACCATTTGCACTCTAAGGTAAATAATAATAATAATAATCTTTCCTTCTCCCTTTTCTTTTGCGTCTAAAACTAAGGCATTTCTAACCCCTTGATTTCTCGGGCTCTCATATTTCCTCCTGTTATCATCTCGTAGTGTCTCCGTATCTAGGTAAGTCTCCTTTTTCCTTTGGATTTTTTAATCTAGTGTGACGAGGGTGTAGACAAGCGAGTGATAGAGGATTTTATGATCGGCTTAGCAACTCTCTTTAATACTACTCATTCTGACGTCCAAGGGGGCAAGGGCGAAGAGGAAATGAGTAGTAAGAGGAGCATTTCTAGGGAAGAGTCTGAGAGGAGAAAGACGAAGGACATGTTGGTAGCTTCTGGTACTTAGTCTTATAAGGTTTACTGCTCTTATGTAAAGGAGGAAAGATATAGGTGACCTTAGGTCTCGATTTGGGATAAGTAATGATTTTTTTATTAGGATCCCTTTTTTTGTTGAACGCCCCCACTTACCCCCAAAGGGTTTCATGAGCTTTTACATAGCCTAACTACAAGTTGGTCTCCAATATCTAATCCCTTCTCTTTTTGCTGAAGTGTCCACTTTATTCAGAGTGCCTCTGAATTAGTTTGGCCCAACAGCCTTTAGTATTATTGTTAGTTTTCCTATCTTGCTAAGAAACTTAGGAGAGACCCCTACTGCTGTATAGTTTCATTTCTTTTTCATGCAGAAGAAGGCGAGTCTGGGTCTTGTTTACTTTACTTCTCGAGGGGATGCCCAGCTTCTCCCTTTTGATTCTTCTGTTAAAGAGTAGAAACGCCATTATTTCCTTGTGTCATCCCTTACTCCTTGGTGCTTCCCTACATCTGGATTTCTGTTGCTGCACACTTGCCTAGATATTCAACCTGTAACTGTGTTGCTCACGTCAATCTTTTATTAGAGCTATTGAATGCTTTTTAGTATGATCATCGAGAGTTAGTACATCCAACCCCTCTTTTCTGCTATGGATTGAACCTTAAAGAGGATGTCTTGGATACCGTGACTGGTATACCCTCTTCATGCATTCTGATTTCATAATTCTGTACATGTCTTTATATATAATTAAACTAATGTACTTGCAATTTTGATGTTGTGAACATGTTTAACAAACTGCTGCAAGATCAGACTCTAGGCGAGGGAAGAGCTCTAGAAATTGGCTCGTCCTCAAAATGTTCTTCTGCTAAAAGCCCTTCATCTTCCCCAGTGAGCTCGGTTTCCATCGGAAATCCGAAAGAAAAGCGCCAAGTAGATCTAATCTCGCTCCCTGCTAAGAAAGCCAAGGCTTCCACTGGCTCCTTTGCTCCACTGATTCCCAGACCTTCTAGTCGAGCTGGCACTCCCCGTCCAGGAGAAACTTAGATTTAATAAGGTTTCCTCCCTTTTGAAGGAAGAGGGTGACGATAATCGGGCTGTCGATTTCCTGAGGGGACTTCTTGCTCCCCTAGATAGGGCGTTCTTTGGGCTCTACCTAATAATGGAGTCATGTACTCCTTGGTTTCTCGTGTTAGCTAGCTAAGGAACAAGAAATTAAATTTTGATTTTAAATTTGTGCTGACCTGATAGGTCTAGTTGACCTACTTGCAGACTGCTACTAGTGATGACAATACTCCCCCTCCTCCCGCTGACAAGTAAATTTGTTTTCTGTGTTTGACATAAACAATGTCGTTCCCTCCTGTGTGAGGTTTTTCGAGAATGCCCTCTTTTGGGCCTTGGATGATTACTTCTTACTACTTTATGGATTCTATTTCCTTTCCCTCCTTACTTCTTGACTTATGAAAATTTATATTTTTTAATACTTTGCGGTATACATTTAGCTTTCCTGCTTATGTGAGTAAAAGTTCTAACAAGAAGATGATAGATATTTTTTTCTACCTCCTGCTAAACAAGATGTTTGTATGCTTGCCAAAGAATAAGGAAGTTTTGTTGAGCATAAATAAGGATTGCAGGAATAACCTGCTTATTTGTCCTTGTTTGATAGACTGTAATATTGAGGAATGTAAGGAATGAGCATTTTTCGTAGTAAGAAATTGCACCTATAGACAATAGGTTGTTAAAAGTTGAAATGATAGATATAAGACTTAGGCCAGTGAGAAAAACTAAGAGGGCCCATACCAACAAGGTGGTCTAAACAAAGCGTACACCAACAATGCTACTTAAATAAAGCGTGCTCCAGCAATGCGACTTAAGTAAAGCATGCGCCAATGTAGTTAGCTTTATTTGGGATTCCACCCTGTAGAACTGTGAGAAAGAAGACAAGGATGTGTTTCTATTAAGAAAAGAATGTTTGAGCACATTTATAACCGATTATAAATAAAGGAAGTTCAGGAGTAAAACTTCCTGAGATTGCAAGCATTCCATAGTCATGAAAGTTTTCTGTCGTTGTGTCTTCAAGTTCGTATGCCCCAAATTCGATGATGCGGGTGATTTTGTAAAGCCCTTCCCAGTTGGGTACTAGCTTTCCTACTGGCCTAAGAGCGCTGGCTCGTCGAAGTACTAAGTCTCCCATTTGGAATCTCTCCTTTTAACTCTCCAGTAATAAGCACTTGCTACTCTCTACTTGTATCTTTCTATGCAGGCACTGGCAGCTTCTCGTACTTCGTCTATTAGGTCCAAATTTGCTCGCAGCAAGTTATCATTGTTCTCCTACTCATAATGCTGGATCCGAAAGGTTTCCGACTTAGCTTCAGCTGGGATGACTGCCTCTGATCCATATACCAATTTGAACGGAGTTTCTCCTGTGGTGGAGCAAGGAGTAGTTTTGTATGACCACAACATGCCAGGCAACGTGTCTACCCACTATGCACCTACTTGTTCTAACTTTGTTTTGATCCCTTGAACCAGGATGCGGTTAGTGACTTCAACCTGCCCATTAGCCTGAGGATAGGCAACGAACGTGATGCCCAGCTCAGCACACCAACCTTGAATCTTTCAACCCTGAAATTGACGACCATTATCAGAAATAATAATGCAAGGTAAACTATTCATGCAAATTATATTTTTTCGAAAGAATTTTATCACTTCATTTTCAAAGATTCGTTTTAGAGGCTCTGCCACCATCCACTTGCTGAAGTAGTCTACTACCATGAGAAGGAATTTTCGTTGCCCTGGTATAGTTGGGAAATGCCCAACTATGTCTATTACCTACTATGAGAACGAACAAGGTGCTGATATGGCCTTGAATGGATCGGGTAGAACGTGGACTAGTGGGGTATGCTTCTGGCATTATTCATATCTTTTGGCCTAATTTATCGCATCTTCTTGAGAGTCGGCCAAAAATATCTTGCTAGCAATGTTTTGTTTTGCCAAGACCATGCCACCTATATGAGATCCGCAGACTCCTTCATGTATTTCATGCAATATGTTCCTACCGTCCTCTGTTGACAAACTTCAGAGACAAGATTGAGAAAAATTACAATTATATAGGACACCTTCTAATAGAGCAAACCGGGTTGCCCTGCTCTTTACACAGGCTGTTTTTATTTCATCAGCAGGAAGGATACCATCTTTGAGGTAGTCTAGGAGGCATGTTTCCTCCAATCGACATCAATATGCAAGGTGGTTATGTTCGTGTTAGGACAATTTTTTACGAAAGTTCTTATAGTGATAGTGCGAGTATTGCAATTGACCAAGGAGCTGGCTAGCCGGGCTAAATAGTCAGCTTTGGTGTTTTCTGCTCGAGGGATTTGGTGGAGCTGAAAGTTCTTCTGCTGGCTGGTAAGCTTGTCTATGTCCTGTATGTATTCTTTCATCATTTCTTCCTTGACCTCATACTTACCTTCCACCTGATCGGTCACTAGATGGGAATCGGAGTAGGCGATTAGACTCTTAGCCCCTTCATCCAGGGCCATCCTGATACCTCAATGAGGGCTTTATATTTAGCCTCATTATTTGAGGCCTTGTAGTTGAAACGCAAAGCATATTCTAGTTCATCCTCTTCTGGGCTGGTGATCACCACTCTATCTCTGCTGTCAACAAGAGTGGAAGAGCTATCTGCATGTAACAACTAGTTCCCATCGTCTTTATCCACGAGCGTGGCCTCATTTATGAATTCAGCCAATGCTTGAGACTTTATGGTTGACTTGGGCTGATAAGAGATTCATATTCACTAAGCTCGATAGCTTACTTAATCATTGATTTCATCAAGAACGAGTTCGATCTTTATGTATACAGGGAGATTAGTGGGAGCTCGGTTGCATACATTGTGCTTTATGTGGATGACATATTGCTTATTGGGATTGATGTCAAGATGTTGGGTGATATTAAAGCATGGTTGTCCACTCAAATTTCCGTGAACGATATGATTGAGACCTCCTACATCCTTGGTATCAAGATCTATATGGATAGATCTAAAAGGATGTTATGATTAACCCAATCCTCGTACATTGAGAAAGTCTTGAAGAGATTTAAGATGAAAAACTCAAAACGAGGATTCCTTCTAATGAGTTATGGAATTAAGTTGTCCAAGAAGCAGTCTCTCCCAAGACTGACGAGGAACTTACGAGGATGTTGGACATCCGCTATGCATCAGCCATGGGAAGCATTCAATAAGCTGTCTAGTGCACTAGGCCCGATGTCGCATACGCTTTGAGCGTAATGAGCAGATATCAGGCATGCATCGGGGAGGCGCACTGGAGTGCGGTCAAGATCATACTCAAGTACCTGAGAAGGACTAAGGATATGTTCTTGATCTACGGTAGTAGAGATTGATACTGGAAGGCTGTAGCAATGCCAGCTTCCAGTCAGACGATGATGATGCTAAGAAAGCGGTTTGGATTAAAAACTACATCCAAGAGTTCATTATGGTACCTAGCATTGTTGATCTAGTAGTTATCTTTTGTGATAAAAACAGGGCGATAGCACAAGCAAAGAAACTCAGATCTCATCATATTCTTAGACACTACCATCTGCTTAGAGAGATGGTGAGCGGAGGTGACGTGGGGATGGGCCGAGTCAGCTCAGTAGAAAACATAGCAGATCCACTTACCAAGCCAGTTTCGCAAATTGCTCATACTCAGCATCTGGATAAGATGGTTTGCGGTCGATGGGTGATTGGCTTTAGGTCAAAGATAGATGATCGGAAAGCCACTTAGATTGGCCCAGATGTAATCTATTTTGACAATAACTCGATATTATGTAATATCATTTAGTGAATAAAATGAGTGTTCGCTATTTGGTATTTTATTTGTTGTGCTCATTCTGTATGTTATATTTTACTTAAACATCATAACAAAGCCCAGAGACCAATCGTGCAGTTGGACCGCGCATTGGATGGTGGCTATGAAATCAACTGCTAAGAGATTAGGCCTTAAACGTTACAAGTCAAAGACCTTGAGAATGGACATAGAGTAACCTATGGAGACTTGCACTAAGAGTCGTATTCATGGATGAGTGTCACATTTCATCGGTGACAGATGTGGGGCGTCTATGCGATCTTGGTGGGTTGATTGGCTAGGTGTCGAGTTTACTGAACTTACTCGTAGGGAATGTCATATGGAAGCCTTGGCGGCTTAGTCCGTATGACTTGACTCCCCGACTCCGATAGTACGGGAGTAGTCCCCAAATTTGAGGAATCACGACAGTCGCGTGCATAAAATATCTCTATCTTGGACCTATGCGAGAGATGATCGTGACCCGGACATGATCATCATAAGCCTTATCCAGTGCAGTTGGAGTTTGTAGCGAGGATGGAGTTTCAAGAAGAGGACCCATCCCTTGTCAAAACGTGATAGAAGTATCTATTATGCACTTGGAGATGCATTCATGCTTTAGGAATCTGTGGCCACAGTGGTTGGTCAAATAGGAAAAGAGGTTCCTATAACGAGAAGCGTAGCATAACGCGATCTCAAGTATTAAAGCCTAGATGCCTAGTCCAGGATGGGAACCAACACAAATTCCATGTCCTAAACTAAGGATAGAAGATGGTGGATGGAAGGATCGTACCCTTGTGGATTCAAGAGGCTAATAATTCACACGGATATTCACATAGTCTTTAGTGCCATGAACCGTTGCTAGACGACCACCCATGGTGATGGGTTTTCTTGATCAAGGATTGATCAAGAATTATTAATTAATTAGATTTAATTAATAATAGTGTTGGACACTAGCCCAAGTATAGCCCAAAGGTGAACTTAAAGAGTCTCACACAAATCACCGAGAAGGGGCGAAAAACTAATTTGAAATTAATTCCATAGGTAATTGGATTACTTACAAATGAGAGGTCCATTGGATGGAAGCCCAAAGATAAATTAATGGGATTTATTTATATGTTGGGCTTGTCATTATTATTTGATAAGTTGGATCTTACTAATTGATAAAAATAATTTAGGCGTATGTATTTAATTGAATCTAATTAAATACATGTTGGGCTTACTTAGGTGGATGTTATTTAAATTCAATTTTATTAAAATCAATTAGGCCTTGAATTTTTATTCATAGAATCAGCCAACACACGCCATTAATTAAGCCCACTGAAAAATTCTATGAAAGGAAAGATTGACCAACAATTTGTAACTTTGGAAAGTGCAAATTTGGTCATTAATGGGATCTTCTTTATTTGGAATAAAGAAAACTTACCTTGTAGATGAAAGAATGTATGTAGACACATTCTAGTTCATCCATACAAGATATATATAGTGTATAATTATTTAGAATAATTATTACACACAAGACAACACAAAATTCCCTCCTTCCCTAGCATACTCGGCCGCCCCTCTCTCTCTTTCACTTGGAATGTTTTTCATCTTTTGTTCTCTTCTAGAAAGGAGAATTAAGAGACCCCAATTCCGGTGTGGTATGGATAAGTCAAGAGGGCTTTTATGTTGGAGCCTCGGGTGAACGAAATAAAAGAAAAGGACGCTTGCAAGTTTGAATTTGAAAAGTAATTTTGATTTAAATTTCTAAACCATCTCGTTTTTATTTCTCCACCATAGCCCCGTATGGTTTCACTGTAGTTCTTATTTTCATACTACATTGAACATTCGGGAACACCTTGGTATGACCGTTTTAATTTTGATAATTCATACTTTATCGCTTACCAATTTTGCATGCGCGTTCCTGGGTCGATCCGCTTGCTCTTTTCAATAACAAGTGCATAAGTGTGCTCCCTGGGCGTCAGTAGGGCCAAAATGGATCATTGGTCCCCCTGCTGGTGCCTTTTTTTCTATCTCCATACCGATTCTAGCAGTCCTTGCATGAGCGGGCCTAGCTCATCTTGAGTACCCGTCCGTGGGTCCTCCTGCTATCATATGGATTATTCCTTTAGCGGGGACATTTTCTAGGCTTATTTCTTTAGCTGGAGCTTCCTTCTTCTTATGTTCCCTTTGCAAGGATCCTTCTTGCTGCTCAACCCTGCGGGAGCTGTGGAGACAGGAACGTTCTTCCTTTTGTTCACTCCTTTCTCTTTATCCACCTAGTCCTTTATATAATCGACTTGAATGAGTCTGTCTAACTCTTGCTTGAGCTGACGATATCGATTTGTATCATGACCTTACTCTTTATGATACCTGTAGAAATATTTAGATTTTTGTATTTGAGGACCTTCCTCTGAGCTTTTAGGACCATACTCTCTATGACTAGTTATGAGAGGTATGTAATGGTCAGTTTTCGGATAAAGGGGGTGGAAACGTTTCCTCGACTCTCCTCTCACTCTGCGAGTAGAAGGTAGATCATTCTCTTTTCTTTTGTCACATCCATTCTTCTTCACCAACCAGGTATCCTCTAAATTCATGTATTTTTCTGCTTGAGCTAGCATGTCTAAAAAATCAATAGCTGGCTTCTGTGCTAATGATTCGAATAGGGGCTCTCGACGAAGTCCTGAGTTAACGCACTGACTAACACCTCCAGGTGAGCTATAGGGACCTCTAGGATGGCTGTGTTAAAATGCTGCATGTATGCCCTCAGAGTTTCCTTCTGTTCCTATATGATCTCGAAAAGGCTAATGGTTGATTTTCTATACTTCTTACTATTACCGAATTGGTTTTGGAAGAGGGAGCTAAATTCTGCAAAACATCTAACTGATTCATCAAGAAGCTGGTTGAACCATTGTTGGGCAGAGTTCGTTAGTGTAATAAGAAAAACAAGACACTCGATACCATCAATATGCCTGTACAACAAGGCTGCATTTTCAAACTTACGGATATGTTCAGCTGAGTCAGTGGTACCGTCATAAGCAGGTAGATGTGAAGGTCCTCAAAAGTGAGCAAGAAACTTCTTCCATGATGTGCTTGTTGAAAGGAATGCCACACTCAATAGGCATGGTCTCTTTCATCACCTGCTAGTGGAGTTCCACCATCTCCTTCTTCAGGGAGTGGCAGATACCAGGGGCCTGATATGCAACTGCCTCTTTGCCCACAAAATCAGTAGGGGTAAATCGGTCCTAGTGAAGCCCAACAGGAATCTGCTTATCCATACCTTGACTTCCTGGTGTTCCTCCTCTTCCAGCTGGGAACAGGGTCCCACTCTACTAGCTTGAGAATTGCGGAGGGTTCAGTTGATGGTCTCCATTGATGAACCCGAAGCTGCTCGTAGAAGAGCAGATTCAAAACGGCAGATCTAGTTGCTTGGTCAAGAGCTGGGGCGGGGACTGGAGCATTAACTCCTGGTGCTGGATCTGGACCAGGGACGTTAACATCTCTTAAAGTGGAGTTTGCAGGTGGAACAACAGGTCCAGATGTAGCTGGGAGGGAAGAGTCTCCCTCGTAAGATCCGTGATCACCTCCATTGGAATTTGCCATTTCTCACGCCAAAGCTCTAATTAACCACACACAAGGGTTGAAAGAACTTCAAGAAAATCCTAAGATTATCGGAACTAACCCTGCAAAATAGAGGTTAGCACTGCGATGCTTAAGTCAGTAACAGATTAAAAAAGAAATTAAAGGGGAAACTTGATGAGAATCATGGTAAAAATATGACTAAAGATCATGAATATGCGTGTAGGGTGCAAATTGTAAGCTTAGAATTGCTTAAAATCCGAGAGAATAATGGAAAGAAGTAAGGGCTTGGAATAAGAGAGATATTACCAAATAACTGCACAAGGCCATTATTTATAGACGTGTATAAATTTGGTTACTGGGTAAATTAATGAGTTCCATACGTCATTGGAAAGCTTTCAAGTTGATTACTATCCAAAAAAAATCGTTTACAATTTGGATAAATATTGACTGGGATACTAGCTGGACGAAATCCTGCCAAATCTGCCTAAAAATCCGAGGGTTTGTTATTCGTAGATTTTCCAGCTCATTTTCTACTAATTTACTTGGAACCACCTGGAGATAATTTTGGGTGATGTGTAAAAATACATTAGTAGGCTATACGATGTGTTCTTCCAGTTGTATGATGACATGTCCGCTGCAACAGACTTATTTCTTAGGCCTATCAGTTCAGTAAAAATAGCAAGTAAGCTTGTGGGCCTTTCTTCCCTGTTGATGGGCTTTATCCATCCTGCTGGTGGGCCCTTATCCGTCTTGTTGATTAGCCAATTAGGCTCTTAGCCTACTTAGTATGCTTAGCTTGTGGGCTGGGCCCAATAAATTTAGGAGGCATCAATCTTGGTTATAACTCGATTTCGAATGGGTTCAGAATCTTGCATAGTGTTTGGATACTTTTGGAGTGTTTCTGTTTGGTGTTCTGAAGATAGAGACAGAAAAACAGAGATAAATAAGTGTGTGTTTGAGATAGGTGGTATGTTTATGAGATAATATAAAATAGTTTAAAATAAGTGGTGTATGTTTGATATTTGGATTTGAGAGACAAAAATCAATGTTGATTGTCAAATTTATGTCTTTTTTTATATATTTATATATAAATATGTATATATATAAATGTTGTTTTTAATATTGTATTTTTTAGAGATAAAAATCACTGTTCATTGTCGAATCATATCTCTTTTATATTATATATATAGTGTATATATTATATATAAAAAGTTCAAAAACAAAAACATCACACAAATATAAAAATAGAAAACAAACATGATTGTGTTTATTTTATCTCGTAAAATGCCTAAGACAAGACAAAACACAAATCCAGACAAAGGGTTGGGATTTTGGACCCTAATACAATTCTTTTAATATATTTTTGGATAAAATACTATATAGGTTCCTTTAAGTTTTCGTTTAGAATCACTTTAGTCTCTCAATTCATTTTTGACTTTAACATCCTTCAATTTTAGTTTCTGTCTCAGTTTGGTCCCTCTGATCATTTTTCGGCGAAAATATGGCCGGATTTTAATTTTTTGGAGGGTAAAATGGTTAATAAGTATGATTTTATCACATAATCCTTAAGTTTATAAAATTATCAAATGAATCCTTTTTCACAAAAAATAACTTTTATTTTTGTATGTTGATATGTTGTAATTATCTTATGTGGATAATGAAAATTTTAAACTCTTGTGAATCTAAAATAATATTACTTAACTTAAAATAAACAGTATTTTTTTTGTTAGTTAAAAAAATCGAAATTATAAATAAAATTTATAAAACTTATCTAATATGATAATGTAATAAAAAAAAACTAAGTCATAATTTTTATTTCAAGAGTTAAGATAAGTCTTAAAAATTTATACCTTAACAATATTTATTAAATATTTGAATTTTTGAACAAAAAGTTGGTAGATTATACTTCTTAACTAGATTTTTGGTAGATTTCACATATATAAAATTAACTTTAAGAGATTTTTATAGACCTTTTTCTAAGATGGGACTATATATATAGAAAAAGATCTATAAAAACCTCATAAAATGAATTTATATATATTTCAAAATCACCAATAATAATTAAAAGTACATTCTACCAAAAAAAAATTTCAAAATTGTAGCTGTTAATATTTAATAACATTGTTAAGGTTTAATTTATTAGACATATCTTTAACTCCTAAGATTAAAGAACCAACTTAAATTTTTTTATTATATTTCTAGATTAGATAATTTTATAAATTTATTTATAATTTTGATTTTTTGTCACTATTGAAAATTTTTAAAAAAAAGTGACTATTTTTATGTTAATATTATGTCCACAATAATTCAAAGTTTTCATTTTTCATACAAGATAATTACATCATACAATATATAAAATATAAAATATTTTTTCTTTCTAACAAAGGACTAATTTAATAATTTTACAAACTTAAGGGGCTAAAGTAATAAAATCAAACCTAAAAGATCATTTTACCCTCCAAAAAGTTAAACTCTGATCACATTTCCGAAAAATGGTCATAGGACCGAATTGAGACAAAAATTAAAGTTTAGGGATGTTAAAGTTAAGAAATGAACTGAAGGGACTAAAGTAATTTTAAACGAAAACTTAAGAACTAAATATAGCATTTACCCTATTTTTTAATATATATTATATATATATATATATATATATATTGAAACTTTGAATATTTAGAGTCTAAAAGATACATGTATTTATTTATAAAACTAATTGATCTTCCAAAAATATTTTTATCTCGCAATTCTTTTTATATTTTTTATCGTAGTATATATATATATTTATATATATTTGAAAGTTTTAATAATTAGAGTCTAAAATATGCATGTATTTATTTATAAAACTAATTAATCTTCCAATAATATTTTTATCTCATATTTTAACCCTAAATATGCATAAATACTATGTACGTAAATGATCAATTTATTAAGTAACAACAATATTTTTTTACAAAAAAATGCATAGGTCATAAATATAAATATGAAATTAGGCCGGGGTTAGATCAACAATGACATTGATAATGTAGAGAAAAATGGTGTGAAATTAATTTAAGACAACAAACAACTAAATTTCATTACTTATAAATATGAAAACATAAGGTTTTAATAGTTCTAAAAGAAATTATAAGAAGTTAGTTTGTTCAAACTTATCGATAGCCTCATTTAGTCTTACCACCATGATTCCCTGTAAATCTTATGAGATTATTACCAACAGTACACATAGTTATTATGCAGTTATGAGAACATTTGATATTTTCCATTCATGAAGTAGAAGATGTAATAGAGTTTGCAATAGAAAATCTAATTCGATGATTATTATGTTGTGACGTTCATCACATAATTCTCTTTCATCTCTCCTCTCTCTTATTTTACTATGCTTAATTTGGTTTAATTTTCATTTTCAACTTTCAGTTTTTGAAATAGTGATAAAAGTGAAAATATATTTAATTATATGTGATGTGTGCGAAAACTGCATGTGTCCAGTAGTTATAAACTATTATTCAGGATCTTGGCCGGAGAGTATGCGGGCTCTAGGGAGAAAACCTGCTAAAAATATGTTAGCACTCTGACGCCTAAGTTAATACGAAATATTTCATAAAGTAGTACTAAAGAAATAAATGAACGTGAATATAATCGTGATATGGTGAGAGAATTGGTCAATAATGTAAGAGTGAGTGCTAAAAGTGCTTAAATGCTGCTTAAAATTTTCCTGGAGAACGTCCCCATCAAAGGGGGATGGAACATGTATTTATAGGGGAGTGCCCCCATTCACAGAGAGTCTTGCCATTTCTTTCTTGCCCTATGTCTTAAATATGATAGTCTTGTCATTATCCATTCCTTGATCCATTCAAGCATGATCATGATTGGTTTCTCTCTTGTCTCTAGAATAGTATTTTAAAATGTCTTACGAATGTTGTTTAACAACATATCACACTTTGAAAAATAATTAAAGTGGACCTGCTCTAATATGCTGGAGGCTTGACACTCAGCTAGTCAACAACTTCGAGATCTAGTTGAGTCAATTCTTTCATTTTGAAATTAAATTCAGTCATTGTTGCTGCCTTTGCAGCATTCCACAACCCTTTTTTTAAAGCTAACCCCTTAAATCCAACAACTTTCATATTGCCATATAGGTGCCTCACACAGAATCTATTATCTGTCCCAGGAACACACACTCAAATGTAGAAATCAGCCTCTTAAAATACAAACTTTATAGTAAATTATGGCATCATCAAATTTATTAATTTGATTAAATTTTTTAACAACTTTTCTAACAGTGTTTACTTTATGATTAGCTTTTTGACCTAATTTCACATGAAAACTCAACTTTCAACAAATTTTCATAATTCAAACTTGGATGAGCATGTAACTCCCATCCACAAATCATTAGTTTCACCAATATATTAAACAATAAAAAGAAAGAGATGAGAGAAAGAATCTTAAGATGGAGAAGAATGAATCTTTCCCATGGATTGAACCTTGAAACCCCCCAACCCCACCCCCTGCCAACCAAGAGAGAAAGAATGTGGCAGAGAGTCTTAAAATGGAGAAGAAAGAATCTTTTCTATAGATCGAACCGCATATAAAAAATAAAAAATTAAGAAGGCCAATTTTTTTTTTTCCAAAAAGCTCATTTCAAAATTAAAAAGGAAAAGAAAGGGCTTGTGTTTACACTTTCAAATCTTAGCAGTTACAATTGTGAAGTTATTAATTCTTATAAAATTTATATTTAAAATAAAAGATCTAAACAAATGAAGAAGAACAAACATTATTTTTTAAAAAAGAAAAAAAAAGAGAAACAAAAGAAAGAAAGTAAGATCTGCCATGCCTGTTGCACGCTTGGAGGTAGTTGTGATGGGCATGGGGGTGGCGTAGGTGGTACCAAAAAATTAAAATTAATTACTTCTGAAAAGAGCACACCATTAACCGTCCAACAACAATACAATTAATCTCTCTCCAGTTCTAGTTCCATCTACATGGTGAAAGTTAACGTATGACAGAGCTTTTATAAAACTGTAAAATACATTGGAAAACTAAATGTAAGTGAATCATTCAGTAAAGATCTACACTACAAAAAAAGGATTTATTGGGACAGATTTAGGACGAATTGACATCATATTTTATTTTTGGGATGACATTTGGGATGCTTTTGAAGCGAAATGATGTCCGTCCTAAAACACCCCGTCCCAAAATATTTCAAATGATTTTGGGACGATTTACTCAAGTCGTCCCAAATTTTAGGATGGAATTTGGGATGCTCTATTAAAGCGGTTCGAAAGCATGTCCAAAGGATGAATAATTAAAATATAAATTTGGAACAACTTAGGAACGGTATGGAACGAGGTTTTGGACTACGTTTGGGATGTGTTTTCTTTTTTATTTGGGACGGTCTGTCATCACAAATTCCATTTTGCACGAATAATTAAAACATAAGTTTGGGAGAGACTTTTGAACGATTTGGGACGTAACTTTTAAATCGGGCCTTGAATTTTTTAAACGATTTTTGAGACGGCTTTTGGGACGACAATGGGGATGAGTTTTCTTTTTATTTGGCATGGAATGTCATTTCAAAGTCCGTCCCTATTGTTAATTAATTTTAAAATATTAATTTCCTTTTACTGTTTTCATTTTTTATTGGACGAAATTTTATTGTATTAAATTTTATGATTAAAGACAATCTTTTTCATATGAAATAAATTCGAATTAGCCAAACTATGTAAATCCAGTGTTTAATTCATAATTCAAATTGTAAAATAAAAATATTAAAATTTAAATCCTAATCTAATGGTTGGGTAAGGGTCTGCAGCTTCTTCATCTTGCTGTTGTGTGGACTCCTCAGCTTGGGCATCAATAGCCGGTGGCTGGTTGGGGCAACATCTGGACTAATCAGATGAGGGGTTTCACCTGTCATGCCCCCAACAACCTACATATAATGAAAACAGGAAGGTTAGATAGATTGTATAGCATAGGTATGTCAGCATGAGCATAAAAAATCAAGTACCATATTAAAAAATTGGTGTAGTTTCTCCCTCTTCCGCCTTTCTCTTCCTCTCCACATGCTTGACCAATCTAGACGAGAATATTATATGCTCTATATCTTGTTTTCTTGTTAGCCTAGCTAGAAAAAAAACAAATAAGATGCAACACCTGAACCGTACTACAAAATTTGTCAACAAGCCTCGCTGTGAAGCCTAGAAAAATTGGAGCAGTGCGAAGAAATTATAGCTAAAGATCTAATACCGAGAAGAGTTGAAGAAAGTTTAATATAATGATAAAGCTCCACTAAATTAATCCAAGTAATCATAATGTAACAACAAAATATTTAGTATAGATGCAATAAGAGATCGACAAATGACGAGCTTCGTACCTCTTTTAAGGCTAGTATAATTTCAGTAAGGAAAGAAGCAGTGATGTCATGCCTCCTCTATAGAGATCCTTCCTGCATGTATACGCATGCAAAATTAAAAGCTCCTCCAAGTATGGAACTCAGATGACAGTATCCATTTGAAAAGGTACGACCTCTTGTTCAAGCTGAACTATAAAAGAATATCAATATAGTGCTTCTCACCTTGGAAACATAGATGATCAAGAAGTATAAATAGTTGAGTCAGTGACGTTTAGCGGAAAAATGACATGAAGACAACACCTCAATCATCAAACTGAGCACCTCTTCCAATTTTCTTGAAATAAAGTCATCAGAGTACAATTTCCTTTCTTTTTGTTCCTCTTTTTTCTTTTTTTTTTTCAAAAGAATTGATGTTTGTTCTTCTTCATTTGTTAAGATATTTTATTTTCAATAAAATTTTATAAGAAGTACTAACTTCAATATTGTAACTACTTAGATTTGGAAGTGTAAACACAAGCCCTTTGTTTTCCTTTTGAATTTTGAAATAAGCTTTTCAAAAAAATAAAAATTGGATTTCTTAAATTTTTTATTTTTCATATGGGGTTCAATCTATGGAAAAGATTCTTTCTTCTTCCTTTTAAGACTCTCGGTCACACTCTTTCTCTCTTGATTGCCAAGGGTGGGGATAAAAGGTTCGATTTGTGGAAATATTCATTCTTCTCCATTTTCATCTTTTCTTTTTATTATTTAATATATTGGTAAACACTAAAGATTTGTGGATGGGAGTCACATGCTCATCAAAATAATAAAGTCTTAATTATGAATTTTTTTTGAAAGTTGAGTGTTTATGTGAATTTAGGTCAAAAAGCAAAGCTGAAAGTAAATACTGTCAGAGAAGTTGTTAAAGATTTAACCAAATTAATAAATTTGATAATGCCATAATTTACTATAAAGCTTTTATTTTAGTATCAAAGTTAAAATAAATATTATATTTATTTGTAGCTTGTCTTAAACTACCTATTAATTTATCTACCATGAGGAATTCGACAAACCAAAATCAACACACACATAAATGATTATTCTACTAATCATTTAATAGAATGTATTCCATAAATTAAAATTAATATAAATAAAATAAAACCTCTAGAACACTACCCATAAAAGCAAAAAAATAAAAAAATAAATGAGAAAAGAGTTGACACATGAATTACAAATCATTCTCGCCCCTTTTAATTTATGTTTATTGGTCTATTTATATCAATGAATAATTAAGATTCAATTCTTACAGGAAGAACCAAGATCAAGCAATGAAGGATTCGCAAAGGAAAAAAGAGATCTAACTGCATAAAGGATTGTTGAATCTAGAGCAATTTTGGTCAGACTTATAAAATGCGAGGAATAAGACCAGATATATTTTGGAGATGCTAGAGTAGGTTTTTTTTTTTTTCTTTGTGAGATCATACTTTATTTATATCCACTATGAAAACGAATTTCATGAAAGAAGCAATTCTAGTAAAAACAAAGGACCTTACATTTACATTGCACATTTAATTTGAATGTGAAAAAGCAAAAATCATTTCATGTTCTTATATTCTAGTAACACAAAAAAAGGAACTAAACAAGACAATCAAACTCTTATGTATATTCTTCTTTTCTTGAATCAAAGATTGCAACAAGGAAGACAACGTATTATGTCTTAATGCCATATCAGATATTGAACAAAAGAAAGATGAAAGCAAAAGAAATACAACTTTGGCAGAGGGTTGGGCTCCCGGTGACTCAAGAAGTATATCCCGAGATAAAAAGCAAATATCAATTTTCAATGAAAGAGCGATTGGAGGGGAGATTAAAATTTTTCCATTGCTATTTACTTTTTTTACTATCAATTTTTGTTTCACGAGTTCATGAAATATATGATTTTTGGCTTATTTATAATCATTTTTATTCACTTTGTATTTACGAATTGTTTGTGAGTTCATGAAATTTCTTATGTTTCGATTTTTTTCATTAATTTTTAGTTTTTTTACTATCAATTTTCGTTTCATGTGATTATGAAATTGAAATTTTGTTCAAATCAATTTTTGTTTCTGAGATAATGAAATATATGGTTTTGTGTCAATTATGATATTTTTGTTTAATGTATTTATCATTTTTATGTCAGTTCATTAACTTTCTTATGTTCGAATTTTTTTCATTGAAATTTAATTTTTTGCTATCAATTTTCGTTTCATGAGATCAGGAAAGATTGAATTTTATGTTATTGCTTTTTAGTTTTTTGTTATCAATTTTTTTTTCATAAGTTCATGAAATATATGATTTTGTGTTGAATATACTCATTTTTTTATGAGTTCATGAAATATATGATCTTGTGTTAAATATAATCATTGTTTACGAGTTCATGAAATTTCTTATATTCAAAATTTTTTCAATGAATTATAATTTTTTTACTTACAATTTTCATTTCATGAGATCATGAAAAGATTGAAAATTTTCTCATTGCTTTTTATTTATTTTTATTATCATTTTTTGTTTCATGAGTGCATAAAATATATGCTTTTTCTGTTAATTGCAATCATTTATCTTATGCTGGAATTTGTTTTCATTAATTTTTATTTTTTCTACTGTCAATTTTCATTCCAGATTATGAAACATCGAAATTTTTTTCATTGATTTTTTTATTTTCAATTTTTATTTGATGTGTTCATAAAATGTATGATTTTTGTGTTATTATAATTACTTTGTTTAATTTTTTATTTACATACTATTTATTTATGTTCAATTTCAAGAAGACATTTCTTCTTCTCTTAAACTATTTAAATAATCAACTTTTCATCATCTTTTTAAATTATTTTCAATTAGTATAAAATGTTTGATTTTATTAATTAGTGAATTGGTTTATTTATTGTTTTATTTTGTACATTATAAGTTGAACGTCAATAAATTAATTATTTTTTCATCATCTAATTTAAGATTTATCTTCTTTAGAACTTACGTAAATTTTATTAAAGAAATTTCGAATCGTATGTTAATATACTATTAAACGCACACTTGAATGTATTCTAAGTAACTTTCTTCAGTATGAAATTTTTTCTTGATATATCTCTTTATACACATTGTGAATATTTTAAATTTTTTAATATTGATGTAATGTAATTAGAAGAACAAGATTTATTTGTAATTTTAATCTAAAAGCATCCATCATTTGACTTTTACAAAAATAAAACTTTTTTATTAAATTTATTTTAATTAGTTTAATACGTGCATAGCACAAGACACGCGCTAGTTATTGTAGTACAGGTTAGGAGTGTATGTTGTGCAGGTTGAGTCAATTTAGGTAATTCATTTCTGCAATTCATTATTTGCAATTTTTAGAAAATTTAGTTTAAGTCTAACTCGATTATTTTCAAAATCGCACTTTGCGGTTTAATCGATTTGGGGCACGTTATGCGGTCTTTATTACAGTGTCAATCACATAAACAATTATTAGTATTTGCGGTTTTTGTTATGATTATTTTGTCATAATAAGTCTATTTTCTGATAGTGATAATTTGCAAAAATGTAAACATATGAGATATCAACCACCATGTATAAAAGATAAATACCTATATATGGTTATGTTTTTTTTATTAAAGAATAAAAATAAGTATGTCTAACTTACCAATTTATTGTTGAATAAGATTGTGAAAAAAATCTTTATTTCAAATTAAAATATATAAGAATTTGATCATAATAATATATAATATTAAAAAAGCATTATTTGAAATATAATAAATAATATAAAATAGATTGTAACAAAATAATGATAATTTATTTAAAGTTCTTGAATTTATCAATTGCATAAAAAAACAGCGAAGATTACCAATAATGAATAAATAATTAATCAATTGATCATTACATATTTATACATATATATTGGACATTACCAATAAAAAATATCGTAATTATTATTATTATTTTGAATATTAATATAAGTATTATCGAAACTTTTGCATAAACATATGAAGTTTCCTATTATGATGGTGCTAGGTATGTTGTCAACTTTGGAAGGGGGTGCAGGAAGGCCTGCAAGAGCTAGATGACTGAAGCCTAATGAGCCATCCAACAAGGGCTAAAATAGGTCAACAGGCAACCATACTAACTGATGTGTCATTATTTTAAAAAATTATTTAATCTTATGTACAAACAAGGAAATCCATGCAGTTGGGTCAAATTGAACAACTTTCTGCAAATCTGGATGTAAGCTTAAATATAATATATTGACAATAACTTTAAACTTTAAACTAACATTACTTGTGTATAGTAAAGGAGAACTACAAGATCTAAGCTCATTGAGTCATCCCCTCAACCAAAAGTTGCACCTTCTCAATCAATTACCACTGCAATGGTAAAAGTTGATTGCTGCAACATATACATTCAGTTTATTTAACTCATGTTAATCTCATGTAAGATGCATCTTTCGCAAGCAAGTCAACCAATGCTCCACAAGTTTACACAATGCTCAACACCAGTATTTTGTTAGTGGAGTCCCTTGTCTCACAAAAGGAGGAAAAAAGTTTTGACAATGACAAACTTAAGTGCAGCAGTTGCTCCAACTAAAAAGAAGAAAATTGATAAGGAGGAAAAGTAATATGTTTATTATTGCTTAAATATAGCTGGATGTATGTTTCGTTGGATGCATACATTGTTTTTGCTCAAGTATACTTGGTGTAAGTATGGTTAGTTTCCATTTATTTAGCTATAAGTATGATTTTCTGGCAATAGGTTTTGGGATGATTTTAGGACCAAAAATACTGCATTTTTTTGGCACACTTTTGGGGTTGTAAAGTGGTAGTTCTTGGCCCCTTTTAGGGATTTGAATTGGTAGTTTTTGGCACAATTTCAGGAAGTAAGTGACACTTTAGAACACAGTTTATTAATGGATTATGACCTTCAGTTCTAGTGCTGTTTCTTTTTTTTACCGCTTCTTGTTCTTGTTCCTGTTCTATGTATTTTCAATTGGGTTTTGGTTGTTTGAATCTGCAGGACTTATGCTTAGAATTTAAAGACGGCATAAACTAAATTTAGTTATTAAAAAGGCATCTCCATGAGTCCTTTACACATAGCTGACCATTACTAAAAGGACATTTAGTAATATATAAGAACATCAAATAATAAATAATGATCGAATTGTTCAAACTACCAACATACATAAGAATAACCAACAAAAAAACAACCTTGATTGTTACGGAAATAGAAATTTTATTTTTTCGACCCCATTTTTGACTTTCTTCCTCTTGCAAATTTAGTTGGTGCAACAAATTAAGAATTATTACGGTAGCTCGTGTACATTGGTGGATCACGCCACATTAAAAATCCACACCCACCTCTACCTCTCCACCAAGAACAACTGTAAAACCTTCCACCTGGATTGTAACTTGTCCAGGAGGTCTTCAACTGACCAGCTTTGTGACAATAACATTTTATATTTGTAGCATTTTGAGAGGTTTGTGACGTCTTTTAGCCTATTGCTTTTCTAGCTAAAGTGATGAAAAAAGATAAAAATGTTGTTTAATATTTTTTTGTCAAGACGGAGAAGAATGTTGTGGCTTTTTTACACGTATAAATATGCTAAAAGGAGGAGACAACGCCATTTTTTCCCTCCAAAAAGCTACACTAACAACTCAAGGATGTTTTTTTTGCCACCCTAATAGTTGACTAATTGTACGTGGCCGTTTCAGTTAACTTTATGACCAAGGCTGTTAAAAGTTTAGGGTTTTGAGACCAAAAGTATTTAGTCCGTAAAGTTTGGGACCAGACCAACATTGAGATTTTGCCAATAAAGTTAATATTTTGGGTAAATTCTACATTTGGATTTTTGAGTTTTCATTTAGAATCAGTTTAATCCCTTAAGTTTATTTCTTAACTTTAGCATCCGTAAACTTTAGTTTTTCTCAATTTGGTCTCTAACCATTTTTCAGTGAAAATGTGGCTGGATTTTAATTCTTTAGAGGGTAAAATGGTCCATAAGTTTAATTTTATCACTTTAGTAATTTAAGTTTGTAAAATTATCAAATTAATTTTTTCTAAACAAAAAATAACTTTGTAACTATATTGAGACATATATAATAAAAGAGGGTCAATTTTGTAAAAGCATAAAAAATGAATGGTGTTGTAACTTTTAGAAAAGTCAAACAGTATATTTATTCTGAATTCTTGGTACACAACATTAATAAAATGTTAAATTCAATTGAAGATTGAAATTTTATTAAAAATACATTCTTGTCATAATTATGAAAAAAAGGTGTCGTTACTCCGATTAAAGTCACACAATATAATTTTGTCATTTATTTGTATGCAATATAAATAAAATATTAAATTTATTATTAAATAATTAAAATTTTAGACTAGTGCATATTAAATTTATTATTAAATAATTAAATGTAATGTTTTTTAAATACTTACTATTTGGTATTTTAATTAAATAAAATATTATTTGTTTCACAATGGAAGATGTTTTTTATATCAAAAAATAAAAAATATTAGTGAAAAATCTTTTAGTGCAATGTTTTAAAAAAAAGAGATGGAAGATTTATTTTAAAAAAAGTAAAAATCACAATATATTTAATTCTCCATATTCTTATGCAAATCCCATTCCTAGACGTAAATTAAATATGCGTGTCCGTACTGAAGATTTCATATATAATGAAAATGATTATTAATTATCTATGAATGTACAACCATCATGGTTAATTTAGTATCCACACCAAAATAAAAAAAATACAAAATCCAAAATACAAAATAAAAGTTGTTTTCTCCTTCTCCATTCTCTATTCTACTCTCTCTCTCTCTCTCTCTCACACACACACACACACACACACACACACACACATTCTTTGCTCATCTTATTATTTTTGCCTTCTCCATTCTCTACTCTCAATCTCTCTCTCTCTCTCTCTCTCTCCCCCCCCCCCCCCCCCCCCTTACACAGACACATTTTCTAAAGAATTCTTAGTGTTCACAAGAAAAAAATGTAGCAGAACTCAAATGAAAGAAGCAACAAAGATCTTTACTCAACAATTCAATTTACAGTTTTATACAAGCTATTACATACATTAACTTTCACCTTGTAGGTGGAACCAGTACTGGGGAGAGATTACTTGTATGACTGTTGGAGGGTTAATGGTGTGCTATCTTTGGAGCCAATTAATTTTGATTTTTTGGTACCACCTCCGCCACCCCCTCCCCATCCCCATCACAACAACCACCTCCAAGAAGGCAACATGTACGACATATCTTACTTTCTTTCTTTTTTTTTGTTTCTCTTTTCTATTGTTTCATTTTTCAAAAAAAAAAATTGATGTTTGTTCTTCTTCATTTGTTTAGATCTTTTATTTTAAATATAAAATTATAACTGTTTAAATTTGAAAGTGTAAACACAACTTTCTTTTCCTTTTGAATTTTGAATAAAGCTTTTCGAAAAAATCAAAATTAATTTTCTTAATCTTTAATTTTTCATATCGGGTTCGATCTGTGGAAAAGATTCATTTTTCTCTATGTTAAGACTCTTTGTCACACTCTTTCTCTATTCATTGCCAGGGTCTGGGGACTACAAGGTTCAATCTATGGGAAGGTTTCATTCTTGTGCATTTTAAGATTCTTTCTCTCATCTTTTTCTTTTTATTCTTTAATATATTTGTGAATACTTATGATTTGTGGATGGGAGTTACATGCTCATCCAAATAATAAAGTCGGAATTAAAATTAGTGAAATTAGGTTAAAAACCTAAGCTTAAAGTAAATACTGTCAGAGAAGTTGTTAATGATCTAACCAAATTAATAAATTTGATGATGCCATAATTTACTATAAAGTATTTATTTTAATACTAAAGTTAATTAAATATTATGTTTATTTGTAACTTGTCTAGAACTACCTCTTAATTGATCTACCATGAGGAATTTGACAAACCAAAATCAACACACACATAAATGCTTATTCCATTAATCATGTAATCTCATATATTCAATAAATTAAAAATAAAATATAACCCCTAGCACATTACCCATAAAAGCAAAGAAAAAAAAAAATCAAAGAGTTGGCACATGAATTACGAATCATTCTCACCCTTTTAATTTATGTTTATTGGTCCATTTATATCAACTAATAATTAAGTTTCAATTCTTACAAGAAGAAGCAAGATTATGCAATGAAGGGTCTTCCCAAAAAAAAAAAAAGATCTGGCCGCATCTAGTATTGTTGAATATAGGGCAATTTTGCTCAGACGTTTAAAATGCAAGGAACAGTTCCGAATATATTTTGGATAGAGATAGTTTTAATTTTTTTTCTTAGTGAGGTCATACTTGATTTATATCCGCTATAAAAACAAATTTCATGAAAGAAGCAATTCTAATAAAAACAAAGGACCTTACATTTATATTGCACATTTAATTTGAATGTGAAAAAGCAAATTATTTCATGTTCTAACATTCTTGTAACACAGAAAAGAAACTAAACAAGACAATCAAACTCTTATGTATATTCTTTATTTCTTGCATCAAAGATTGCAACGGGAAGACAACATATTATGTCTTATTACCATATGAGATATTAAACAAAAGAAAGATGGAAGTAAAAGAAATTCAGTTTGGGCAGAGGGTGGTGTTCCCGGTGACTCAAGAGGTCTATCCGTAGATTGAAAGCAAATATCCATTATCAATGAAAGAGCGATTGGAGGGGAGACGGACTATTGAGGTTAGAAAATGTACAGGAAGAGCCAAGACTGAAAAGGTACATTAGTTAATATTACTATATGCATCTCTCAAATAAGTTGATATAGAAGGTATGCTAGTTAATATACTACACGCATCTCTTATTAAGTATTGTGTTCTTAAAATATTATCTATTTGATTAAAATGTATATTTTTTTTCATAAGGACCTGTCTACTAATTAACAAGAGTTCTAATTATTTATGTTCCAATAAAAATAATTTACTTGTCTGATGATTCCTAACCAAATTTTTTTTTTCTTAGTTTTATTTTAATGAGAAGGTCAACAAAACTATCCGATCTGTGAAAGATGTTGCAACATTCATTATGTACTGTGTGATATACTAACTCCGGTGAGCACTCACTCTCAAAAATTGAGCACAATATAAATAAATGGGTAAATTATATTTTATCAGTCGAACTATGTTGTTTTTGTATTTTGGCATATATTTGAAGCGGTTATTTTGACTAAAATCCTTCAATTTTTACAAAATGGTGAACTCTTATAATTAAGAATTTTTTAATTGTAAAAATTCTTAATTGATAGATAAATATTAATGGTAATTACTAATGGCAAATTGGCAACATCAATAATTTCCTTAATTGATTATAACATATATTCTCCACCTCCATATATATTTTTTTGTAATGATTCCTTTCATTTTAATTTCTACATGAATTTTATGTTAAAATTATTTTTAATTGAAAATCTACCATATGTAACCATATATTTTTAATATTAGTTGGTACTATTTATTTTTTTACTTTCTTGCTGTTTAGATGATACCTATAAATCTACTTAATTATGTAACAAATGGATGAATAAATAAAAATTATAATAATTTGAAATTATTAAATTAAAATTACTTTTACATAATTTAATTTTTTAAATATAACTTAAATGATGACTAAATTAATCCGTACACATTTTCTACCTGTAATTAGCATATTCAATTTTGACATAATGCCAGTTTTTTCTAATTTTGATTTTTTTATTGTTTCAACTAAGGTAATTGATTGTTTCATATTTATGGAGAATGTTAAAGATTATTTTTCTTAATTTTTAGACTCAACCTTCATGATTTTTTAAACTTTCAGTATCTAGTTTTCGAAGATTATGCATTATTAAAATATTTATGATAAATAGCAATGCTTAATAAAAAAAATAATGTATTTTCTATCACAAACTTAAGATATTTTACTCTTTCGTATATTTCCAATTTTAAATTTGATAAACCTTTATTAACGTCTCTTCATTATGTTAGTTGTATGTGGTATTTATACACTCACATATATACACATATATATAAATATATAGACATGATATGGGGAAAAAATTCTCGCTTGCTTTTTAATTTTTATGTTATTAGTTATATTAGCATTTTTTATGACTCATGAAATTTCTTATGTTCAAAATGCTTCTTTCATTGATTTTTAATTCTTTTATTATAAATTTTTGTTCCATGAGATCATGAAAGATTGAAATTTTATCCATTGCTATATACTTTTTTTATTATCAATTATTGTTTCAAAAGTTCATTAAATATATGATTTTTTTGGTTAGTTATAATCATTTTTATTAACTTTGTATTCATCATTTTTTTCAGATTTTATGAAATTTCTTATGTTTCAGTTTTTTTCATTAATTTAAAGTTTTTTTTATTTTTAATATTCGTTTCATGAGATTATGAAATATTGAATTTTTTTTTGTAACAATTTTTGTTTTCTGAATTCATGAAATGTATGGTTGTGTGTTAATTATAATATTTTTGTTTAATGTATTTATGATTTTTATATAAGTTCATTAACTTTCTTATGTTCGAATGTTTTTATTGATTTTTATTTTTTATTATCAATTTTCATTTCATGAGATCATGAAAGATTGAATTTTATGTTATTGCTTTTTAGTTTTTTTATTATAAATTTTTTTTCATTAGTTCATAAAATATATGATTTTGTGTTAAATATAATCATTTTTTACGAGTTCATGAAATTTCTTATATCAAATTGTTTTCATTGAATTTTAATTTTCTTACTATCAATTTTCATTTCATGAGGTCAAGAAAGATTGAAAATTTTCTCATTGCTTTTTAATTATTTTTACTATCATCATTTTTTCATGAGTACATGAAACATATGATTTTTCTATTAACTGTAATCATTTTTTATGTTTGAATTTGTTCTCATTGATTTTTATTTTTTCTATTACCAATTTTTGTTCTATGAGATTATGAAAGATCGAAATTTTTTATTGCTTTTTTTTTTTTATTATCAATTTTTATTTCATGTGTTCATGGAATGTATAATTTTAATCCTAATTATAATTGTTTTTGTTTAATTTATATTACTTACGTACTATTTTATTTATATTCAATTTCAAAAAGACATTTCTTCTTCTCCTAAACTATTTAAATCATCAACTATTCATCGTCTTTATTGTCAATTAATATGAAAAATTTATTGTATTAATTAGTGATTTGGTTTATTTTTTGTTTTGTTTTGTATATTATAAGTTGAACTTCAATAAGTTAATTATTTTTTCAGCATTTAATTTGTGATTTATCTTTTTCAGAACTTACATAAATTTTATTAACAAAATTTCGAATAGTATGTTAATATACTATTAAACTCACACTTGAATTTATCTCTTAATATGCATTGTGAATATTTTAATTATTTTAATGTTGGTGTAATGTAATTAGAAGAACAAAATTTATTTGTATTTTTAATTTAAAAGCATCTCCTTCATTTGACTTTTACAAAAATAAACTTTTATTAAATTTATTTTTTCTAATTAGTTTGATACATGCATATCACATGACACACGGCAGTTATTGTAGTAAAGGTTAGGAGTGTGTGTTGTGCAAGTTGAGTCAATTTAGGTAATTCTTTTCTCCAATTCATTATATGCAATTTTTAGAAAGTTTAGCTCAAGTCTAACTCGACAATCATCAAAAACACACTTTGTGGTCTAATCGGGTTTGTGCAGGTTGGGGCACGTTGTGCGGTCTTTATTATAGTGTCAATCACATACACAATTATTAGTATTGAGTTGAAAACTACAATTTTTGTTACAATGATTTTGTCATAATAAATCTATTTTCCTATTGTAATAATTAGCGAAAATGTAAACATATGAGATATCAACTACCATGTATAAAAGATAATTACGTATATATGGTTATGTATTTTTTATTGAAGAATAAAAATAAGTAAAAAAACTTACAATTTATTGTTGAATAAGATTGTGAAAAAGAATTTATTTCAAATTAAAATATATAAGAATTTGATCATAATAATATATAAAGGCGAAACAAACATTATTTGAAATAAAATAAAGTGATGCAAAAATAGATTGTTAAAGAACAATGATATAATTTATTTCAAGTTCTTGCATTCATCAATTGCACAACAAAACATAGAAGATTACCAATAATAAATGATTAATTAATCAATTGATCATTTCATATTTATACATATATATTGGGCATTACCAACAAAAAATATCGCAATTGTTATTATTATTTGGAATATTAGTTTATGTATTATCCAAATTTTTGCATAAACATATGAAGTGTCCTATTATGATGGTGCTAGGTATGTTGTCAACTTTGGAAGGGGTGCAGGAAGGCCTGCAAGAGCTAGAAGTCTGGAGCCTAATGAGCCATCCAACAAGGGCAAGAAAAAGGTGAAGAGGCAATCATACTATGTGATGTGCCATTATTTAAAAAAATTATTTAATTTATTCTTGATATTACTAACTTTAATCTAATCTTATGTACAGATAAGGAAATCCATGCAGTTGTGTCAAATGGAACAACTTTCTGCAAATCTGGATGTAAGCATAAATGTGATTTGTTGACATTAACTTTAAACTTTACGCTAACATTACTTTGTGTATAGTAAAGGAGAATTACAAGATCTAAGTTCATTGAGTCATCCTCTCAACCAAAAGTTGCACCTTCTCAATCAATTACCACTACAATGGTAACAATTAATTGCTGCAACATGTATATTTAGTTTTTCTAATTCATGTTAATCTCATCTAACTTCTCTGCCTGAAGGATCGATGTAATTGAGTGATGAATCTTTCGCAGGCAAGACAACCAATGCTCAACTGTGAACCAAACTTCTTGTAGTGAAGTCCCTAGTCTCACAAAGGAGGAAAGAAGTTTGTGACAATGACAAACTTAAGTGCAGCAGTTGTTGCAACTAAAAAGAAGAAAATTGGTAAGAAGGAAAGGTGAGATGTTTGTTTACTGCTTAAATATAGCTGGATGTATGTATGGTTGGATGCATGCATTATTTTTTTCTCAAGTAAATTTGGTATAAGTTAGGTTAGTAGCCATTTATTTAGCTGTAAGTATGATGTTCTGGCAATAGGTTTTGGGATGATTTTAGGACAAAAAGTACTACACTTTTTGGCACACTTTTGGGGGATGTAAAGTGGTAATTCTTGGCCCGTTTTAGGGATGTAAAGTTATAGTTTTTGGCACGATTTCAGGTAAGTGGCACTTTAGAACACATTTTATTAATAGATTATGATCTTCAGTTTCAGTGTAGTTTCTTTTTTATTTTTTTACTGCTTCTTGTTCTTGTTCGTATTCCTGTTCTATGTATTTTCAATAGGGTTTTGGTTGTTTAAATTTGCAGGACTTATGCTTAGAATTTAAAGACAGCATAAACTAAATTTAGTTATTAAGAAGGCATCTACATGTGTCCTTTACACTAACTGACCATTACTAAACGGACATTTAGTAATATATAAGAACATTAAATAATAAATAAAGCAAATTGTTCAAACTACCAACATACATAAGAACAACAAAAAAAAAAACCTGATCATTACAGAATCCAAAATTTGATTTCTTCAACACAATTTTTAACTTTCTTCCTCTTGCAAATTTAGTCGGAGCAACAAATTAACAATTATTACGGAAGCTCGTGTACATTGGATGATCAAACCACATTAAAAATCCACATCCACCTCTATCTCTCCTCCAAGAACAACTATAAAACCTTACACTTGGATTGTAACTGACCAACTTTGTGACAACAATATTCAATATTTGAAGCATTTCGAGATATTTGTGACATCTTTTAGCCTATTGCTTTTCAAGTTAAAGTGATGAGAAAAGATGAAAATGTTGTTTAATGTTTTGTTATCAAGAGGGAGAAGAATGTTGTGGTTGTTTTACATGTATAAATAGGCTAGAAGGGGGAGATGACGCCATTTTTACCCCCAAAAAGCTACACTAACAACTCAAGGGTGTTTCTTTTGCCACCCTAACAGTTGACTAACGGCACATGTCTAATCACATGCCGTTTCCGTTAAAAGTTAACGGAACATGACCAAGGCTGTTAAAAATTTAGGGTCTCAAGACAAAAAGTATTTAGTCCGTAAAGTTTGGGACAAAAAATGAGAATGACCCTATTTAGTAGGACCAAAAGTGAGAATGACTCTATTTAGTTTGGTCTCTCTGACCATTTTTCAGCGAAAATGCGGCCAAATTTGTTTTTCTAATTCATGTTAATCTCATCTAACTTCTCTGCCTGAAGGATCGATGTAATTGAGTGATGAATCTTTCGCAGGCAAGACAACCAATGCTCAACTGTGAACCAGACTTATTGTAGTGAAGTCCCTAGTCTCACAAAGGAGGAAAGAAGTTTGTGACAATGACAAACTTAAGTGTAGCAGTTGTTGCAACTAAAAAGAAGAAAATTGATAAGAAGGAAAAGTGAGATGTTTGTTTACTGCTTAAATATAGCTGGATGTATGTATGGTTGGATGAATGCATTATTTTTGCTCAAGTATATTTGGTATAAGTATGGTTAGTAGCCATTTGTTTAGCTGTAAGTATGATGTTCTGGCAATAGGTTTTGGGATGATTTTAGGACAAAAAGTAATACACTTTTTGGCACTTTTGGGGGATGTAAAGTGGTAATTCTTGGCCCATTTTAGGGATGTAAAGTTATAGTTTTTGGCACAGTTTCAAGTAAGTGGTACTTTAGAACACATTTTATTCATGTTAAAAAGAATAGAAAGCTTTTTAAGTGCAAATTTCAAAAAAGACAAGAATTATTTATAAAGGCCATGTTTACCATACTGGATTGGGCTAAATATCCATGTTAATCGAGCCCAGTGAGACATTTACAAAATTTTGTGCCAACCTGTGATTTGGTGTTATGGCCCGGTACTGCCTTGTATTGTTTCGGGATTTAAATCTATTCACCTTGGGTTGGATTATAATTATTGGGGGCACACTTAAATTGGTTTATTTTTTTATTTTCCATTGTGTCCTAAAAAATAATTGGCTAATGTCTATTATACCCTTATTTTATCCACTAATTTCAACTTTGCTGCCACACTATAATTAATTGACTACACATTTTCTCTTCTCGCTCCGATCCTCTCTCATTTCTGCGTCCTCTCTTCTCTCTCCATTTTTGTCCTCTTCTCGCGTGTGGGCATATTATTTTTTGTATAAGCTTTTCTTGTTTCACTATAAGAAAATAGAAGATTAGTGACTAAAACAGCCAAGTGACAATTTTAATATTATTCCTAATTATAATATTTAGTGAAACTATGTTCAATTTGTCACAATAAGAAATTTCATAATTTTAATAATTATTATTATTTCGTAAAAATTGTTATTAACATGAATTAGTGAAAAATAATATGCACAAAATTATCACTAAATACAATTAGTGACTCATGTAAAGTGACGATCTAGTGACAATAAATAATAACTATTATTTGTTGTCACTAGATTTTTTTTTTTTTTTTATAATCAGTTTTAACCACCTAGAGGTGGAGGGAGCTTTTCAGAGTCCCCAATCCTTCTATATAAAGATACTCAAAAATAGTTACAGTAGGGAGAGTTACCTCCCTTAAAATATAGTCAAAAGCGTAAACAAGGATACAACTCCCTTACAGCAAAAAGATTGTAATTGTATTTAGTGACAACTTTATACATGCTTTTTATCGCTAATATTTATATGATGACAATATAAAAATTATTGTCACTTAATATATATTATTAATGAAAACTTTAAAATTATCACTAGATAGTTTGTCACAAATATCACAATAGTGTTTTCTTTTTCCTTTTAAATTAAAGACAGAGAGAGAAAGAATGCTTAAAAAATCATATAAAAATTCTAAGAGAATATACAAAATATTTCTAAAAACTTACTTAAAATTTGTATTTTAATTGATTTAAAATTTTCAAGTGAAAAAAGGAAAAAATGTTGAAAAATTATACAAATAATAATATAAATATTTAATTATGTAATTAAAGATTATAATAATAAATATATTTATATAAAGGATGTTTAATGAAAATGTGAAAGGAATAGGATAGAAGAATTTGAGGTCATATTTGATATAATTTGAGGTTATAAGTGTAATTTCACATTTTAATCATATCTTATATAGTATAATAGTAAACATATAAATATAATCACACAATTTGTCATTGAGTAGTAAACAGGTTTCTAGTTAAATATATGCTAATCAATCATACCTTAATCTAAAGGGTCATCAAAATAAAATCCGACATCTACTTAACTTCTCCGTTTAGTTTTTTATGTTGATATTGTGAATATTTCATACCTAGACATTAATAAATTATGTATATCCATACACAATGAAAACTGTATGTTCCCGTTAAAGATTTCGTATGTACCAATAGTGTATATCTACTACTCATGTTTTATATAGCATTTTCCAGTGAAAATATTTTATAATTTTCTTTTTCTAATATTATTTAAATTATTTCCTGAATTCAGACATATATAATAAAAGAGGGTAAATTTGTAAAAGCATAAAAAATTGGATGGTGTTGTAACTTTTAGAAAAGTCACACAGTATATTTATTCTCTATTCTTGGTAAACATTAATAAAATGTTAAATTCGATCAAATATTTAAATTTTTATTAAAAATACATTCTAGTAATAATTATGAAATAAAAGTTGTCTTTACTCCGAATAAAGTCACACAATATAATTTTTTCATTTATTTGTACAAAATATTCATAAAATATTACATTTATCATAAATTAATAATTAAAATTTTAGATTAGTGCATATTGTCTTAGTCCTTTGTACACAATAACGTCAAAAATATTAGTTGGAATCATTACATCGAGCAAAAAAAAATAAATTAAAGCTGGTATTCTATTTAAATACTTACTATATGGTACTTTAATTAAATAAAATATTATGATTTTTTTATATGAAAAATAAAAAATTAATGAAAACTGTTTTAGTTCAAAGTATAAAAAAAAAAAGAGATGAAAGATTTACTTATATAAAAAAAATAAAAATCACAATATATTTAATTCTCCAAATTCTTATGCAAATCCCATTCCTAGACATAAATTAATTATGCCGGTCTGTACTTAAGATTACATATATAATGAAAATGCATATTAATTATCTATGAATACAACCATATTAATGATCCATATACTTCTGAAAATTAATACATTTGTCTGTTTTGATATGCAAATAAATTATAGTTTAATTTGCTTAGGCGAAATAATCGATAACTACTCTTTACTTCAAGATAAATTTTATTCTATTACTAATATATGATTAATTACACCTAAAACTTTTGTACAGCACAGGCTAGACCATAGACCATCATGGTTAATTTATCATCCACAACACAATAAAAGAAATACAAAACATAGTCTGTACACATTAATTTTAATCATGTATCATTAATTAATCTCAACAATAGGCCTATTATTTCTAAATATATCTTATTGCCAGCAATTTGTAGGTGTTATGGAAAAGTCATTTTATGATGTATATAATTTACTATATTTACTATTCACGTGGTAAATTAATTATTCATTATGGTGATTTTTTTTATTCAATGGTAAATTTTTGGGTAAAATCCATATTACCACCCCGTGATACTCAAAATGTTCAAATAAGTCCGTATGATTAAATAAATACCATATAACCCCTTGTAAAAGTTAAAAAGGTGCATATTACCCCCTGTAAAATTTCACGTGCCCAAAATTTCGACTGAATATGTATATTTTGCCCCTAAATTTTCAAAATACCTATGTGTTTAAATTATACATATTTTTAAAATATAATATAAGAAAATATAATTTAGGTATATGTATATATTTAAAGAAACCTAAAAAATATAAAACAAAAAAAATGAAGATAACTCGCCGACGAACGAGGGATTGGAGGTGGGTGGGGTGTCAAAATGATAGTCATCGGATGGGCTTTCCAATGGTGGAAAGCACACATTGAGAGGTAGTCGGATTTCGGAGAAACAAGCGATAGAAACTGAGAGGCGAGGGTTAGGGACCAGTACACCTTTTTATTTTTACAGGGGGTTATACGGTACTTTTTAATCAAAGGAGCCTATTTGAATATTTTGGGTATCACAGGGAGGTAATATGTATTTTACCCGTAAATTTTCCATTATTTAGTAAGATTATGTTATTCAAATTGCAACACTACAAATGTTCCAAATTTTAACGCAATTTCAGGTGTCATAAATGTACTCATATTCTATATTAAAGTTGTGTTTATCTTTATTTTTGTTGATTTTTTTCTTCTTGAATTTTAAATCTTTTGTAAATTAGTAATTGGATTATAAATATCTAGGACCCGTAAGAAATTATATTTTAAAAAACATATGCCTACATTTGGTTTCTATATCAAATGTATGGTGACATCATATTGTACTGACGCGGCATCATCCTTTCTGTTTATTATGAAAACACCATTTATAAAACTATTCTAAATATCGCTAAACCAATTTGTCATAATTCTCCCATTATATTTCCACATACAGACCCTCACACTCGCACTCACACTCATACTCACGTACATAATTAATTACCTATTGGTTGTCTTCTCCATTCTTTATTCTATACTCTCTCTCTCTCCCTCCCCTTACACACACACATTTTTCCAAAGAATTTTGTGTTTACAAGAAAAAATGGAGCAGAACTCAAATGAAAGAAGCAATGTAGATCTCTACTCAACGATTCACTTTCATTTAGTATTCAAGTATTTGCCAGTTTTATAAAAGCTCTAACATATGTTAACTTTCACCTTGTAGATGGAACCAGTTTTGGAGGGAGATTGCTTGTATGGTTGTTCCTTGGCGTGCTCTTTCTGGAGTTATTTTAATTTTAATTTTTTGGTACCACCTCCAAGTGCGCAACAGGTATGGCAGATCTTAGTTTCTTTCTTTTTGTTTTGCTTTTTTTTTTCTTTTTTTTTTTTTTTAAAATGATGTTTGTTCTACTTCATTTATTTAGATCTTTTATTTTAAATATAAATTTTATAAGAAGTACTAACTTCAAAATTACAACTGCTTAGATTTGAAAGTGTAAACACAAGCCCTTTGTTTTCCTTTCGAATTTTCAAATAAGTTTTTTGATAAAAAATCAAAATTTACATTCTTAATTTTTTATTTTTCATATGGGGTTCGATCTGTGAAAAAGATTCTTTCTTCTCCATTTTAAGATTCTCTGTCACATTCTTTCTCTCTTTGTTGGCAAGGGATGGGTGTGGGGGGTTACAAGTTTCGATCTGTGGGAAAGATTCATTCTTCTCCATCTTAAGATTCTTTCTCTCATCTCTTTCTTTTTATTCTTTAATTTACTGGTGAACACTAATGATTTGTCGATGGGAGTTACATGCTCATCCAAATAAGAAAGTCTGAGTTATGAAAATTTGTTGAAGGTTGACTATTCATGTGAAATTAGGTCAAAAAGCTAAGCTTAAATTAAAGACTGTCAGAGAAGTTGTTAAACATTTAATCAAATTATTAAATTTGATGATGCCATAATTTACTGTAAAGTTTGTATTTTAAGACAAAAGTTAATTAAATATTATGTTTATTTGTAACTTATCTAGAACTACCTCTTAATTTATCTACCATGATGAATTCGACAAACCAAAATCAACACACACATAAATGCTTATTCTATTAATCATTTAATCTCATATATTCAATAAATTAAAAATAAAATAAATAAATAAAACCTCTAGCACACTACCCATAAAAGCAAACGACAAAAATGAGAAAAGACTTGGCACATGAATTAAAATCATTCTCACCCTTTTAATTTATGTTTATTGGTCCATTCATATCAACTAATAATGCAGATTCATTTCTTACAACAAGATCAAGCAATGAAGGATCATTCCAGAGAGAAAAAAAAAAAAAAAAAAGATCTAACCGCATCTAGGATTGTTGAATCTAGAGCAATTTTGCTCAGACTTTTAAAATGCGAGGAACAATCCGAATACATTTTGGAGATCTACAGGTAGTTTTAATTTTTTCTTTGTGAGGTCATACTTTATTTATATCCACTGTAAACACAAATTTCATGAAAGAAGCAATTATAATAAAATAAAAGGACCTTACATTTATATTACACATTTAGTTTGAATGCAAAAAAGCAAATTATTTCATGTCCTAACATTTTTGTAACACAAGAAAGGAACTAAACAAGACAATCAAAAGCTTATGCATATTCTTTTTTTCTTGCATGAAAGATTGCAATAGGGAAAATGACATATTATGTCTTACTACCATATGAGACATTGAACAGAAGAAAGATGGAAGCAAAAGAAATTCTACTTGGGCGAAGGTGGTGTTCCCAGTGACTCAAGAAGTCTATCCAGAGATAGAAAGTAAATATCCATTATCAATGAAATAGCGATTGGAGGGGAGATGGACTATTGAGGTTAGACAACGTACAAGAACCACAAATACTGAAAACGTACATTATTTAATATACCTATATGCATCTCTCAGAAAAGTAGATATAGAAGGTATGATAGTTATATACTGCACGCATCTCTGATTAAGTATTATGTTCTTAAAATATTATCTATTTCGGTTAAGATGTATATTTTTTTCGTAAGGATCTATCTACTAATTAACAAGAGTTCTAATTATTTATGTTTCAATAAAAGGAATTTACTTGCCTTATTATTCCTAACCAAAATTTCTTCTTCTTATTTTTATTTCCATGAGAAGGTCAACAAATCTATCCGATTTATGAAAGGATGTTGCAATGTTCATTATGTACCATGTGATATATTAAGGTGTGATATAATGAGAGTTAGTATATTACTGGAGTTGCAACACTGTTCATAGATTGGATGGTTTTGTTGACCTTCTCATGGAAATAAAACTAAGAAGAAAATTTTTTGGTTAGGAATCATCGGGCAAGTAAATTCTTTTTATTGGAACATAAATAATTAGGACTCTTGTTAATTAGTAGATAGATCCTTATGGAAAAAAGATACATCTTAACCAAATAGATAATATTTTAAGAACATAATACTTAATAAGAGATGCGTGCAGTATATTTACTAGCATACCTTCTATATCTACTTATCTGAGAGATGCATATAGGTATATTAAATAATGTACATTTTCAGTCTTGGTGGTTCTCGTACGTTGTCTAACCTCAATAGTCCATCTCCCCTCCAATCGCTCTTTCATTAATGATGGATATTTGCTTTGTATCTCGGGATAGATTTCTTGAGTCACTAGGAACACCATCGTTTGCCCAAGCAGAATTTCTTTTGCTTCTATGTTTCTTATGTTCAATGTCTCATATGGTAATAAGACATAATATGTTGTCTTTCGTGTTGCAATCTTTGACGCAAGAAAAAAGGAACATAAATAAGCATTTGATTGTCTTGTTTAGTTCCTTTTTTGTGTTACAAAAATGTTAGAACATAAAATAATTTCCTTTTTCACATTCAAACTAAATGTGCAATATAAATATAAGGTCCTTTGATTTTATTATAATTGCTTCTTTCATGAAATTTGTTTTTACAGTGGATATAAATAAAGTATGACATCAAAAAAAAAAATTAAACTAACTCTAGCATCTCTAAAATATATCCGGACTGTTCCTCGCATTTTAAAAGTCTGAGCAAAATTGCTCTAGATTCAACAATCCTAGATGTGGTTAGATCTCTTTTTTTCTTTTGGAAAGATCCTTCATTTCTTGATCTTGCTTCTTCCTGTAAGAATTGAATCTTCAATATGAGTTGATATAAATGGACCACTAAACATAAATAAAAAGGTTGAGAATAATTTTAATTCATGTGCCAAGTCTTTTTTCATTTTTGTCTTTTGCTTTTATGGGTAGTGTGCTAGAGGTTTTATTTATTTATTTTATTTTTAATTTATTGAATATATGATATTAAATGATTAATAGAATAAGCATTTATATGTGTGTTGATTTTGGTTTGTCGAATTCGCAATGGTAGATAACTTAAGAGGTAGTTCTAGATAATATTTAATTAACTTAGGTCTTAAAATACAAACTTTATAGTAAATTATAGCATCATCAAATTTATTAATTTGATTAAATTTTTTAACAACTTCTCTGAGAAGTATTTACTTTAAGATTAGCTTTTTGTTCTAATTTCACATGAAAACTCAACTTTCAACAAATTTTCATAATTCAAACTTTATTATTTGGATGAGCATGTAACTCCCATCCACAAATCATTAGTGTTCACCAATATATTAAACAAAAAAGGAAAGAGATGAGAGAAAGAATCTTAAGATGGAGAAGAATGAATCTTTCCCATAGATCGAACCTTGCAACCCCCCAACCCCATACAAGAATGTGGTAGAGAGTCTTAAAATGGAGAAGAAAGAATCTTTTCTACAGATCGAACTGCATATGAAAAATAAAAAATTAAGAAGGCCAATTTTTTTTCTTTCAAAAAGCTCATTTCAAAATTAAAAAGGAAAAGAAAGGGCTTGTGTTTACACTTTCAAATCTTAGCAGTTACAATTTTGAAGTTAGTACTTCTTATAAAATTTATATTTAAAATAAAAGATCTAAAGAAATGAAGAAGAACAAACATTATTTTTTAAAAAAGAAAAAAAAAAGAGAAACAAAAAGAAAGAAAGTAAGATCTGCCATGCTTGTTGCATGCTTGAAGGTAGTTGTTGTGATGGGCATAGGGGGGTGGCGTAGGTGGTACCAAAAAATTAAAATTAATTACTTCTGGAAAGAGCACACCATTAACCCTCCAACAACAATAAAATTAATCTCTCTCCTGTACTAGTTCCATCTACAAGGTGAAAGTTAACGTATGATAGAGCTTTTATAAAACTGTAAAATACATTTGAAAACTAAATGAAAGTGAATCATTCAGTAAAGATCTACGGAGCTTTTATAAGGCTAGTATAATTTCAGTATGGAAAGAAGCAGTGATGTCATGACTCCTCTATAGAGACCCTTCCTGCATTGTATAGGCATGCAAAATTAAAAGCTCCTCCAAGTATGAAACTCATATGACAGTATCCATTTGAAAAGGTACGACCTCCTGTTCAAGCTGAACTATAATAGAATATCAATATAGTGCTTCTCACCTTGGAAACAAGATGATCAAGAAGTATAAATGACATGTTGACAGAACCTCAATCATCAAACTGAGCACCTCTTCCAATTTTCTTGAAATAAAGTCATCAGAGGCCTGTCAATCAATTTTCACTTAGGTCATCAGCCAAAATGTGAGGAATATTTAATAATAATTGCAATGCATTTCATCATTCCATTTAGAAATGCATTATAAGTCTGGCTGAGAGTAAAATTGCACTAAAATTGCAACTATCAGAACCTCAATTGCACTCTTAGCCATTAATGATTTAAATGGATGTAAAAATTGCATTTTTTAGTGGAGACTTAGAAGAGAATATATATGGAACAACCCGAAGGGTTTGTGGTTCCTGGGCTAGAGAGTAAGGTATGTAAACTTAGAAAATCACTATATGGACTTAAGAAAGCCCCCGAACAGTAGTATGAGAAGTTTGATAGTATGTTATCATCGAATGGTTTTAAAACAAATGCATCAGAAACTTGCGTTTATACAAAATTATTTGGATGTGATTGTGTGATTATATGTCTATATGTTGATGACATGCTTATATTTGGTTCCAACTTGCAAGTTATTAATGAAACAAACAGATTCCTCTGTTCTCAATTTGACATGAAAGATCTAAGAGAAATTGATGTAATCCTAGGTGTCAAGATTAGGAAAACTGAGAATGGATTTTCATTATGTCAATCACACTGTATAGAGAAAATCCTGAAGAGGTTTAAGCGTCATGAAGAAATGTCTGTTAGAACCCCTTATGACCCTAGAATATGTCTTAAAAAGAACAATGGTGACATTGTGTCACAAACTGAATATGCAAAAATTATAGGGAGCTTATGATGTTAGTAGATTGAATCGTTATACTCATAACCCTAATAAAGAACATTGGGATACACTTCGTCGTCTGTTCAGATACCTAAAAGGTAAAATGAACTTATGTCTGCTGTTTAATAAGTATCTTGTTGTACTGGAAGGGTTTTGTGATGGTAACTAGGTAACAGATAACGATGAAGTAAGTTCTACTAGTGGTTATATTTTTACTTTGGGTGGGGGAGCGATATCTTGGAAATATACCAAACAAACTTGTTATCGCTTGCTGCACCATGGAATTTGAATTTATTGCTCTTGAATTAGCAAGACAAGAAGCGGAGTAGCTGAGAAACTTTGTGGGCGATATACCCTTGTAGGGATCTTATGTGCCTGTTTCTTTGCATTGTGACCCGCAAGCTGCTATAGGGATTGTGAAGAACTATGCATACAATGACAAAGGAAGACATATACACATCAAACTTGCTGTGGTAAAGGAACTATTAAAAACTGGGATAATCTCCTTGGACTATATGAGATCTGAAAGTAACTTGGTTGATTCTCTCACAAAGGGATTGACAACGAGAATTATCATAGAGACTTCAAGAGCATTGGGGCTGAAGCCCTTGGAATGATGAAATATGGTGATGACCACATTCAAATTCTTAGATCCCTAGCCCTATGTTGGGCGGTCCTAGAATAAGACTTGATGGATGATCCTGACTAACTGTGTGTCAGGTTGATAACTCCACAGCTCAATTGTTTAGTGGTCTGTAGTAATATAGACTTGATGGGGTTATCTGGATGAGTATTAAGGTAGGTCGTCTTCTATGAAAGAAATGAGTTTTTTCTAGAGCTCTCGTCAGAAACTCAAGGAGCGTATAGCTGGCTCACAAAATAAAAAAAAATAATACGTGTTGTGGGGGTCTCAAACCAAGCCTTCGAAAGTTCAAGATAAAACTCACTTTCGTTAGCTAATTTGTTGCCTCACCTCACTACGCATGAATTCATTCGAAAGATATTAATGCTTAAGTATACTCCTTATTTTACTCAGAAACTTTATATTTTTTACTAGTTACTCATTCGTAGGGGAATGTTGGGAATGTCTAACTAGCTTTTCTTTCTTTGAACCTTGTCCCACACTGCTTTTGAAAACCTTTCTATCCTTGTATATATTGTATTCTCCTTGTGATTCACTTTAAAAGTGTGGTAAGGTGGGTTTTCGGAATAAGCCACACGCGCGCGCCCGCCTGCCCCTCCCCGTCCCGGTCCAGGCTGGGCAACAAAGTTTTAATCTTTTTGGATAAATTTTGTACAAATGTGTTGTTTGATATCGAGACAAAAAAAAGATTGTGATTGAGATGATGATGATAGCCGGTGAAGCCGTAGAGAGTGATGCACTCCAATTTGATTAAGCAAGGCCCTAAGGAAATAATTTAAATGTCAATATTATGATGTAGGTTGATATATGAATATGAGCATGCATCATTTCTTTTATCTGCTGATATTATTGACGAGCATTAATTGATTGATATGATTGTATTGTGTTCGACTTGTAGTGTATACATATATATATATATATATGTAGATTGATTGGCGATACTTACTGAGTAGACAACTCACGCCTTGCCACGTACTTTTTAGGAGATAGATTACACTGACTAATAATTGGAGTTTGAGCCTTTCCATTATTTTGAATAAGTGGGTCAGCCATGACATCTGAAGTCAGGAGTTCTCGCTATGTAATTGTTGAATATACCAGTATAGTATTGTAGGGCGTGTTGTACTCTCTCTCTCTCTCCCACACACACACACACATTCTTTGCTCATCCTATTATTTTTGTCTTCTTCATTCTCTACTCTCTCTCTCTTGCCCCCCCCCCCCCCTGCACACACATATTTTTCAAAGAATTCTTTGTGTTCACAAGAAAAAATAGTGCAGAATTCAAATGAAAGAAGCAATGTAGATCTTTACTCAATGATTCACTTTCATTTTATTTTCCAATGTATTTTACAGTTTTATATAAGCTCTAACATACGTTAACTTTCACCTTGTAGATGGAAGCATTATTGGAGAGAGATTACTTGTATGGTTGTTGAAGGGTTAATGATGTGCTATTTTCGAAGTCAATTAATTTTAAGTTTTTTGGTACCACCTCCGCCACCCCCTACCCCATCGCCACCACAATAACTAAGTGTAACAGGCATGACCAATCTTTCTTTCTTTTTGTTCTTCTTTTTGCTTTTCTTTTTTTCAAAAGAATTTGATGTTTGTTCTTTTTCATTTGTTAAGATATTTTATTTTCAATAAAATTTTTTAAGAAGTACTACTTCAATATTGTAACTACTTAGATTTGGAAGTGTAAACACAAGCCCTTTGTTTTCCTTTTGAATTTTGAAATAAGCTTTTCGAAAAAATAAAAATTGGATTTCTTAAATTTTTTATTTTTATATGGGTTCAATCTGTGGAAAAGATTCTTTCTTTTTCCTTTTAAGACTCTCGGTCACACTCTTTCTCTCTTGATTGCCAAGGGGTGGGGGATAAAAGATTCGATTTGTGGGAAATATTCATTCTTCTCCATCTTAAGATTCTTTCTCTTATCTTTTCTTTTTATTCTTTAATATATTGGTAAACACTAATGATTTGCGAATGGGAGTTACATGCTCATCAAAACAATAAAGTCTTAATTATGAATTTTTTTTGAAAGTTTAGTGTACATGTGAATTTAGGTCAAAAAGCTAAGCTGAAAGTAAATACTGTCAGAGAAGTTGTTAAAGATTTAACCAAATTAATAAATTTGATAATGCCATAATTTACTATAATGCTTTTATTTTAATATCAAAGTTAAATAAATATTATATTTATTTGTAGCTTGTCTTGAACTACCTATTAATTTATCTACCATGAGGAATTCGACAAACCAAAATCAACACACACATAAATGCTTATTCTATTAATAATTTAATAGAATGTATTCCATAAATTAAAATTAATATAAATAAAATAAAACCTCTAGAACACTACCCATAAAAGCCAAAAAAAAAAAAAATGAGAAAAGAGTTGACACATGAATTACAAATCATTCTCGCCCCTTTTAATTTATGTTTATTGGTCTATTTATATCAACGAATAATTAAGATTTTAATTATTACAGGAAGAACGAAGATCAAGCAATGAAGGATCTTCCCAAAGGAAAAAAGAGATCTAACCGCATCTAGGATTGTTGAATCTAGAGCTATTTTGGTCAGACTTTTAAAATGCGAGGAACAGACTGGATATATTTCGGAGATGCTAGAGGTAGTTTTAATTTTTTTTCTTTGTGAGGTCATACTTTATTTATATCCGCTATAAAAACAAATTTCATGAAAGAAGCAATTCTAATAAAAACAAAGGACCTTACATTTATGTTGCACATTTAATTTGAAAGTGAAAAAGCAAAAAATCATTTCATGTTCTTACATTCTAGTAAGACAAAAAAGGAACTAAACAAGACAATCAAATTCTTATGTATATTGTTCTTTTCTTGAATCAAAGATTGCAACAAGGAAGACAACATATTATGTCTTAATGCCATATCAGACATTCAACAAAAGAAAGATGAAAGCAAAAGAAATACAACTTTGGCAGAGGGTTGTGCTCCCACTGACTGAAGAAGTATATCCCGAGATAGAAAGCAAATATCAATTATCACTGAAAGAGCGCTTGGAGGGGAGATTAAAATTTTTCCATTGCTATTTACTTTTTTTACTATCAATTTTTGTTTCACGAGTTCATGAAATATATGATTTTTAGCTTATTTATAATCATGTTTATTCACTTTGTATTTACCAATTTTTTATGAGTTCATGAAATTTCTTATGTTTCGATTTTTTTCATTAATTTTTAGTATTTTTACTATCAATTTTCGTTTCTTGTGATTATGAAAGATTGAAATTTTGTTCAAATCAATTTTTGTTTCATGAGATCATGAAATATATGGTTTTGTGTTAATTATGATATTTTTTGTTTAATGTATTTATCATTTTTACGTCAGTTCATTAACTTTCTTATGTTCGAATTTTTTTCATTGAAATTTAATTTTTTGCTATCAATTTTCGTTTCATGAGATCAAGAAAGATTGAATTTTACGTTATTGCTTTTTAGTTTTTTATTATCAATTTTTTTTTCATGAGTTCATGAAATATATGATTTTTGTGTTGAATATACTCATTTTTTTATGAATTCATGAAATATATGATTTTGTGTTAAATATAATCATTTTTTACGAGTTCATGAAATTTCTTATATTCAAATTTTTTTCATTGAATTATAATTTTTTTACTTACAATTTTCATTTCATGAGATCATGAAAAGATTGAAAATTTTCTCATTGCTTTTTATTTATTTTTATTATCATTTTTTGTTTCATGAGTGCATAAAATATATGCTTTTTCTGTTAATTGCAATCATTTATCTTATGTTGGAATTTTTTTCATTAATTTTTATTTTTTCTACTGTCAATTTTCATTCCATGAGATTATGAAACATCGAAATTTTTTTCATTGATTTTTTTATTTTCAATTTTTATTTCATGTGTTCATAAAATGTATGATTTTTGTGTTTATTATAATTATTTATGTTTAATTTGTTTTATTTACATACTATTTTATTTATGTTCAATTTCAAGAAGACATTTCTTCTTCTCTTAAACTATTTAAATCATCAACTATTCATCATCTTTTTAAATTATTTTCAATTAGTATAAAATGTTTGATTTTATTAATTAGTGAATTGGTTTATTTATTGTTTTGTTTTGTACATTATAAGTTGAACTTCAATAAATTAATTATTTTTCATCATTTAATTTATGATTTATCTTCTTTAGAACATTTGTAAATGGAACCAGTACCGGAGAGAGATTACTTGTATGGCTGTTGGAGGGTTAATGGTGTGTTATTTTCGGAGCCAATTAATTTTGATTTTTTGGTACCACCTCCGCCACCCCCTCCCCCATCCCCATCACAACAACCACCTCCAAGAAGTAAACAGGTACGGCATATTACTTTCTTTCCTTTTTTGTTTCTCTTTTTTATTGTTTAATTTTTTAAAAAAAAAATTGATGTTTGTTCTTCTTCATTTGTTTAGACCTTTTATTTTAAACATAAAATTATAACTGCTTAGATTTGAAAGTGTAAACACAAGCACTTTGTTTTCCTTTTGAATTTTGAAATAAGCTTTTCGAAAAAATCAAAATTAGTTTTCTTAATCTTTAATTTTTCATATCGGGTTCGATCTGTGGAAAATATTATTTTTCTCTATGTTAAGACTCTTTGTCACACTATTTCTCTATTCATTGCCAGGGGTTGGGGGCTACAAGGTTCAATCTGTGGGAAATATTCATTCTTGGGCATTTTAAGATTCTTTCTCTCATCTTTTTCTTTTTATTCTTTAATATATTTGTGAATACTAATGATTTGTGGATGGGAGTTACATGCTCATCCAAATAATATAGTCGGAATTATGAAAATTTATTGAAAATTGAGTGTTCATGTGAAATTAGGTCAAAAACCTAAGCTTAAAGTAATACTGTTAGAGAATTTGTTAATGATTTAACCAAATTAATAAATTTGATGATGCCATAATTTACTATAAAGTATTTATTTTAATACTAAAGTTAATTAAATATTATGTTTATTTGTAACTTGTCTAGAACTACTCTTTAATTGATCTACCATGAGGAATTTGACAAACCAAAATGAACACACACATAAATGCTTATTCTATTAATCATTTAATCTTATATATTCAATAAATTAAAAATAAAATATAACCCCTAGCACATTACCCATAAAAGCAAAGAAAAGAAAAAAATCAGAAAAGAGTTGGCATATGAATTACAAATCATTCTCACCCTTTTAATTTATGTTTATTAGTCCATTATATCAACTAATAATTAAGATTCAATTCTTACAGGAAGAAGCAAGATTAAGCAATGAAGGATCTTCCCAAAGGAAATAAAAAAAAAAGATCTGGCCGCATCTAGTATTGTTTAATCTAGGGCAATTTTGCTCAAACGTTTAAAATGCAAGAAATAGTCCGAATATATTTTGATGTGTACGTTTGAGAAGGAAGATTTATACTCTGATGGTGACAATCACACGCAGCCTTGTTCCATGCAATTTTATGTTTGAAAAACTCAATGTTTGTCATATTGAGCCATGGAAGGCCTGGTTTTGGCATTTATTTTACAGCAAAACCCAACGTCAAGCTGGAATTTGGCTTCTGTGTAATTGTTTGTTTCTTTTTTTTTTTTTTTTTTGAGAGGCTACTGTGTAACTGACTTGATGAATGGCAGTTGTGGTATTCACCCACCGAATCTTAGGTGCAAAACAATTAATGAGGGGCGAGAAGTTTGGTATATCGAATTCTAAAAGAAAAAGGTCAACATTGAATTAAATAACACTTTCATTAATTAATACGCCTATTCATTGAGCACAATATAAATAAATGGGTAAATTATTTTTATCAGTCGAACTATGTTGTTTTTGTATTTTGGCATATATTTGAAGTGGTTATTTTGACCAAAATCCTTCAATTTTTACAAAATGGTGAACTCTTAGAATTAAGAATTTTTTAATTGTAAAAATTCTTAATTGATAGATAAATATTAATGGTAATTACTAATGGCAAATTGGCAACATCAATAATTTCCTTAATTGATTATAACATATATATTCTCCAACTCCATATATATTTTTGTAATGATTCCTTTCATTTTAATTTCTACATGAATTTTATATTAAAATTTTTAATTGAAAATAATATGTCTTACATGTTTTAGATTTAATCTCCTAATTTAATTATAATAATATTCCAGAATCATTTGATTTTCAATTTTGACATAATGCCAGTTTTTTCTAATTTTGATTTTTTTATTGTTTCAACTAAGGTAATTGATTGTTTCATATTTATGGAGAATGTTAAAGATTATTTTTCTTAATTTTTAGACTCAACCTTTATGATTTTTTAGACTTCCAGTAACTAGTTTTTGAAGATTATGCATTATCAAATATTTTATGATAAATAGCAATGCTTAATAAAGAAAAATAATGTATTTTCTATCACAAACTTAAGATACTTTACTCTTTCGTAAATTTCCAATTTTAAATTTGATAAACCTTTATTAATGTCTCTTCATTATGTTAGTTGTATGTGGTATTTATACACTCACATATATACACATATATATAAATATATAGACATGATATGAACAAAAGAGACTCATAATCCATGGTATGGGGAAAAAATTCTCCCTTGCTTTTTAATTTTTATGTTATTAGTTATATTAGCATTTTTTATGACTCATGAAATTTCTTATGTTCAAAATGCTTCTTTCATTGATTTTTAATTCTTTTATTATAAATTTTTGTTCCATGAGATCATGAAAGATTGAAATTTTATCCATTGCTATATACTTTTTTTTATTTTCAATATTCGTTTCATGAGATTATGAAATGTTGAATTTTTTTTGTAACAATTTTTGTTTTCTGAATTCATGGAATATATGGTTGTGTGTTAATTATAATATTTTTTTTAATGTATTTATCATTTTATATAAGTTCATTAACTTTCTTATGTTCGAATTTTTATTGATTTTTATTTTTTACTATCAATTTTCATTTCATGAGATCATGAAAGATTGAATTTTATGTTATTCATTTTTTGTTTTTTTATATAAATTTTTTTCATTAGTTCATAAAATATATGATTTTGTGTTAAGTATAAATCATTCTTTACGAGTTCATGAAATTTCTTATATCAAATTTTTTTCATTGAATTTTATTTTCTTACTATCTATTATTCATTTCATTGAATAAGATTGTGAAAAAAGTCTTTATTTCAAATTAAAATATATAAGAATTTGATCATAATAATATATAAAGGTGAAACAAAAATTATTTGAAATAAAATAAAGTGAGACAAAAATAGATTGTAAAAAGATAATGATATAATTTATTTCAAGTTCTTGCATTCGTCAATTGCACAAAAAAAAAAAAAATAGAAGATTACCAATAATAAATAATTAATTAATCAATTGATCATTTCATATTTATACATATATATTGGGCATTACCAACAAAAAATATCGTAATTGTTATTATTATTTGTAATATTAGTTTATGTATTATCCAAATTTTTGCATAAACATATGAAGTGTCCTATTATGATGGTTAGGTATGTTGTCAACTTTGGAAGGGGTGCAGGAAGGCCTGCAAGAGCTAGAAGTCTGGAGCCTAACGAGCCATCCAACAAGGGCAAGAAAAGGTAAAGAGGCAATCATACTAAGTGATGTGCCACTATTTAAAAAAATTATTTAATTTATTCTTGATTTTACTAACTTTAATCTAATCTTATGTACAGATAAGGAAATCCCATGCAGTTGTGTCAAATGGAACAACTTTCTGCAAATCTGGATGTAAGCATAAACATGATTTATTGACATTAACTTTAAACTTTACACTAACATTACAATTTCAAGTAAGTGGCACTTTAGAACACATTTTATTAATAGATTATGATCTTCAGTTTCAGTGCAGTTTCTTTTTTATTTTTTTACTGCTTCTTGTTCTTGTTCGTATTCCTGTTCTATGTATTTTCAATAGGGTTTTGGTTGTTTAAATTTGCAGGACTTATGCTTAGAATTTAAAGACAGCATAAACTGAATTTAGTTATTAAGAAGGCATCTACATGTGTCCTTTACACTAACTGACCATTACTAAACGGACATTTAGTAATATATAAGAACATCAAATAATAAATAATGAGCGAATTGTTCAAACTACCAACATACATTAGAACAACAAAAAAAAAAAAAAAACCTGATCATTACAGAATCCAAATCTTGATTTCTTCAACACAATTTTTAACTTTCTTCCTCTTGCGAATTTAGTCGGAGCAACAAACTAACATATTATTGTGGAAGCTCGTGTATATTGGTGGATCAAACCACATTTAAAATCCACATCCACCTCTATCTCTCCTCCAAGAACAACTATAAAACCTTACACTTGGATTGTAACTGACCAACTTTGTGACAACAATATTCAATATTTTAGCCTATTGCTTTCAAGCTAAAGTGATGAAAAAAGATGAAAATGTTGTTTAATGTTTTGTTATCAAGAGGGAGAAGAATGTTGTGGTTGTTTTACATGTATAAATAGGCTAGAAGGAGGAGATGACGCCATTTTTACCCCCAAAAAGCTACACTAACAGCTCAAGGGTGTTTCTTTTGCCACCCTAACGGTTGACTAACGGCACATGTCTAATCACATGCCGTTTCCGTTAAAAGTTAACGGAACATGACCAAGGCTGTTAAAAATTTAGGGTCTCAAGACAAAAAGTATTTAGTTCGTAAAGTTTGGGACAAAAAATGAGAATGGCCCTGTTTAGCTGGACCAAAATTGAGATTTTGCCAATATAGTTAATAACTTGGGTAAATGTTACATTTGGATTTTATTTTTTCTTTTAGAATCAGTTTAATCCTTCACGTTTATTTCCTAACTTTAGCATCCGTAAACTTTAGTTTTTCTCAGTTTGGTCTCTCTGACCATTTTTCAGCGAAAATGCGGCCAGATTTTATTTTTTTGAGGGTAAAATGGTTCATAAGTTTGATTTTGTCACTTTAGTCCCTTACATTTGTAAAATTATCAAATTAATTCTTTTCTAAAGAAAAAATAACTATTTTGATATTTTTTATGCTAATATTTTGTAATTATCTTGGGTGAATAATGAAAACTTTGAACTCTTGTGAACATTAAAATAATAATATATTGCTTAGCTTAAAATAAGCAGTCTCTCTTGTTTTTTTCAGTAGTTAAAAAAAATCAAAATTATGAATAAATTTTATAGTAAAACTTATCGAATTTGAAAATATAACAAAAAAAAAAATGTATAAGGCAGTAACTTTTTTATTTCAAGAGTTAAAAAGATAAGTGTAAAAAAGTTGAACTTTAACAATATTTATTAAATATTTGGACTTTCAAATAAAAAGTTGATACATTATGCATTTTAACTAAAATCTTTGGTCCATTCATTTTAAGAGGTTCTTATAGAACTTCCATTTCATTTATAAGAAAAGTTCTACAAAAACCTTTTAAATTTATTTTATGAGTATGTGAAATCCACCAAATAATATATTTAGATTTTGTTATTATATTTTTAGATTAGATAAGTTTTATAAAATATATTATAATTATAATTTTTTTTCACTTTTGAAAAGGAAAAGAAAGTGACTATTTTATTTAAGTTAAGCAATATATTATGATTGTAGCTCTTCTTCTTTTTCTTATTATTATTATTATCGGTGTCTATATGGTCTATGTAAATACAAAATTAAATGTATTTGCTAAAATATTATCTTGTTTTTACTAATCCAAGATCGACCCAATCCACCCTTAACCTGTTACTTGTGGAATGACTTGGGTGGGCCGATCCATTGGGGAGATTTGATGGTTTTATTGAGCACCCCTAATAAAGGTAGAGTTGTCCAAAATAAAGTTTTATTTGTTTATAAGAAAAACTAAGCAAAGTATAAGCAAAAAGTTCTTTATTTTTGTTTCTTTTTTTTCCTTTCGCAATTTTGAAAGCAAAGCCAATACTTGCAAACATTTGAAACAACTTTTTAACCAATAAAGCTAATAAATACTCTTTTATATAGTCTAAAAATCATTTATTTCTCTCTTTCTTTACACTTTCTCTCTCTCTTTCTCTCTCTCTCTCTCTCCACTTTTATTTATTTGTTTCCAGATAAAAAGTTAGTACATTTTCAAATGAGTTTAATGTAATTTACCTGATGAGATGTAGAAGATATTCGAAAAACCTTCATGTTAAAAAGAATAGAAAGCTTTTTAAGTGCAAATTTCAAAAAAGACAAGAATTATTTATAAAGGCCATGTTTACCATACTTGATTGGGCTAAATATCCATGTTAATCGAGCCTAGTGAGACATTTACAAAATTTTGTGCCAACCTGTGATTTGGTGTTATGGCCCGGTACTGCCTTGTATTGTTTCGGATTTAAATCCATTCACCTTGGGTTGGATTATAATTATTGGGGCACACTTAAATTGGTTTATTTTTTATTTTCCATTGTGTCCTGAAAAATAATTGGCTAATGTCTATTATACCCTTATTTTATCCACTAATTTCAACTTTGCTGCCACACTATAAATAATTGACTACACACATTTTCTCTTCTCTCTCTGATCCTCTCTCATTTCTGCGTCCTCTCTTCTCTCTCCATTTTTGTCCTCTTCTCGCGTGTGGGCAAATTATTTTTTGTATAAGATTTTCTTATTTTACTATAAGAAAATAGAAGATTAGTGACAAAAACAGCCAAGTGACAATTTTAATATTATTCCTAATTATATATTTAGTGAAAGACTGTTCAATTTGTCACAATAAGAAATTTCATAATAACTATTATTTGTTGTCACTAGAATTTTTTTTTTATAATTAGTTTTAACCACCTATAGGTGGAGGGAGCTTTTCGAAGTCCCCAATCCTTCTATATAAAGATACTAAAAAATAGTTACAGTGGGGAGAGTTACGTCCCTTAAAATATAGTCAAAAGCGTAAACAATGATACAACTCCGTTACAGCAAAAAGATTATAATTGTATTTAGTGACAACTTTATACATAGTTTTTATCACTAATATTTATATGATGACAAGATAAAAATTATTGTCACTTAATATATATTATTAATGAAAACTTTAAAATTATCACTAGATAGTTTGTCACAAATATCACATTAGTGTTTTCTTTTTCCTTTTAAATTAGAGAGAGAGAGAGAGAGAAAGAATGCTTAAAAAATCATATAAAAATTGCTAAGAGAATATACAAAATATTTCAGAAAACTTACTTAAAATTTGTATTTTAATTGCTAAGAGAGAGGAAGAAATGTTGAAAAATTATACGAATAATAATATAAATATTTAATTATGTAATTAAAGATTATAATAATAAATATATTTATATAAAGGATTTTTTTGAAAATGTAAAAGGAATAGGATAGAAGAATTTGAGGTCATATTTGATATAATTTGAGGTTATAAGTGTAATTTCACATTTTAATCATATCTTGTATAGTATAATAGTAAACATATAAATAGATAATCACACAATTTGTCATAGAGTAGTAAACAGGTTGCTAGTTAAATATATGCTAATCAATCACAAATTAATCTAAAGGGTCATCAAATAAAATCCGACATCTACTTAACTTCTCCGTTTAGTTGCTTTACGTTGATATTGTAAATATTTCATACCTAGACATTAATAAATTATGTATATCCATACACAATGAAAACTGTATGTTCCCGTTAAAGATTTCGTACGTACAAAGAGTGTATATCTTCTACTCATGTTTTATATAACATTTTCCAATGAAAATATTTTTATAATTTTCTTTTTTTAATATTATTTAAATTATTTTCCTGAATTGAGACATATATAATAAAACAGGGTAAAATTTGTAAAAGCATAAAAAATGGATGGTGTTGTAACTTTTAGAAACGTCACGCAGTATATTTATTCTCAATTCTTGGTAAACATTAATAAAATGTTAAATTTGATTAAATATTTAAATTTTTATTAAAAATACATTCTAGTAACAATTATGAAAAAAAAGTTGTCTTTACTCCGAATAAAGTCACACAATATAATTTTTTCATTTATTTGTACACAATATTAATAAAATATTAAATTTATCATAAATTGATAATTAAAATTTTAGATTAGTGCATATTGTCTTAGTCCTTTGTACACAATATTGTCAAAAATATTAGTTGGAATCATTACATCGAGAAAAAAAAAAAAAAAAACTAAAGCTATTATTCTATTTATTCTTACTATATGGTACTTTAATTAAATAAAATATTATGATTTTTTTTATATGAAAAAAAAAAAAAATTAATGAAAACTATTTTAGTTCAAAGTTAAAAAAAAAAAAAGAGATGAAAGATTTACTTATATAAAAAAAATAAAAATCACAATATATTTAATTCTCCAAATTCTTATGCAAATCCCATTCCCAGAGATAAATTAATTATGCAGGTCTGTACTGAGGATTTCATATATAATGAAAATGCATATTAATTATCTATGAATGTACAACCATATTAATGATCCATATACTTCTGAAAATTAATACATTTGTCTGTTTTGATATGCAAATAAATTATAGTTGAATTTGCTTAGGCGAAGTAATCGATAACTACTCTTTACTTCAAGATAAATTTTATTCTATTACTCATATATGAATAATTACACCTAAAACTTTGTGTTGCACAGGCTAGACCATAGACCATCATGGTTAATTTATCATCCACAACACAATAAAAGAAATACAGAACATAGTCTGTACACATTAATTTTAATCATGTATCATTAATTAATCTCAACAATAGGCCTATTATTTCTAAATATATCTTATTGCCAGCAATTTGTGGGTGTATGGAAAAGTCATTTTATGATGTATATAATTTACTATATTTACTATTCACGTGGTAAATTAATTATTCATTACGGTGATTTTTTTTATTCAATGGTAAATTTTTGGGTAAAATCCATTTTACCACCCCGTGATACTCAAAATGTTCAAATAAGTCCGTATGATTAAATAAATACCATATAACCCCTTGTAAAAGTTAAAAAGGTGCATATTACCCCTGTAAAATTTCACGTGCCCAAAATTTCGACTGAATATGTATATTTTGCCCCTAAATTTTCAAAATACCTATGTGTTTAAATTATACATATTTTTAAAATATAATATAGGAAAATATAATTTAGGTATATGTATATATTTAAAGAAACCTAAAAAATATAAAACAAAAAAAATGAAGATAACTCGCCGACGAACGAGGGATTGGAGGTGGGTGGGTCAAAATGATCGTCATCGGATGGGCTTTCCAATGGTGGAAAGCACACATTGAGAGGTAGTCGGATTTCAGAGAAACAAGCGATAGAAACTGAGAGGCGAGGTTAGGGACTAGTACGCACCTTTTTATTTTTACAGGGGTTATATGGTACTTTTTAATCAAAGGGGCCTATTTGAATATTTGGGTATCACAGGGAGGTAATATGTATTTTACCCGTAAATTTTCCATTATTTAGTAAGATTATGTTATTCAAATTGCAACACTATAAATGTTCCAAATTTTAACACAATTCAAGTGTCATAAATATACTCATATTCTGTATTAAAGTTGTGTTTATCTTTATTTTTGTTGATTTTTTTCTTCTTGAATTTCAAATCTTTTGTAAATTAGTAATTGGATTATAAATATCTAGGACCTGTAAGAAATTATATTTTTAGAAACATATGACATTTGGTTTCTATATCAAATGTATGGTGAGATCATATCAGTACAATGTGCTGACGTGGCATCATCCTTTCTGTTATTATGAAAACACCATATATAAAACTAGTCTAAATATCACTAAACCAATTTGTCAGAATTCTCCCCATTATATTTCCACATACACACCCTCACACTCGCACTCACACTCACACTCATACTCACATACGTAATTAATTACCTATCGGTTGTCTTCTCCATTCTTTATTCTCTACTCTCTCTCTCTCCCTCCCCTTACACACACATTTTCCAAAGAATTCTGTGTTTACAAGAAAAAATGGAGCACAACTCAAACGAAAGAAGCAATGTAGATCTCTACTCAACGATTCACTTTCATTTAGTATTCAAGTATTTGACAGTTTTATAAAAGCTCTAACATACGTTAACTTTCACCTTGTAGATGGAACCAGTTTTGGAGGGGGATTACTTGTATGGTGTTGGAGGATGGCGTGCTCTTTCCGAAGGTATTTAATTTTAATTTTTTGGTACCACCTCCGCCACCTCCTCTCCCATGCACATCACAACAACCACCTCCAAGCGCGCAACAGGTATGGAAATCTTACTTTCTTTCTTTTCGTTTTGCTTTTGTTTTTTCCTTTTTTTAAAAAAATGATGTTTGTTCTACTTCATTTATTTAGATCTTTTATTTTAAATATAAATTTTATAAGAAGTACTAACTTCAAAATTACAACTGCTTAGATTTGAAAGTGTAAACACAAGTCCTTTGTTTTCCTTTCGAATTTTCAAATAAGCTTTTTGAAAAAAAATCAAAATTGGCATTCTTAATTTTTTATTTTTCATATGCAGTTCGATCTGTGGAAAAGATTCTTTCTTCTCCATTTTAAGATTCTCTGTCACATTCTTTCTCTCTTGGTTGGCAATGGATGGGTGTGGGGGGTTACAAGGTTCGATCTATAGGAAAGATTCATTCTTCTCCATCTTAAGATTCTCTCTCATCTCTTTCTTTTTATTCTTTAATTTACTGTTGAACACTAATGATTTGTCGATGGGAGTTACATGCTCATCCAAATAAGAAAGTTTGAGTTATGAAAATTTGTTGAAGGTTGACTGTTCATGTGAAATTAGGCCAAAAGGCTAAGCTTAAATTAAAGACTGTCAGAGAAGTTGTTAAACATTTAATCAAATTATTAAATTTGATGATGCCATAATTTACTATAAAGTTTGTATTTTAAGACAAAAGTTAATTAAATATTGTGTTTATTTGTAACTTGTCTGGAACTACCTCTTAATTTATGTACCATGAGGAATTCGACAAACCAAAATCAACACACACATAAATGCTTATTCTATTAATCATTTAATCACATATATTCAATAAATTAAAAATAAAATAAATAAATAAAACCTCTAGCACACTACCCATAAAAGCAAAAGACAAAAATGAGAAAAGACTATGCACATGAATTAAAATCATTCTCACCCTTATAATTTATGTTTATTGGTCCACTCATATCAACTAATAATGCAGATTCATTTCTTACAGGAAGAACCAAGATCAAGCAATGAAGGATCATTCCAAAGGGAAAAAAAAAAAAAAGGTCTAGCCGCATCTAGTGTTGTTGAATCTAGAGCAATTTTGCTCAGACTTTTAAAATGCGAGGAACAATCCGAATATATTTTGGAGATCTAGAGGTAGTTTTTAATTTTTCTTTGTGAGGTCATACTTAATTTATATCCACTGAAAAACAAATTTCATGAAAGAAGCAATTATAATAAAATAAAAGGACCTTACATTTATATTACACATTTAGTTTGAATGTGAAAAAACAAATTATTTCATGTCCTAACATTTTTGTAACACAAAAAAGGAACTAAACAAGACAATCAAATGCTTATGCATATTCTTTTTTTCTTGCATGAAAGATTGCAACAGGGAAAACGACATATTATGTCTTATTACCATATGAGACATTGAATAGAAGAAAGATGGAAGCAAAAAGAATTCTACTTGGGCGAAGGGTGGTGTTCCCAGTGACTCAGGAAGTCTATCCAGAGATAGAAAGTAAATATCCATTATCAATGAAAGAACGATTGGAGGGGAGATGGACTATTGAGGTTAGACAACGTACAAGAATGACCAATATTGAAAAGATACATTATTTATTATACCTATATGTATCTCTCAGATAAGTAGATATAGAAGGAATGATAGTTAATATACTGCACGCATCTCTGATTAAATATTATATTCTTAAAATATTATCTATTTGGTTAAGATGTACATTTTTTTCGTAAGGATCTATCTACTAATTAACAAGAGTTCTAATTATTTATGTTCCAATAAAAGGAATTTACTTGCCTTATGATTCCTAACCAAAATTTCTTCTTCTTAGTTTTATTTCCATGAGAAGGTCAACAAATCTATCCGATTTATGAAGGATGTTGCAACGTTCATTATGTACCATGTGATATATTACGGTGTGGTATAATGAGAGTTAGTATATTACTGGAGTTGCAACATTGTTCATAGATTGCATGGTTGTTGACCTTCTCATGGAAATAAAACTAAAAGAAATTTTTTTTGGTTAGGAATCATCGGGCAAGTAATTTCTTTTTATTGGAACATAAATAATTAGGACTCTTGTTAATTAGTAGATAGATCCTTATGGAAAAAAGATACATCTTAACCAAATAGATAATATTTTAAGAACATAATACTTAATAAGAGATGCATGTAGTATATTAACTAGAATACCTTCTATATCTACTTATCTGAGAGATGCATATAGGTATATTAAATAATGTTCCTTTTCAGTCCTGGTGGTTATCGTACGTGTCTAACCTCAATAGTCCATCTCCCTCCAATCGCTCTTTCATTGATGATGGATATTTGCTTTCTATCGCGGGATAATTTCTTGAGTCACTAGGAACACCATCGTTTGCCCAAGCAGAATTTCTTTTGCTTCCATTTTCTTATTTTCAATATTCTCATATGGTAATAAGACATAATATGTTATCTTTCGTGTTGCAATCTTTGATGGAAAAAAAGAATATAAATAAGCATTTGATTGTCTTGTTTAGTTCCTTTTTTGTGTTACAAAAATGTTAGAACATAAATAATTTCCTTTTTCACATTCAAACTAAATGTGCAATATAAATATAAGGTCCTTTGATTTTATTATAATTGCTTCTTCATGAAATTTGTTTTTACAGTGGATATAAATAAAGTATGACGTCACAAAAAATTAAAACTAACTCTAGCATCTCTAAAATATATTCGGACTTTCCTCGCATTTTAAAAGTCTGAGCAAAATTGCTCTAGATTCGACAATCCTAGATGTGGTTAGATCTCTTTTTTTCTTTTGGAAAGATCCTTCATTTCTTGATCTTGCTTCTTCCTGTAAAATGAATCTGCATTATTAGTTGATATGAGTGGACCAATAAACATAAATTAAAAGGTGAGAATGATTTTAATTCATGTGCCAAGTCTTTTTTCATTTTTGCCTTTTGCCATTATGGTAGTGTGCTAGAGGTTTTCTTTATTTATTTTATTTAATTTATTAAACGTATGATATTAAATGATTAATAGAATAAGCATTTATGTGTGTGTTGATTTTGGTTTGTCGAATTCCCAATGGTAGATAAATTAAGAGGTAGTTCTAGATAAGTTACAAATAAACATAATATATAATTAACTTTGGTCTTAAAATACAAACTTTATAGTAAATTATGGCATCATCAAATTTATTAATTTGATTAAATTTTTTAACAACTTCTGTGACAGTATTTACTTTAAGAATAGCTTTTTGACCTAATTTCACATGAAAACTCAACTTTCAACAAAATTTCATAATTCAAACTTTATTATTTGGATGAGCATGTAACTCCCATCCACAAATCATTAGTGTTCACCAATCTATTAAACAATAAAAAAGAAAGAGATGAGAGAAAGAATCTTAATATGGAGAAGAATGAATATTTCCCATGGATCGAACCTTGTGACCCCCCAACCCCCACCCCTGCCAACAACGAGAGAAAGAATGTGGCAGAGAGTCTTAAAATGGAGAAAAAATCTTTTATATAGATCGAACCGCATATGAAAAATAAAAAATTAAGAAGGCCAATTTTTTTTTTTCAAAAAGCTCATTTCAAAATTAAAAAAGGAAAAGAAAGGGCTTTGTTTACATTTTCAAATCTTAGCAGTTACAATTTTGAAGTTAGTACTTCTTATAAAAATTTATATTTAAAATAAAAGATCTAAACAAATGAAGAAGAAGAAACATTAATTTTTTAGAAAAGAAAAAAAACAGAGAAACAAAAAGAAAGAAAGTAAGATCTGCCATGACTGTTGCACGCTTGGAGGTAGTTGTTGTGGGCATAGGGGGTGGCGTAGGTACCAACAAATTTAAATTAATTACTTCTGGAAAGAGCACACCATTAACCCTCCAACACAATACAATTAATCTCTCTCCAGTACTAGTTCCATTTAAAAGGTGAAAGTTAACGTATGATAGAGCTTTATAAAACTGTAAAATACATTTGAAAAACTAAATAAAAGTGAATCATTCTGTAAAGATCTACAGAGCTTTTATAAGGCTAGTATAATTTCAGTAAGGAAAGAAGCAGTGATGTCATGCCTCTCTTATAGAGACCTTCCTGCATTGTATAGGCATGCAAAATTAAAAGCTCCTCCAAGTATGGAACTCATATGACAGTATCCATTTGAAAAGGTACAACCTCCTGTTCAAGCTAAACTATAATAGAATATCAATATAGTGCTTCTCACCTAGGAAACATAAATGATCAAGAATTGACATGATGATAGCACTCAATCTCAAACTGAGCACCTCTTCCAATTTTCTTGAAATAAAGTCATTAGAGTACTGTCAATCAATTTTCACTTAGGTCATAAGCCAAAATGTGAGGAATATTAATAATAATTATAATGCATTTCACCGTTCCATTTAGAAATGCATTATAAGTCTGCTGAGAGTAAAATTGCACTAAAATTTCAACTATCAGACCTCAATTGCATTTCTTAGGCATTAATGATTTAAAT
>JACGWL010000013.1:10140028-10339228 GCA_034509725.1 Sesamum angolense
AACAACAACTAGTATAAAAGGTTATAAGGTCTTGTCAAAATTTAGTGCAGATAATCATAATTAAATAAGGAATATTTTAGAAATTCGATTTGAAGATTGCACAATATTTAATTTAAAAATACATCTACAAAGTGATAGAGTAGAGAGAAAGAAAGCGTTGGTCCACGGTATACTCCAATATCCATCCTTAAAGCAAGAGCGAATAGAGGCGCGGAATTTAAGAGTTCACCACACATGATAAATTTTTGTCAATTTATTATGGGTGTAATATCGAGCAAATTGCATTACATTATATTATAAAATCTTATTAATTTATTATCTCACAAATAATATAAATTTATGGATTAGTTGTCCATATAAATTATTCATTAACATAATAATCAATGTTAATGTTTTTAATAACTTACTATTTGGTATCTTGCTTCTTTAATTAACATAAAATATTAATTTTGGACTTAATGGACAGATGTTTTGTTATATCAAATAAAATAATAAAATATTAAGTGAAAAATCTTAGTCAATGTTTTGAAAAAAAAAGGATGGAGATGAAGATGGGGGAGTTATTTTTAAAAAAAAGTAAAAATCACAATATATTTAATTCTCATATTCTTATGCAAATCCCATTCCTAGACATAATTGATTATGCGTGTCCGTACTGAAGATTTCATATATATTGAAAAATGCTTATTAGTATCCACGCCAAAATAAAAAAATACAAAATAAATATTGGTTTCTCCATTTCCTATCTACTCTCTTCTCTCTCTCTCTCTCTCTCTCTCTCAAACAACAAACACATTCTTTGCTCATCTTATTATTTTTGCCTTCTCCTCTCTACTCTCTCTCTCTCTCCCCCCCCCCCCCCCCCCCCTTACACAGACACATTTTCTAAAGAATTCTTAGTGTTCACAAGAAAAAAATGTAGCAGAACTCAAATGAAAGAGCAACAAAGATCTTTACTCAACAATTCAATTTACAGTTTTATACAAGCTATTACATACATTAACTTTCACCTTGTAGGTGGAACCAGTACTGGAGAGAGATTACTTGTATGACTGTTGGAGGGTTAATGGTGTGCTATCTTTGGAGCCAATTAATTTTGATTTTTTGGTACCACCTCCGCCACCCCCTCCCCCATCCCCATCACAACAACCACCTCCAAGAAGGCAACATGTACGACATATCTTACTTTCTTTCTTTTTTTGTTTCTCTTTTCTATTGTTTCATTTTTCAAAAAAAAAAATTGATGTTTGTTCTTCTTTCATTTGTTTAGATCTTTTATTTTAAATATAAAATTATAACTGTTTAAATTTGAAAGTGTAAACACAAGCACTTTCTTTTCCTTTTGAATTTTGAAATAAGCTTTTCGAAAAAATCAAAATTAATTTTCTTAATCTTTAATTTTTCATATCGGGTTCGATATGTGGAAAAGATTCATTTTTCTCTATGTTAAGACTCTTTGTCACACTCTTTCTCTATTCATTGCCAGGGTCTGGGGGCTACAAGGTTCAATCTATGGGAAGGTTTCATTCTTGTGCATTTTAAGATTCTTTCTCTCATCTTTTTCTTTTTATTCTTTAATATATTTGTGAATACTTATGATTTGTGGATGGGAGTTACATGCTCATCCAAATAATAAAGTCGGAATTATGAAAATTTATTGAAAATTGAGTGTTCATGTGAAATTAGGTTTAAAAACCTAAGCTTAAAGTAAATACTGTCAGAGAAGTTGTTAATGATTTAACCAAATTAATAAATTTTGATGATGCCATAATTTACTATAAAGTATTTATTTTAATACTAAAGTTAATTAAATATTATGTTTATTTGTAACTTGTCTAGAACTACCTCTTAATTGATCTACCATGAGGAATTTGACCAAAATCAACAAACACATAATGCTTATTCCATTAATCATTAATCTCATATATTCAATAATTAAAAATAAAATATAACCCCTAGCACATTACCCATAAAAGCAAAGAAAAGAAAAAAATCAGAAAAGAGTTGGCACATGAATTACAAATCATTCTCACCCTTTTAATTTATGTTTATTGGTTTTATTAGTTTCATTTTCAAACAGAAGAAGCAAGATTAAACAATGAAAGGGTCTTCCCAAAGGAAATAAAAAAAAGATCTGGCGCATCTAGTATTGTTGAATATAGGGCAATTTTGCTCACGTTTAAAATGCAAGGAACATCCGAATATATTTTTGAGATGCTAGAGATAGTTTTAATTTTTTTCTTAGTGAGGTCATACTTTATTTATATCCGCTATAAAAACAAATTTCATGAAAGAAGCAATTCTAATAAAACAAAGGACCTTACATTTATATTGCACATTTAATTTGAATGTGAAAAAAGCAAATTATTTCATGTTCTAACATTCTTGTAACATAGAAAAGAAACTAAACAAGACAATCAAACTCTTATGTATATTCTTTATTTCTTGCATCAAAGATTGCAACGGGAAGACAACATATTATGTCTTATTACCATATGAGATATTAAACAAAAGAAAGATGGAAGTAAAAGAAATTCAGTTTGGGCAGAGGGTGGTGTTCCCGGTGACTCAAGAGGTCTATCCGTAGAAAGAAAGCAAATATCCATTATCAATGAAAGAGCGTTTGGAGGGGAGATGGACTATTGAGGTTAGAAAATGTACAGAAACCTCCAAGACTAAAAAGGTATATTAGTTAATATTCCTATATGCATCTCTCAAATAAGTTGATATAGAAGGTATGCTAGTTAATATACTGCACGCGTCTCTTATTAAGTATTGTGTTCTTAAAATATTATCTATTTGATTAAAATGTATATTTTTTTTCATAAGGACCTATCCACTAATTAACAAGAGTTCTAATTATTTATGTTCCAATGAAAATAATTTACTTGTCTGATGATTCCTAACCAAAATTTCTTTTCTTAGTTTTATTTTCATGAGAAGGTCGAAGGTCAACAAAACTATCCGATCTATGAAAGATGTTGCAACATTCATTATGTACCGTGTGATATACTTACTCCGGTGAGCACTCACTCTCATACATCTTTAAATTTTCCGAACATTTCATCTAAAAATTCAATATACAATCTACTATCACTAAAATTTTGATGTGTACCTTTTAGAAGGAAGATTTATACTCTGATGGTGACAATCACACGCAGCTTTGTTCCACGCAATTCTATGTTTGAAAAACTCAATGTTTGTCATATTGAGCCATGGAAGCCCTGGTTTTGGCTTTTATTTTACAGCAGAACCCGACGTCAAGCTGGAATTTGGCTTCTGTGCAATTGTCTGTTTTTTTTTTTTTTTTTTTTGAGAGGCTATTGTGTAATTGACTTGATGAATGGTAGTTGTGATATTCACCCATCGAATCTTAGGTGCAAAACAATTAATGAGGGGCGAGAGGTTTGGTATATCGAATTCTAATAGAAAAAGGTCAACATTGAATTAAATAACACTTTCATTAATTAATTGGCCTATTCATTGAGCACAATATAAATAAATGGGTAAATTATATTTTATCAGTCGAACTATGTTGTTTTTGTATTTTGGCATATATTTGAAGCGGTTATTTTGACCAAAATCCTTCATTTTTACAAAATGGTGAACTCTTAGAATTAAGAATTTTTTAATTGTAAAAATTCTTAATTGATAGATAAATATTAATGGTAATTACTAATGGCAAATTGGCAACATCAATAATTTCCTTAATTGATTATAACATATATATTCTCCAACTCCGTATATATTTTTTGTAATGATTCCTTTCATTTTAATTTCTACATGAATTTTATATTAAAATTATTTTTAATTGAAAATAATATGTCTTACATGTTTTAGATTTAATCTCCTAATTTAATTATAATAATATTCCAGAATCATTTGATTTTCAATTTTGACATAATGCCAGTTTTTTCTAATTTTGATTTTTTTATTGTTTGAACTAAGGTAATTGATTGTTTCATATTTATGGAGAATGTTAAAGATTATTTTTCTTAATTTTTAGACTCAACCTTCATGATTTTTTAAACTTTCAGTATCTAGTTTTCGAAGATTATGCATTATTAAAATATTTATGATAAATAGCAATGCTTAATAAAGAAAAATAATGTATTTTCTATCACAAACTTAAGATATTTTACTCTTTCATATGTTTCAAATTTTAAATTTGATAAACCTTTATTAATGTCTCTTCATTATGTTAGTTGTATGTGGTATTTATACACTCACATATATACGCATATATATAAATATATAGACATGATATGAACAAAAGAGACTCATAATCCATGATATGGGGAAAAATTCTCCCTTGCTTTTTAATTTTTATGTTATTAGTTATATTAGCATTTTTTATGACTCATGAAATTTCTTATGTTCAAAATGCTTCTTTCATTGATTTTTAATTCTTTTATTATAAATTTTTGTTCCATGAGATCATGAAAGATTGAAATTTTATCCATTGCTATATACTTTTTTTTTATTATCAATTATTGTTCCATAAGTTCATTAAATATAGGGATAATTACATTTACACCCCCTCATCTATTGTCTTTTTACACAAACCACCCTGCCTTTTGAAAAATTACAGAAACCACCCTTGATAGCCTTTAAAACCCCAAAATACCCTTAGTTGACTAGGTCAACCTTTCAAATAATATTTCAAGGACAAAAATGCCTTAGGGGTGTTTCTGTAATTATCAAAAGGTAGAAGGGGTGTCAAAGTAATATTTATAAAATAGAGAAATATGACCCTATATATTTTTTTTTTATTCTTTGTACCAATTTATAATTTAAACTTAAATTATTTTATAAATTTTGTTATTGACTCTCTATGTAAAATTACACTTTTTAATAATTAAAATATTACATTATTCAATTAATATATAAATAAAATTAGTTAATAGATTATAAGTTTAATTAAAAAATTATCATACTTGTAAAAATTATTTAAAAGTTTAAAATTAAAAGATTGGTTATCCTCTTTTTTTATTCATAACTAAGTTTTACTAAAATAAAAATTAAATATAATTTATGTATTTTATATAAATCTAATTATTTATCTTGAAAAAATTAATCCCTTCTTAAAAGATTTTCTTAAATACAATTTATGTATTTTTAATTTTTTAATTTAAACTTATAATCTATAACTAATTTTATTTATATATTAGTTAAATAATTTAACTATTTTAATTATTAAAAGGTGTAATTTTATATAGAGATTTAATTAAAAAATTAATAAATAATTTAAGTTTAAATTAAAAATTGGTACAAAAAATAAAAAAATTATATGGAGCCATATTTCTCAATTTCATAAATATTACTTTGACACCCCTTCTACCTTTTGATAATTACAGAAATACCCCTAAGGGCATTTTTGTCCTTGAAATATTATTTGAAAGGTTGACCTAGTCAACTAGGGGTATTTTGGGGTTTTAAAGGCTACTAGGGTTGGTTTCTGTAATTTTTCAAAAGGTAGGGATGGTTTGTGTAAAAGACAATAGATGAGGGGGTGTAAATGTAATTATCCCTTAAATATATGATTTTTTTGGGTTAGTTATAATCATTTTTATTAACTTTGTATTTATCATTTTTTTCAGATTTTATGAAATTTCTTATGTTTCAATTTTTTTCACCAATTTAAAGTTTTTTTTTTATTTTCAATATTCATTTCATGAGATTATGAAATATTGAATTTTTTTTTGTAACAAATTTTGTTTTCTGAATTCATGAAATATATGGTTGTGTGTTAATTATAATATTTCTGTTTAATGTATTTGTCATTTTTATATAAGTTCATTAACTTTCTTATGTTCGAATTTTTTTATTGATTTTTATTTTTTTACTATCAATTTTCATTTCATGAGATCATGAAAGATTGAATTTTATGTTATTGCTTTATAGTTTTTTTATTATAATTTTTTTCATTTTCATAAAATATATGATTTTGTGTTAAATATAATCATTTTTTACGAGTTCATGAAATTTCTTATATCAAATTTTTTTCATTGAATTTTAATTTTCTTACTATCAATTTTCATTTCATGAGGTCATGAAAGATTGAAAATTTTCTCATTGCTTTTTAATTATTTTTATTTTCATTTTTTTTCATGAGTACATGAAATATATGATTTTTCTATTAATTGTAATCATTTTTTTATGTTTGAATTAGTTCTCATTGATTTTTTTTTCTACTATCAATTTTTGTTTCATGAGATTATGAAAGATCGAAATTTTTTTATTGCTTTTTATTTTTTTTATAAATTTTTATTTCATGTGTTCATGGATTGTATAATTTTGGTGCTAATTATAATTTTTTCGTTTAATTTATATTATTTACGTACTATTTTATTTATATTCAATTTCAAAAAGACATTTCTTCTTCTCCTAAACTATTTAAATCTTCGACTATTCATCTCCTTTTTAAATTATTGTCAATTAGTATAATTTTTTTTATTAATTAGTGATTTGGTTTATTTTTGTTTTGTTTTGTATTGTATATTATAAGTTGAACTTCAATAAGTTAATTATTTTTTCAGCATTTAATTTGTGATTTAGCTTCTTCAGAACTTACGTAAATTTTATTAACAAAATTTCGAATAGTATGTTAATATACTATTAAACTCACACTTGAATTTATCTCTTAATATGCATTGTGAATATTTTAATTATTTTAATGTTGATGTAATGTAATTAGAAGAACAAAATTTATTTGTATTTCTAATCTAAAAGCATCTCCTTCATTTGAATTTTACAAAAATAAACTTTTATTAAATTTATTTTTTCTAATTAGTTTTATACATGCATAGCACATGACACACGGCAGTTATTGTAGTAAAGGTTAGGAGTGTGTGTTGTGCAGGTTGAGTCAATTTAGGTAATTCTTTTCTCCAATTCATTATATGCAATTTTTAGAAAGTTTAGTTCAAGTCTAACTCGACAATCATAAAAAACACACTTTGCGGTCTAATCGGGTTGGTGCTGGTTGGGGCACGTTGTGCAGTCTTTATTATAGTGTCAATCACATACACAATTATTATTATTTACTTGAAAACTACAATTTTTGTTACAATGATTTTGTCATAATAAATCTATTTTCCTGTAGTGATAATTAGCGAAAATGTAAACATATGAGATATCAAATACCATGTATAAAGATAATTACGTATATATGGTTATTTATTTTTTATTGAAGAATAAAAATAAGTGTAAAAAACTTACAATTTATTGTTGAATAAGATTGTGAAAAAAGTCTTTATTTCAAATTAAAATATATAAGAATTTGATCATAATAATATATAAAGGTGAAACAAACATTATTTGAAATAAAATAAAGTGATGCAAAAATAGATAAGAAGGAAAAGTGAGATGCTTGTTTACTGCTTAAATATAGCTGGATGTATGCACGGTTGGATGCATGCATTGTTTTTGCTCAAGTATATTTGGTATAAGTATGGTTAGTAGCCATTTTATTTAGCTGTAAGTATGATGTTCCGGCAATAGGTTTTGGGATGATTTTAGGACAAATAGTACTACACTTTTTGGCACACTTTTGGGGGATGTAAAGTGGTAATTCTTGGCCCGTTTTAGGGATGTAAAGTTATAGTTTTTGGCACAATTTCAGGTAAGTGGCACTTTAGAACAAATTTTATTAATAGATTATGATCTTCAGTTTCAGTGCAGTTTCTTTTTTTTTTTTTTTTTTTTACTGCTTCTTGTTCTTGTTCTTTTCCTGTTCTATGTATTTTCAATAGGGTTTTGGTTGTTTAAATTTGCAGGACTTATGCTTAGAATTTAATGACAGCATAAAATAAATTTAGTTATTAAGAAGGCATCTACATGTGTCCCTTACACTAACTGACCATTACTAAACAGACATTTAGTAATATATAAGAACATCAAATAATAAATAATGAGCGAATTGTTCAAACTACCAACATACATAAGAACAACAAAAAAACCTGATCATTATGGAATCCAAAATTTGATTTCTTCAACAAAATTTTTAACTTTCTTCCTATTGCAAATTTAGTCGGAGCAACAAACTAACAATTATTACGGAAGCTCGTGTACATTGGTGGATCAAACCACATTAAAAATCCACATCCACCTCTATCTCTCCTCCAAGAACAACTATAAAACCTTACACTTGGATTGTAACTGACCAACTTTGTGACAACAATATTCAATATTTGAAGCATTTTGAGATGTTTGTGACATCTTTTAGCCTATTGCTTTTCAAGCTAAAGTGATGAAGAAAGATGAAAATGTTGTTTAATGTTTTGTTATCAGAGGGAGAAGACTGTTGTGGTTTTACATCTATAAATAGGCTAGAAGGAGGAGATGACGCCATTTTTACCCCCAAAAAGCTACACCTACAGCTCAAGGGTGTTTCTTTTGCCACCCTAATAGTTGACTAACGGCACATGCCTAATCACATGCCGTTTCCGTTAAAAGTTAACGGAACATGACCAAGGCTGTTAAAAATTTAGGGTCTCAAGACAAAAAGTATTTAGTCCGTAAAGTTTGGAACAAAAAATGAGAATGACCCTATTTAGTAGGACCAAAATTGAGATTTTGCCAATATAGTTAATAACGTGGGTAAATGTTACATTTGGATTTTTATGTTTTCGATTAGAATCGGTTTAATCCTTCACGTTTATTTCCTAACTTTAGCATTCGTAAACTTTAGCTTTTCTCAATTTGTTCTCTCTGACCATTTTTCAGTGAAAATGCGGCCAGATTTTAATTCTTTAGAGGTAAAATGGTTCATAAGTTTGATTTTGTCACTTTAGTCCCTTACGTTTGTAAAATTATCAAATTAATTCTTTTCTAAGCAAAAAATAACTTTTTTTATAATTTTTTATGCTAATATTTTGTAATTATCTTGGGTGAATAATGAAAACATTGAACTCTTGTGAACATAAGTCTCTCTTTTTTTTTTTCAGTAGTTAAAAAAATTAAAATTATGAATAAATTTTATAGTAAAACTGATCTAATTTGAAAATATAACAAAAAAAAAAAAAGTATAAGACATTAACTTTTTATTTCAAGAGTTAAAAAGATAAGTGTAAATAAGTTGAACTTTAACAATATTTATTAAATATTTGGACTTTCAAACAAAAAGTTGATACATTATGCATTTTAACTAAAATCTTTGGTGCATTCATTTTAAGAGGTTCTTATAGAACTTCCATTTTATTTATAAGAAAAAGTTCTAGAAAAACCTTTTAAATTGATTTTATGAGTATTTGAAATCCACCAAATAATATATTTAAAAGTACATTCCGCCAAATATTGTTAAGATTGAATTTTATTGGACATATATTTAACTCCTAAAATTAAAAATTCGATTTAGATTTTGTTATTATATTTTTAGATTAGTTGGAATCATTACGTCGAGCAAAAAAAAAAAAAAAACTGAAGCTGTTATTCTATTTAAATACTTACTATATGGTACTTTAATTAAATAAAATATTATTATTTTTTTATATGAAAAAATAAAAAATTAATGAAAACTGTTTTAGTTCAATGTTTTAAAAAAAAAGAGATGAAAGATTTACTTATATAAAAAAAAAAAAATCAAAATATATTTAAGTCTCCAAATTCTTATGCAAATCCCATTCCTAGACATAAATTAATTATGCAGGTCTGTACTGAAGATTTCATATATAATGAAAAGGCATATTAATTATCTATGAATGTACAACCATATTAATGATCCATATACTTCTGAAAATTAATACATTTGTCTGTTTTGATATGCAAATAAATTGTACTTGAATTTGCTTAGGCGAAATAATCAATAACTACTCTTTACTTCAAGATAAATTTTATTCTATTACTAATATATGAATAATTACACCTAAAACTTTGTATTGCACAGGCTAGACCATAGACCATCATGGTTAATTTATCATCCACAACACAATAAAAGAAATACAAAACATAGTCTGTACACATTAATTTTAATCATGTATCATTAATTAATCTCAACAATAGGCCTATTATTTCTAAATATATCTTATTGCCAGCAATTTGTAGGGTGTTATGGAAAAGTCATTTTATGATGTATATAATTTACTATATTTACTATTCACGTGGTAAATTAATTATTCATTATGGTGATTTTTTTATTCAATGGTAAATTTTTCGGTAAAATCCATTTTACCACCCCGTGATACCCAAAATGTTCAAATAAGTCCGTATGATTAAAAAAAAATACCATATAACCCCTTGTAAAAGTTAAAAAGGTGCATATTACCCCGTGTAAAATTTCACGTGCCCAAATTTTCGACTGAATATGTATATTTTGCCCCTAAATTTTCAAAATACCTATGTGTTTAAATTATACATATTTTTAAAATATAATATAAGAAAATATAATTTAGGTATATGTATATATTTAAAGAAACCTAAAAAATATAAAACAAAAAAATGAAGATAACTCACCGACGAACGAGGGATTGGAGGTGGGTGGGGTGTCAAAATGATCGTCATCGGATGGGCTTTCCAATGGTGGAAAGCACACATTGAGAGGTAGTCGGATTTCGGAGAAACAAGCGATCGAAAATGAGAGGCGCGGGTTAGGGGCCAGTACGCACCTTTTTATTTTTACAGGGGGTTATATGGTATTTTTTTAATCAAAGGAGCCTATTTGAATATTTTGGGTATCACAGGGAGGTAATATGTATTTTACCCGTAAATTTTCCATTATTTAGTAAGATTATGTTATTCAAATTGCAACACTATAAATGTTCCAAATTTGAACACAATTTCATGTGTCATAAATAAACTTATATTTTGTATTAAAGTTGTGTTTATCTTTATTTTTGTTGATTTTTTTCTTTTTGAATTTTAAATCTTTTGTAAATTAGTAATTGGATTATAAATATCTAGGACCTCTAAGAAATTATATTTAAAAAAAAATATGCCTACATTTGGTTTCTATATCAAATGTATGGTGAGATCATGTCGCGTCAGTACAATGTGCTGATGTGGCATCATCTTTTCTGTTTATTATGAAAACATCATATATAAAACTAGTCTAAATATCTCTAAACCAATTTGTCAGAATTCTCCCCATTATATTTCCACATACACACCCTCACACTCCTCACACTCTTACTCACACTGACACTCATAATTAATTACCTATCGGTTGTCTTCTTCATTCTTTATTCTACTCCCCCCCCCCCCCCCCCGCACACACACACATTTTCCAAAGAATTCTTTGTGTTTACAAGAAAAAAAGGAGCAGAACTCAAACGAACGAAGCAATGTAGATCTCTACTCAACGATTCACTTTCATTTTGTATTCAAGTATTTGACAGTTTTATAAAAGCTCTAACATACGTTAACTTTCACCTTGTAGATGGAACCAGTACTGGGGAGAGATTACTTGTATAGCTGTTGGAGGATGGTGTGCTCTTTCCGAAGGTAGTTAATTTTATTTTTTCGGTACCACCTCCGCCACCCCCTCCCCCGTGCCCGTCACAACAACCACCTCCAAGCGCGCAACAGGTATGGCAATCTTACTTTCTTTCTTTTTGTTTTTCCGTTTTTTATCTTTTTCGTTTTAAAAAAATGATGTTTGTTCTACTTCATTTATTTAGATCTTTTATTTTAAATATAAATTTTATAAGAAGTACTAACTTCAAAATTGTAACTGCTTAGATTTGAAAGTGTAAACATAAGCCTTTTGTTTTCCTTTTGAATTTTGAAATAAGCTTTTTGAAAAAAAATCAAAATTGGCATTCTTAATTTTTTATTTTTCATGTGGGGTTTGATCTTTGGAAAAGATTCTTTCTTTTCCATTTTAAGACTCTCTGTCACATTCTTTCTCTCTTGGTTGGCAAGGGGTGGGGGTGGGGGGTTACAAGGTTCGATCTGTGGGAAAGATTCATTCTTCTCCATCTTAAGATTCTTTCTCTCATCTATTTCTTTTTATTCTTTAATATACTGGTGAACACTAATGATTTGTCGATAGGGAGTTACATGCTCATACAAATAAGAAAGTTTGAATTTTGAAAATTTGTTCAAGATTGAGCGTTCATGTGAAATTAGGTCGAAAAGCTAAGCTTAAATTAAAGACAGATAGAGAAGTTGTTAAACATTTAATCAAATTATTAAATTGGATGATGCCATAATTTACAATAAAGTTTGTTATTTAAGAAAAAAGTTAATTAAATATTATGTTTATTTGTAACTTGTCTAGAGCTACCTCTTAATTTATCTACCATGAGGAGTTCGACAAACCAAAATCAACACACACATAAATGCTGATTCTATTAATAATTTAATCTCATATATTTAATAAATTAAAAATAAGAATTAAAATGAGAAAGACTTGGAACAAGAATTAAAATCATTCTCACCCTTTTAATTTATGTTTATTGGTCCACTTATATAAACTAACAATGCAGATTCATTTCTTACAGGAAGAAGCAAGATCAAGCAATGAAGGATCTTTCCAAAGGAAAAAAAAAAAAAGAGATCTAACTGCATCTAGGATTGTTGAATCTAGACCAATTTCGCTCAGACTTTTAAAATGCGAGGCACAATCCGAATATATTTGGGAGATGCTAGAGGTAGTTTCAATTTTTTCTTTGTGAGGTCATACTTTATTTATATCCATTGAAAAAACAAACTTCATAAAAGAAGCAATTATAATAAAATAAATGGACCTTACATTTTTATAGCTCATTTAGTTTGAATGCGAAAAAGCAAATTATTTCATGTCCTAACATTTTTGTAACACAAAAAAGAAACTAAACAAGACAATCAAACACTTATGTATATTCTTCTTTTCTTGCATCAAAGATTAAAACAGGGAAAATGACATATTATGTCTTACAACCATATGAGACATTGAACAGAAGAAAGATGGAAGCAAAAGAAATTCTACTTGGGCAAAGGGTGTTGTTCCCAGTGACTCAAGAAGTCTATCCAGAGATAGAAAGCAAATATCCATTATCAATCAAGAAGCGATTGGAGGGGATATGGACTATTGAGGTTAGACAACGTACAAGAACCAACAAGACTGAAAAGGTACATTATTTAATATACCTATATGCATCTCTCACATAAGTAGATAGAAGGTATGATAGTTAATATACTGCACGCATCTCTTATTAAGTATTATGTTCTTAAAATATTATCTGTTTGGTTAAGATGTATATTTTTTTCATAAGGACCTATCTACTAATTAACAAGAGTTGTAATTATTTATGTTCCAATAAAAAGAATTTACTTGCCTTATGATTCCTAACCAAAATTTCTTCGTCTTAGTTTTATTTCCATGAGGTCAACAGAACCATCCGAATTATGAAGGATGTTGCAACGCTCATTATGTACCATGTGATATATTACCGTACGATATAATGAGACTTAGTTTATCACCGGAGTTGCAACATCGTTCATAGATCAGATGGTTTTGTTGACCTTCTGATGGAAATGAAACTAAGAACAAAATTTTTGGTTAGAATCATCGAGCAAGTAATTCTTTTTATTGTAACATAAATAATTAGGACTCTTATTAATTAGTAGATAGATCCTTATGGAAAAAAGATACATCTTAACCAAATAGATAATATTTTAAGAACATAATACTTAATAAGAGATGCGTGCAGTATATTAACTAGCATACCTTCTATATCTACTTATCTGAGAGATGCATATAGGTGTATTAAATAATGTACCTTTTCAGTCTTGGTGGTTCTCGTACATTGTCTAACCTCAATAGTCCGTCTCCCCTCCAATCGCTCTTTCATCGATAATGGATATTTGCTTTCTATCTCGGGATAGACTTCATGAGTCACTAGGAACACCACCCTTTGCTCAAGCAGAATTTCTTTTGCTTCCATCTTTCTTCTGTTCAATGTCTCATATGGTAATAAGACATAATATGTTGTCTTTCGTGTTGCAAGCTTTGATGCAAGAAAAGAAGAATATACATAAGCATTTGATTGTCTTGTTTAGTTCCTTTTTTGTGTTACAAAAATGTTAGGACATAAAATAATTTTCTTTTGCACATTCAAACTAAATGTGCAATATAAATATAAGGTCCATTGATTTTTTATCACTGCTTCTTTCATGAAATTTTTTTTATAGTGGATATAAATAAAGTATGACCTCAGAAAGAAAAAATTAAAACTAACTCTAGCATCTCCAAAATATATTCGGACTGTTCCTCGCATTTTAAAATCTGGCAAAATTGCTCTAGATTCAACAATTCTAGATGCTGTTAGATCTCTTTTTTTCCTTTTGGAAAGCTCCTTCATTGCTTGATCCTGCTTCCTCCTGTAAGAATTGAATCATCAATATTAGTTGATGTAAATGGACCAATAAACATAAATAAAAAGGGTGAGAATGATTTAATTCATGTGCCAAGCCTTTTCTCATTTTCGTCTTTTACTTTTATGGGTAGTGTGCTAGAGGTTTTATTTATTTATTTTATTTTTAATTTATTGAATATATGATATTAAATGATTAATAGAATAAGCATTTATGTATGTGTTGATTTTTGTTTGTTGAATTCCCAATGGTCGATAAATTAAGGGTAGTTCTAGACAAGTTACAAATAAACATAATATTTAATTAACTTTGGTCTTAAAATACAAACTTTATAGTAAATTATGACATCATCAAATTTAATATTTTGATCAAACTTTTAGCAACTTATCTGACAGTCTTTACTTTAAAAGTCTTTACTTCATGTGAATTTAGGTCAAAAAGCTAAGCTTAAAGTATATATTGTCAGAGAAGTTGTTAAAGATTTAACCAAATTAATAAATTTGATGATGCCAAAATTACTATAAAGTTTTTATTTTAATATCAAAGTTAATTAAATATTATATTTATTTGTAGCTTGTGTTGAACTACCTATTAATTTATCTACCATGAGGAATTCAACAAACCAAAATCCACACACACATAAATGCTTATTCTATTAATCATTTAATATCATATATTCCATAAATTAAAAATAATATAAATAAAATAAAACCTCTAGCTCACTACCCATAAAAGCAAAAAAAAAAAAAAAAAATGAGAGAAGAGTTGACACATGAATTACAAATCCTTCTCACCCCTTTTAATTTATGTTTATTGGTCTATTTATATCAACTAATAATTAAGATTCAATTCGTACAGGAAGAAGCAACATCAGGCAATGACGGATCTTCGCAAAGAAAAAAAGAGATCTAACAGCATCTAGGATTGTTGAATCTAGAGCAATTTTGGTCAGGCTTTTAAAATGCGAGGAACAGACCGAATATTTTGGAGATGCTAGAGGTATTTTAATTTTTTTCTTAGTGAGGTCATACTTTATTTATATCCACTATAAAAACGAATTTCAAGAAAGAAGCAATTCTAGTAAAAACAGAGGACCTTACATTTATATTGCATATTTAATTTGAATGTGAAAAAGCAAAAAATATTTCATGTTCTTACATTCTTGTAACACAAAAAAGGAACTAAACCAAACTCTTATGTATATTCTTCTTTTCTTGAATCAAAGATTGCAACAAGGAAGACAACATATTATGTCTTAATACCATATCAGATATTGAACAAAAGAAAGATGAAAGCAAAAGAAATTCAGCTTGGACAGAGGGTTGTCTTCCCGGTGACTCAAGAAGTATATCCTGAGATAAAAAGCAAATATCAATTATCAATGAAAGAGCGATTGGAGGGGAGATTAAAATTTTTCCGTTGCTATTTACTTTTTTTATTATCAATTTTTGCTTCACGAGTTCATGAAATATATGATTTTTGGCTTAATTATAATCATTTTTATTCACTTTGTATTTATCATTTTTTATGAGTTCATGAAATTTCTTATGTTTCGACTTTTTTCATTAATTTTTTTTTTTTTATTATCAATTTTCGTTTCATGAGATTATGAAAGATTGAAATTTTGTTCATATCAATTTTTGTTTCCTGAGTTCATGAAATATATGGTTTTGTGTTAATTATAAATTTTTTTTAATGAATTTATCATTTTTATATCAGTTCATTAACTTTCTTATGTTCGAATTTTTTTCATTGAAACTTATTTTTTGCTATCAATTTTCATTTCATGAGATCAGGAAAGACTGAATTTTATGTTATTGCTTCTTTTTTTATTATCAATTTTTTCTTGAGTTCATGAAATATATGATCTTGTGTTGAATATACTCATTTTTTTATGAGTTCACGAAATATATGAATTTGTGTAAAACATAATCATTTTTTACGAGTTCATGAAATTTCTTATATTCAAATTTTTTTCATTGAATTTTAATTTTTTTACTTACAATTTTTATTTCATGAGATCATGAAAGATTGAAAATTTTCTCATTGCTTTTTATTTATTTGTATTATGATTTTTTGTTTCACGAGTGCATAAAATATATGATTTTTCTGTTAGTTGCAATCATTTGTCTTATGGTTGAATTTGTTTTCATTAATTTTTATTTTTTCTACTGTCAATTTTCATTCCATGAGATTATGAAAGATCGAAATTTTTTCATTTTTTTTATTTTTAATTTTTATTTCATGTGTTCATGAAATATATGATTTTTGTGTTCATTATAATTATTTTTGTTTAATTTGTTTTATTTACATACTATTTTATATTCAATTTCAAAAAGACATTTCTTCTTCTCTTAAACTATTTTCATCAACTATTCATTGCCTTTTAAAATTATTTTCAATTAGTATAAAATGTTTGATTTTATTAATTAGTGAATTTGTTTATCTATTCTTTTATTTGGTACATTATAAGTTGAACTTCAAGAAATTAATTATTTTTTCATCATTTAATTTATGATTTATCTTCTTTAGAACTTGCGTAAATTTTATTAACGAAATTTTGAATAGTATGTTAATATAGTATTAAATGCACACTTGAATTTATTCTAAGTAACTTTTCTACAGTATGAATTTTTTTTGATATATCTCTTTATATACATTGTGAATATTTTAATTTTTCTAATATTGATGTAATGTAATTAGAAGAACAAAATTTATTTGTATTTTTAAATTTAAAAGCATCCTTCATTTGACTTTTACAAAAATAAAACTTTTATTGAATTTATTTATTTTAATTAGTTTAACAGGTGATTAGCATGGGGCACACGCTAGTTATTGTAGTAAAGGTTAGAGTGTATGTTGTGTAGGTTGAGTCAATTTAGGTAATTCTTTTCTCCAATTCATTATTAGCAATTTTTAGCAAATTTAGTTCAAGTCTAACTCGACAATTATCAAAATCGCACTTGCGGTCTAATCGATTTGGGGCACGTTATGCGGTCTTTATTAGAGTATCAATCACATACACAATTATTAGTATTTACTTGACAACTTATATTTTTATTACAATGATTTTGTCATAATAAGTCTATTTTCCGGTAGATATAATTAGCAAAATGTAAACATATGTGATATCAACTACCATGTATAAAATAAATACGTATATATGGTTATGTATTTTTTTTATTTGAGAATAGGAATAAGTATGTCAAACATACCAATTTATTGTTGAATAAGATAGTGAAAAAATTCTTTATTTCAAATTAAAATATATAAGAATTTGATCAAAATAATATATAAATATTTAAAAAACATTATTTGAAATATAATAAATGATATAAAATAGATTGTAACAAAATAATGATCATTTATTTCAAGTTCTTCAATTTATCAATTGTATAAAAAATATAGAAGATTACCAATAATGATAAATAATTAATCAATTGTTCATTACATATTTATACATATATATTGGATTACCAATAAAAAATATCATAATTTTTATTATTATTTTGAATATTAATATATGTATTATCCAAACGTTTGCATAAACATATGAAGTGTCCTATTATGATGGTGCTAGGTATGTTGTCAACTTTAAAAGGGGTGCAGGAAGGCTTGCAAGAGCTAGAAACTGGAGCCGAATGAGCCATCCAATAAGGGCTAAAATAGGTCAAAGGCAACCATACTAAGTGATGTGTCATTATTTATCAAAAATATTTAAATTTATTATTGATATTACTAACTTTAATTTAATCTATGTACTGACAAGGAAATCCATGCAGTTGGGTCAAATGGAACAACTTTCTGCAAATCTGGATGCAAGCTTAAATATAATATATTGACAATAACTTTAAACTTTAAACTAACATTACTTGTGTATAGTAAAGGACAACTACAATATTTAAGCTCATTAAGTCATCCCTCAACAAAAAGTTGGACCTATTCAGTCAATTACCACTGCAATGGTACAAATTGATTGCTGCAACATATACGTTTAGTTTATTAAATTCATGTTAATCTCATCTAAAATGCATCTTTCGCAAGCAAGTCAACCAATGCCCCACAAGTTTACACAGTGCTCAACACCAGTATTTTGTTAGTGGAGTCCATTGTCTCACGAAAGGAGGAAAAAGGTTTGTGACAATGACAAACTTAAGTGCAGCAGTTGCTGCAACTAAAAGAAGAAAATTGATGAGGAAAAGTAATATGTTTATTATTGCTTAAATATAGCTGGATGTATGTTTCGTTGGATGCATACATTGTTTTTGCTTAAGTATACTTGGTGTAAGTATGGTTCGTTTCCATTTATTTAGCTTTAAGTATGATTTTCTGGCAATAGGTTTTGGGATGATTTTAGGACGAAAAGTACTGCATTTTTTGGCACACTTTTGGGGGTTGTAAACTGGTAGTTCTTGGCCCCTTTAAGGGATCTGAATTGGTAGTTTTTGGCACAATTTCAGGATGTAAGTGACACTTTAGAACATAGTTTATTAATGGAATATGATCTTCAGTTCCAGTGCTGTTTTTTTTTTTTTTTTTTTTTTTACCGCTTCTTGTTCTTGTTCCAGTTCTATGTATTTTCAATTGGGTTTTGGTTGTTTAAATCTACAGGACTTATGCTTAGAATTTAAAGACGGCATAAACTAAATTTAGTTATTAAAAAGGCATCTCCATGAGTCCTTTACACATAGCTGACCATTACTAAAAGGACATTTAGTAATATATAATAACATCAAATAATAAATATGACCGAATTGTTCAAACTACCAACATACATAAGAACAACCAAAAAAAAAAAAAAAACCTTGATTGTTACGGAAATAGAAATTTTATTTTTTGGACCTAATTTTTGACTTTCTTCCTCTTGCAAATTTAGTCGGCACAACAAACTAAGAATTATTACGGTAGCTCGTGTACATTGGTGGATCACACCACATTAAAAATCCACATCCACCTCTACCTCTCCACCAAGAACAACTATAAAACCTGCCACCTGGATTGTAACTTGTCCAGGAGGTCTTCAACTGACCAGCTTTGTGATAATAACATTTTATATTTGAAGCATTTTGAAAGGTTTGTGACGTCTTTTAGCCTATTGCCTTTCTAGCTAAAGTGATGAAAAAAGATAAAAATGTTGTTTAATTTTTTTTTTTGTCAAGACGGAGAAGAATGTTGTGGCTTTTTTACACGTATAAATATGTTGAAAGGAGGAGACAACGCCATTTTTTCCCTCCAAAAAGCTACACTAACAAGTCAAGGGTGTTTTTTCTGCCACCCTAACAGTTGACTAATTGTACTTGGCCGTCCAGTTAACTTTATGACCAAGGCTGTTAAAAATTTAGGGTTTTGAGACCAAAAGTATTTAGTCCGTAAAGTTTGGGACCAGACCAACAGTGAGATTTTGCCAATAAAGTTAATATTTTGGGTAAATGCTACATTTGAATTTTTAAATTTTCATTTAGAATAAGTTTAATCAAGTTTTAAACTCCGCCTTGGGTGTTTTTCCAATTTGGTCTCTCTGACCATTTCTCAGTGAAAATGTGGCTGGATTTTAATTCTTTAGAGGGTAAAATGGTCCATAAGTTTAATTTTATCACTTTAGCCCCTTAAGTTTGTAAAATTATAAAATTAATTATTTTCTAAACAAAAAATAACTTTGTAACTATATTGAGACACATATAATAAAAGAGGGTCAAATTTGTGCATATTAAATTTATTATTAAATAATTAAATGTAATATTTTTTTAAATACTTACTATTTGGTAGTTTAATTAAATGAAATATTATTTGTTTCACAATGGAAAAGTCATTTTATGATGTATATAATTTAAAATTTACTATTCATCTGGTAAATTAATAATACATGGTTAGTGAGTAGCTTTGGTCAAAAATTAAATATGTTAATCAAATTGCAACACTATAAATGTTTCAAATTTGGACATAATTTCATGTGTCATAAATATACTCATATTCTCTATTAAAGTTGTATTTATCTTTATTTTTGTTGATTTTTTTTCTTCTTGGATTGTAAATCTTTTTTAAATTAGCAATTGCATTATAAATATCTAGGACCCGTAAAAAATTATATTTTCAAACATATATGCCTACATTTGGTGTTGACGTGGCATCATCGTTACTGTTTATTATGAAAACATTATATGTAAACTAGTGTAAATATTGCTAAACCAAATTGTGATAATTTTCCCCATTATATTTCCACACACTGACACTCACACTCACATACATAATTTACTTAGCTATTGGTTGTTTTCTCCATTCTCTATTCTACTCTCTCTCTCTCTCTCTCTCTCTCTCTCTCACACACACACACAAACACACACACACACACATTCTTTGCTCATCTTATTATTTTTGCCTTCTCCATTCTCTACTCTCAATCTCTCTCTCTCTCTCTCCCCTCCCCCCCCCCCCCCCCCCCCTTTACACAGACACATTTTTTAAAGAATTCTATATACATTCTACTATCAATAAAATTTTGATGTGTATTAAGAAGGAAGATTTATATTCTGATGGTGACCATCAGATGCAGCCTTCGTCCGTGCAATTCTATGTTTGGAAAACTCAATGATTGTCATATTGAACCATGGAAGGCCTAGTTTTGGCTTTTATGTTACAGCAGAACCCGACATCAAGCTGGAATTTTGCTTCTGTGTAATTGTCTTTTTTTTTTTTTTGAGAGGCTATTGTGTAATTGACGTGATGAATGGCAATTGTGGTATTCACCCATCGAATCTTAGGTGCAAAACAATTAATGAGGGGTGAGAGGTTTGGTATATCGAATTCTAATAGAAAAAGGTCGACATTGAATTAAATAACACTTTCATTATTAATAGGCCTATTCATTGAGCCCAATATAAGTATATAAATAAATGGGTAAATTTATATTTTATAAGTCGAACTATGTTATTTTTATATTTTGCCATATTTGAAGTGGTTATTTTGACCAAATTAGCAATTTCATTTTTGAAATATAAAAAAAATTTAATATGTCTTACATGTTTTAAATTTAATCTCCTATTTAATTATAATAATATTCCAGTATCATTTGATTTTCAATTTTAACATAATGCCAATTTTTTCTAATTTTGATTTTTTATTGTTTCAACTAAGGTAATTGATTGTTTCATTTTTAGGGAGAATGTTAAAGATTATTTTTTTTAATTTTTAGACTCAACCTTTGTGATTTTTCAAACTTTCAGTATCTAGTTTTCGAAGATTATGTATTATTAAAATGTTTATGATAAATAACAATGCTTAATAAAGAAAAATGATGTATTTTATATCACAAACCTACGATATTTTACTCTTTCGTAAATTTTAAATTTTAAATTTGATAAACCTTTATTAATGTCTCTTCATTATGTTAGTTGTATGTGGTATTTATAGACTCACATATAAACACATATATATAAATATATAGACATGATATGAACAAAAGAGACTCATAATCCATGGTATGGGAGAACCCTTGCTTTTTAATTTTATGTTATTAGTTATATTAGCATTTTTTATGAATCATGAAATTTCTCATGTTGAAAAGGCTTCTTTCATTGATTTTTAATTCTTTTATTATAAATTTTTGTTCTATGAGATCATGAAAGATTGAAATTTTTTCCATTGCTATATACTTTATTTATTATCAATTATTGTTTCACAAGTTCATTAAATATGATTTTTGGGTTAGTTATAATCATTTTTATTAACTTTGTATTTATCAATTTTTAAACATTTTATGAAATTTCTTATGTTTCATTTTTTTTATTAATTTAAAGTTTTTCTTTATTATCAATATTCGTCTCATGAGATTATGAAACATTGATTTTTTTCATAGCAATTTTTGTTTTCTGAGTTCATAAAATATATGGTTGTGTGTTAATTAATATATTTTTGTTTAATGTATTTATCATTTTTATATAAGTTCATTAACTCTCTTATGTTCGAATTTTTTTATTGATTTTTATTTTTTATTATCAATTTTCATTTCATGAGATCATGAAAGATCGAATTTTATGTTATTGCTTTTTAGTTTTTTTATTAGCAATTTTTTCATGAGTTCATAAAATATATGATTTTGTGTGCAATATAATCATTTTTACGAGTTCATGAAATTTCTTATATCAATTTTTTTTCATTGAATTTTAATTTTCTTACTATCAATTTTCCTTTCATGAGATCATGAAAGTTAGAAATTTTTCTCATTGCTTTTTATTTATTTTTATTATCATTTTTTTCATGAGTACAGGGCATATATGATTTTTCTATTAATTGTAATCATTGTTTTATGTTTGAATTTGTTCTCATTGATTTTTATTTTTTCTACTATCAATTTTCGTTCCTTAAGATTATGAAAGATCGAAATTTTTTTGATTGCTTTTTATTTTTTTATTATCAATTTTTATTTCATGTGTCATGGAATGTATAATTTTTGTGCTAATTATAATTATTTTTGTTTAATTTGTATTATTTATCTACTATTTTATTTATGTTCAATTTCAAAAAGACATTTCTTGTTCTCTTAAACTATTTAGGTTTTGTTTGTTATTATATTTTTAGATTAGATAAGTTTATAAAATTTATTTATAATTTTAATTTTTTTTAACTTTTGAAAATGAAAAGAAAGAGACAATTTTATTTAAGTTAAGCAATATTGTTATTGTAGCTCTTCCTCTTTTTCTTATTACTATTATTATCGTTTTCTATATGGTCTATGTAAATACAAAATTAAATCTAATTGCTAAATGTTATCTTGTTTTTAAATCTAAGACCAATTCAATTCACCTGTTACTTGTGGTATGATTTGGATTGGGCCGATCGATTGGGGAGATTTGACGGTTTTATTGAGCACCCCTAATAAAGGTAGACTTGTCCAAAATAAAGTTCTATTTGTTTATAAGAAAAACAAAGCAAAGTATAAGCAAAAAGTTCTTTTTTTTTTTTTTCCTTTTGCAATTTTGAAAGCAAAGCCAATACTTGGAAACATTTTAAACAACTTTTTTAACCAATAAAGCTAATAAATACTCTTTTAGATAGTCTAAAAATCATTTCTTTCTCTCTTTCTTTACACTATCTCTCTCTCTCTCCACTTTTATTTATCTTTTATTCCAGATAAAAAAGTTATTATATTTTCAAATGGGTTTAATGCAATTTACCTAATGAGATGTATAATATATATGAAAAACCTTCATGTTAAAAAAAAGTAGAAAGCTTTTTAAGTGCAAATTTATCGAACCCGATGAGACATTGACAAAAGTGGGGAAATTTCTGCTGCAAAAAATCCGTTGCTATAGCATTGTGTTTTTGTAGTGTTTGTTTCTTTGTTTTTTTTTTTTTTCCTTTTGCAATTTTGCAAGCAAAGCCAATACTTGCAAACATTTGAAACAACTTTTTTAACCAATAAAGCTAATAAATACTCTTTTATATAGTCTAAAACCATTTCTTTCTCTGTTTCTTTACACTTTCTCTCTCTCTCTCCACTTTTACCTAATGAAGATGTAGAATATATTCAAAAAACCTTCATATTAAAAAGAATAGCAAGCTTTCTAAGTGCAAATTTAAAAAATAAAGACAAGATTTATTTATATAGGCCATGTTTACCAAATTGAGCCCAATGAGACATTTATAAATTTTTGTGTCAACCCGTGATTTGGTGTTATGGCCCAATACTGCCTTGCATTGTTTCACATTTAAATCCAATTACCTTTGGTTGGATTATAATTATTGGGGGCACACTTATATTGGTTTATTTTTTTATTTTCCATTGTGTCCTAAAAAATAATTGGTTAATGTCTATTATACCCTTATTTTATCCACTAATTTCACCTTTGCTGCCACACTATAATTAATTGACTACACACATTTTCTCATCTCTCCGATCCTCTCTCATTTCTGCGTCCTATCTTCTTTCTCCATTTTTGTCGTCTTCTCGCGTGTGGGCAAATTATTAATAGTTTCATATTATTAATAAAAATTTTAAAATTATCACTTGATAGTTTGTCACTAATATCACATTAGTATTTTCTTTTTTCTTTTAAGTTAAAGAGAGAGAGAGAGAGAGAGAATGCTTAAAAACTCATATAAAAATTGCTAAGAAAATATACAACATATTTCTGAAAACTTACTTAAAATTTGTATTTTAATTGATTTAAAATTTTCAAGTGAAAAAGGAAGAAATGTTGAAAAATTATACGAATAATAATATAAATACATATAATTATGAGGTTATAAGTGTAATTTCACATTTTTAATCATATCTTGTATAGTATAATAGTAAACATATAAATAGATAATCACACAATTTGTCATAGAGTAGTAAACAGGTTGCTAGTTAAATATATGCTAATCAATCACAAATTAATCTAAAGGGTCATCAAATAAAATCCGACATCTACTTAACTTCTCCGTTTAGTTGCTTTATGTTGATATTGTAAATATTTCATACCTAGACATTAATAAATTATGTATATCCATACACAATGAAAACTGTATGTTCCCGTTAAAGATTTCTTACGCACAAAGAGTGTATATCTACTACTCATGTTTTATATAACATTTTCCATGAAAATATTTTATAATTTTCTTTTTTAAATATTATTTAAATTATTTTCCTGAATTGAGACACATATAATAAAAGAGGGTAAAATTTGTAAAAGCATAAAAATTGGATGGTGTTGTAACTTTTAGAAACGTCACACAGTATATTTATTCTCAATTCTTCGTCAACATTAATAAAATGTTAAATTCTATTAAAGATTTAAATTTTTAGTAAAAATACATTCTACTAATAATTAGGAAAAAAATTTGTCTTTACACTGAATAAAGTCACACAATGTAATTTTTTTATTTATTTGTACACAATATTAATAAAATATTAAATTTATCATAAATTAATAATTAAAATTTTAGATTAGTGCATATTGTCTTAGTCCTTTGTACACAATATTGTCAAAAATATTAGTTGGATCATTACTTCGAGCCAAAAAAAAAAAACTAAAGCTGGTATTTTATTTAAATACTTACTATATGGTATTTTAATTAAATAAAATATTATGATTTTTTATATGAAAAAATATAAAATTAATGAAAACTCTTTTATTTCAAAATTAAAAAAAAAAAAGAGATGGAGATTTACTTATATAAAAAAAATCACAAATATTTAATTCTCCAAATTCTTATGCAAATTCCATTCCTAGACATAAATTAATTATGCAGGTCTGTACTGAAGATTTCATATATAATGAAAATACATATGAATTATCTATGAATGTACGACCATGTTAATGATCCATATACTTCTGAAAATTAATACACTTGTCGGTTTGGATAGGCAAACAAATTGTACTTGAATTTGCTTAGGCGAAATAATCGATAAGTACTTTTTACTGATTATTCTCCAGAATAAGACTTAATGGATGATCCTGACTAACTGTGTGTCAGGTTGATAACTCCATAGCTCAACTGTTTAGCAGTCTATAGTAATATAGACTTGATGGGGTTATCCGGATGAGTGTGAAGATAGGTTGTCTTACATCAAAGAAAATAAGTTCTTTCTAGAGCACTCATCAAAACCCAAGTATTAGCGCATGGTCATTAATAGGGCTCTGGAATTATATCTCAGAATATCACATTTCAAGAAAATAATACGTGTTGTGGGTTTCCCTCAACCCAAGCCTTCGAAAGTTCATATAAAACTCACTTTCATTAGCTAAGTTGTTGCCTCACCTTACTACGCATTAATTGAATCGAAAGATATTATGCTTAAGTATACTCCTTATTTCACTCAAAAACTTTTTGAATTTTACTAGTTAGTCATTCGTGGGGGAATGTTGGGAATGTCTAACTAGCTCATCTTTCTTTAAACCTTGTCCCACATTGCTTTTGAAAACCATTCTACTCTTGTATGTATTGTACTCCCTTGTGATTGACTTTGAACGCGTGGTAATGTGGGTTTTGAGGAAAAAAGCCACATGCACGCGCCCGCCTGTCCTCCCTGTCCCCTGTCTGGACTGGGCTGGGGCAACAGAGTTTTAATTTTTTTGAATAAATTTTGTACAAATGTGTTGTTCGGTATCGAGAAAAAAAAAAGATTGTGATTGAGATGATGATGATAGCCGGCGAAGCCGTTGAGTGATATACTCGAATTTTATTAAGCAAGACCCTAAGGAAACAAATTAAAATGTCACTATTATGATGTAGGTTTATATATGATTATGAGAATGCATCATTTCTTAAATCTACTGATATTATTGACGAGCATTAATTGGTTGATATGATTGCATTGTGTTTGACTTGTATTGTATACATATATATAGATTGATTGGCTATACTTACTGAGTAGGCAGCTCACGCCTTGCCACGTACTTTTCAGGAAATAGATTACACTAACTAATCATTGGAGTTTGAGGTAAGTATAGTACTGTAGGGGTGTTATACTCTCTCTCTCTCACACCCACACACACACACATTCTTTGCTCATCTTATTATTTTTTGTCTTCTTCATTCTCTACTATCTCTCTCTCTCCCCCCTTACACACACATATTTTTCAAAGAATTCTTTGTGTTCACAAGAAAAAATAGAGCAGAACTCGTTGAAAGAAGCAATGTAGATCTTTACTCAATGATTCACTTTCATTTATTTTCAAATGTATTTTACAGTTTTATATAAGTTTTAACATACGTTAACTTTCACCTTGTAGATGGAACCATTATTGGAGAGAGATTACTTGTATGGCTATTGAAGGGTTAATGGTGTGCTATTTTGGGAGCCAATTTATTTAAATTTTTCGATACCACCTCCGCCACCCCTACCCCATCCCCATCACAATAACTAAGTGCAACAGGCATGACAAATGTTACTTTCTTTCTTTTTGTTCCTCTTTTTTCTTTTCTTTTTTTTGTCAAAAAATTTTGATGTTTGTTCTTCTTCATTTGTTTAGTTTTTTTAATTTTAAATATAGATTTTATAAGAAGTACTAACTTCAATATTCTAACTACTTAGATTTGGAAGTGTAAACACAAGCCCTTTGTTTTCCTTTTGAATTTTGAAATAAGCTTTTCGAAAAAATCAAAATTGGATTTCTTAAATTTTTTATTTTTCATATGGGGTTCAATCTGTGGAAAATTCTTTCTTCTTCATTTTAAGACTCTCGGTCACACTTTTCTCTCTTGATTGCCAAGTGGTGGGAATATAAGGTTCGATCTGTGGGAAAGATTCATTGTTCTCTATCTTAAGATTCTTTCTCTCATCTTTTTCTTTTTATTCTTTAATATATTGGTAAACACTAATGATTTGTGGATGGGAGTTACATTCTCATCCAAATAATAAAGTCTTAATTATGAAATTTTTTTGAAAGTTGAGTGTTCATGTGAATTTAGGTCTAAAAGCTAAGCTTAAATTAAATACTATCAGAGAAGTTGTTAAAGATTTAATCAAATTAATAAATTTGATGATGCTATAATTTACTATAAAGCTTTTATTTTAATATCAAAGTTAATTAAATATTATATTTAATTGTAGCTTGTCTTGAAATACCTATTAATTTATCTACCAGAGGAATTCGACAAACCAAAATCAACACACACATAAATACTTATTCTATTAATCATTTAATATCATATATTCCATATAATTAAAAATAATATAAATAAAATAAACCTCTAGCACACTACCATAAAAGCAAAAAATAAAAATAAAAGAGAGAGAAAAGAGTTGACACATGAATTACAAATCATTGTCACCCCTTTTAATTTATGTTTATTAGTCTACTTATACCAACTAATAATTAAGATTCAATTCTTACAGGAAGAAGCAAGATCAAGCAATGAAAGATCTTCCCAAAGGATGAAAGAGATCTAACCGCATCTAGGATTGTTGAATATAGAGCAATTTTGTTTTAGACTTTAAAAATGCGAGGAACAAACCAAATATATTTTGGAGATGCTACAGGTAGTTTTAATTTTTTTTCTTTGTGAGGTCATACTTTAGTTATATCCACTACAAAAACGAATTTCATGAAAGAAGCAATTCTAGTAAAAACAAAGGACCTTACATTTATATTGCACATTTAATTTGAATATGAAAAAGCAAAATTATTTCATGTTCTTACATTCCTGTAACACATAAAAGGAACTAAACAAGACAATTAAACTCTTATGTATATTCTTCTTTTCTTGAATCAAAGATTGCAACAAAGAAGACAACATATTATGTCTTAATGCCATATCAGACATTGAACAAAAGAAACATAAAAGCAAAAGAAATTCAGCTTGGGCTAAGGGTTGTGCTCTCGGTGACTCAAGAAGTATATCCTGAGATGGAAAGCAAATATCAATTATCAATGAAAGAGCGATTGGACGGGAGATTAAAATTTTTCCATTGCTATTTACTTTTTTTTATTATCAATTTTTATTTCACGAGTTCATGAAATATATGATTTTTTGCTTAATTATAATCATTTTTATTCACTTTGTATTTATCATTTTTTTTATGAGGTCATGAATTTCTTATGTTTGATTTTTTTCATTAATTTTTAGTTTTTTTATTATCAATTTTCGTTTCATGAGATTATTAAAGATTGAATTTTTTTTCATATCAATTTTTGTTTCCTGAGTTCATGAAATATATGGTTTTGTGTTAATTATAATATTTTTTTTATGTATTTATCATTTTTATTTCAATTAATTAACTTTCTTATGTTCGAATTTTTTTCATTGAAATTTATTTTTTGCTATCAATTTTTGTTTCATGAGATCAGGAAAGATTGAATTTTATGTTATTGATTTTTAGTTTTTTATTATCAAATTTTTCCATGAGTTCATGAAATATATGATTTTGTGTTGAATATACTCATTTTTTTTATGAGTTCATGAAATATATGATTTTGTGTTAAATATAATCATTTTTTTCGAGTTCATGAAATTTCTTATATTCAAATTTTTTTTGTTGAATTTTACGAGATCATGAAAAGATTGAAAATTTTCTCATTGCTTTTTATTTATTTTATTATCATTTTTTGTTTCATGAGTGCATAAAATATATGATTTTTTGTTAATTGCAATCATTTATCTTATGTTTGAATTTGTTTTCGATTAATTTTTATTTTTTCTACTGTCAATTTTCGTTCCATGAGATTATGAAAGATCGAAAAAAATTTCATTGATTTTTTTATTTTCAATTTTTATTTCATGTGTTCATAAAATGAGTGATTTTTGTGTTAATTATAATTATTTTTGTTTTTATTTTATTTACATACTATTTTGTTTATGTTCAATTTCAAAAAGACATTTCTTCTTCTCTTAAACTATTCAAATCATCGACTATTCATCATCTTTTTAAATTATTTTCAATTAGTATAAAATGTTTGATATTATTAATTAGTGAATTGGTTTATTTAAGTTGAACTTCAATAAATTAATTATTTTTTCATCATTTAATTTATGATTTATCTTCTTTAGAACTTGCGCAAATTTTATTAACGAAATTTCGAATAGTATGTTAATATACTATTAAACGTACACTTGAATTTATTCTAGGTAACTTTTATTCAGTATGAAAATTTTTCTTGATATATCTCTTTATATACATTGTGAATATTTTTAAATTTTTTAATATTCATGTAATGTAATTAGAAGAACAAGATTTATTTGTATTTTAATCTAAAAGCATCCTTCATTTGACTTTTACAAAAACAAAACTTTTATTAAATTTATTTATTTTAATTAGTTTAATACGTGCATAGCACAGGACACACGCTAGTTATTGTAGTAAAGGTTAGAAGTGTATGTTGTGTAGGTTGAGTAAATTTAGGTAATTCTTTTCTCCAATTCATTATATGCAATTTTTAGAAATTTAGTTCAAGTCTAACTCGACAATTATCAAAATTGCACTTTGCGGTCTAATCGATTTGGGGCACATTATGCGGTCTTTATTATAGTGTCAATCACATATACGATTTTTAGTATTTACATGACAACTTATAGTTTTGTTACAATGATTTTGTCACAATAAGTCTATTTTCCAGTAGTGATAATTAGCAAAAATGTAAACATATAAGAAGGAAAACTAAATGTTTACTATTGCTTAAATTTATTGAGTGTGCGTTTCGTTGGATGCATGCATTGTTTTTGCTCAAGTATACATGGTGTAAGTATGCTTAAATCCATTGTTGTCACTAAATACAATTAGTGACTCATGTAAAGTGACGATCTAGTGACAACAAATAATAACTATTATTTGTTGTCACTAGATTTTTTTTTATTTTATAATCAGTTTTAACCACCTAGAGGTGATGGGAGCTTTTCGGAGTCCCCAATCTTTCTATATAAAAATACCCAAAAATAGTTACAGCGGGGAGAGTTACCTCCCTGTGATTTCTATAAAAGTCATAAATAAGGAATACTACTTCCATACAATATAGTCAAAAGTGTAAACAAGGATACAACTCCTATACAGCAAAAAGATAGTAATTGTATTTAGTGACAACTTTATACACATTTTTTATCACTAATATTTATATAATGACAAGATTAAAATTATTGTCACTTATTATATATTATTAATTAAAACTTTAAAATTATTACTTTATAGTTTGTCACTAATATCATATTAGTGTTTTCTTTTTCCTTTTAAGTTAGAGAGAGAGAGAATGCTAAAAAATCATACAAAAATTGCTAGAGAATATACAAAATATTTCTGAAAAAAGGAAGAAATTTTGAAAAAATAATACGAATAATAATATCAATATTTAATTATGTAACTAAAGATTATAATAATAAATCTATTTATATAATGGATTGTTAATCATAATGTAAATATTTCATACCTAGACATAAATTAATTATGCAGGTCTGTACGGAAGATTTCATATATAATGAAAATACATCTTAATTATCAGTGAATGTACACTATATTAATGATCCATATGCTTCTAAAAATTAATACATTTGTCTGTTTTGATATGCAAATAAAATGTAGCTGGATTTGCTTTGGCGAAATACTCGATAACTACTTTTTACTTCAAGATAAATTTTATTCTATTACTAATATATGAATAATTACACCTAAAAACTTTATATTGCATAGGCTAGACCATAGACCATCATTGTTAATTTAGTATCCACAACATAATAAAAGAAATATAAAACATAGTCTGTACACATTAATTTTAATCATGTATCATTAATTAATCTCAACAATAGGCCTATTATTTCTAAATATATCTTATTGCCAGCAATTTGTAGGGTGTTATGGAAAAGTCATTGTATGATGTATATATAATTACTATATTTACTATTCACGTGGTAATTAATTATTCATTATGGTGGATTTTTTTAGTCAATGGTAAAGTTTTGGGTAAAATCTATATTACCATACCGTGATACCCAAAATGTTCAAATAAGTCCTAAGATTAAAAAAAAATACCATTTAACCCTTGTAAAATTTAAAAAGGTGCATTACCCCCTATAAAATTTCACGCGCCCAAAATTTCAATTGAATATGTATATTTTGCCCCTAAAAATATCAAAACACCCATGTGTTTAAATTATACATTTTTAAAAATATAATATAAGAAAATATAATTTATTATATGTATATATAAGAAATAAAAAAAATATAAAATAAAAAAATGAAGATAACTCGTCGAAGCACGAGAGATTGGAGGTGGGTGGGCTGTCAAAATGATTGTCGTCGGACGGGCTTTCAAATGGTGTAAAGCACGCATTGAGAGGGTGTCGGATTTCGGAGAAACAAGCGAGAGAAAGTGAGAGGCGCGGGTTAGGGGTCAACATGCACCTTTTTTTATTTTGTAAGGGGTTATATGGTATTTTTTTAATCAAAGGAGCCTATTTCAATATTTTGGGTATCACAGGGAGGTATATGTATTTTAGCCGTAAATTTTCCATTATTTAGTTGGATTATGTTATTCAAATTGCAACACTATAAATGTTCCAAATTTGAACACAATTTCATGTGTTATAAATATACTCATATTCTGTATTAAAGTTGTAATTATCTTTATTATTGTTGATTTTTTTCTTCTTGGATTTTAAATCTTTTGTAAATTAGTAATTGGATTATAAATATCTAGGACCTGTAAGAAATTTATATTTTAAAAAACATATGCCTACATTTGGTGTTCTATATCACATGTATGGTGACATCATGTCGCGTCAGTACAATGTGCTGATGTGGCATCATCTTTTTGTTTATTATGAAAACATCATATATAAAACTAGTCTAAATATCGCTAAACCAATTTGTCAAAATTTCTCCCCATTATATTTCCACATACACACCCTCACACTCGCACTCACACTCATACTCACACTGACACTTATAATTAATTACCTATCGGTTGTCTTCTTCATTCTTTATTCTACTCTCTCTTACCCCCCCCCCCCTTACACACACACATTATCCAAAAAATTCTTTGTGTTTACAAGAAAAAATGGAGCAGAACTCAAACGAAAGAAGCAATGTAGATCTCTACTCAATGATTCACTTTCATTTTGTATTCAAGTATTTGACAGTTTTATAAAAGCTCTAACTTACGTTAACTTTCACCTTGTAGATGGAACCAGTACTGGGGAGAGATTACTTGTATTCAAGTATGTGAAATTAGGTCGAAAAGCTAAGCTTAAATTAAAGACAGATAGAGAAGTTGTTAAACATTTAATCAAATTATTAAATTGGATGATGCCATAATTTACTATAAAGTTTGTTATTTAAGACAAAAGTTAATTAGATATTATGTTTATTTGTAACTTGTCTAGAGCTACCTCTTAATTTGTCTACCATGAGGAATTCGACAAACCAAAATCAACACACACATAAATGCTTATTCTATTAATCATTGAATCTCATATATTCAATAAATTAAAAATAAAATAAATATATAAAACCTCTAGCACACTACCCATAAAAGCAAAAGACAAAAATGAGAAAAGACTTGGAACAAGAAATAAAATCATTCTCTCCATTTTAATTTATGTTTATTGGTCCACTTATATCAACTAACAATGCAGATTCATTTTCTTACAGGAAGAAGCAAGTTCAAGCAATGAAGGATCTTTCCAAAGGAAATAAAAAAAGAGATCTAACTGCATTTAGGATTGTTGAATCTAGACGAATTCACTCAGACTTTTAAAATGCGAGGAACAATCCGAATATATTTTGGAGATGCTAGAGGTAGTTTCAAATTTTTCTTTGTGAAGTCCTATTTATTTATATCCACTTAAAAAAACAAACTTCATAAACGAAGCAATTATAATAAAAATAAATGGACCTTACATTTCTATAGCATATTGTTTGAATGAATGAAAAAGCAATATTTCATGTCCTAACATTTTTGTAACACAAAAAGGAACTAACAAGACAAACAAACGTTTATGTATATTCTTCTTTTCTTATTTGCATTAAGATTGCAATAGGGAAACGGCATATATGTTACTACCAAATAATGAGACATTGAAACAGAAGAAAGATGAAAAAAAAAGAAATTTTCCTGCTCGGCAAGGGTGGTGTTCCCAGTGACTCAAGAAGTCTATGCAGAGATAGAAAGCAAATATCCATTATCAATCAAGGAGCGATTGGAGGGGATATGGACTATTGAGGTTAGACAACGTACAAATAACCACAAAGACTGAAAAAAGGTACATTATTTAATATATATTAATCTCCTATATAAGTAGATATAGAGAGGTATGATAGTTAATATACTGTATGTTCTTAAAAATATTATCTATTTGGTAAAGATGTATTATTTTTTTTCATAAGGATCTATCTACTAATTAACAGAGTCTAATTATTTATGTTCCATAAAAAGAATTTACTTGCCTTATGATTCATAACCAAAATTTCTTTGTCTTAGTTTTATTTCCATGAGGTCAACAGAACCATCCGATTTACGAAGGATGTTGCAACGTTCATTATGTACCATGTGATATATTACCGTATGATATAATGAGACTTAGTATATCACCGGAGTTGCAACATTGTTCATAGATCGGATGGTTTTGTTGACCTTCTGATGGAAATAAAACTAAGAAGAAAAATTTTTTGGTTAGGATCAATCGGGCAAGTAAATTCTTTTTGTTGGAACATAAAATTAGGACTCTTATTAATTAGTAGATAGATCCTTATGGAAAAAAGATACATCTTAACCAAATAGATAATATTTTAAGAACATAATACTTAATAAGAGATGCATGCAGTATGTTAACTAGCATACCTTCTATATCTACTCATCTGAGAGATGCATATAGGTATATTAAATAATGTACGTTTTAAGTCTTGGAGGTTCTCGTACGTTGTCTAACCTCAATAATCTATCTCACCACCAATTTGATTGGAGTATTGATTGCTTTCTATCTCGGATAGACCTTCATGCTTCACTACACACCCTTTGCCCAGCAGAATTCTTTTTGCTTCCATCTTTTCTTCTCAATGTCTCATATGGTAATAAGACATAATATGTTGTCTTTCGTGTTGCAATTGATGCAAGAAGAAGAATATACATAAGCGTTTGATTGTCTTGTTTAGTTCCTTTTTTGTGTGTTACAAAAATGTTAGAAAAAAATAATTTTCTTTTGCACAATTCAAAAAATGTGCAAATAAAATATAAGGTCCTTTGATTTTATTATCATTGCTTCTTTCATGAAATTTTATTTTATAGTGGATATAAATAAAGTATGACCTCAGAAAGAAAAAATTAAAATTATCTCTAGCATCTCCAAAATATACTCGGACTGTTCCTCGCATTTTAAAAGTCTTGGCAAAATTGCTCTAGATTCAACAATAGATGCTGTTAGATCTCTTTTTTCCTTTTGGAAAGATCCTTCATTGCTTGATCCTGCTTCCTCCTGTAAAAATTGAATCCTCAATGTTAGTTGATGTGAATGGACCAATAAACATAAATAAAAAGGGCGAGAATGATTTAAATTCAGCTGTCAAGCCTTTTCTTTTTCGTTCTTTACTTTTATGGGTAGTGTGCTAGAGGATTTATTTATTTATTATTATATTTTTATTTATGAATATATGATATTAAATGATTAATAGAAATAAGCTTTATGTGTGTGTTGATTTTGGTTTGTTGAATTTTCCCAATGGTGGATTAAATTAAGAAATAGTTCTAGACAAGTTACAAATAAACTAATATTTAATTAACTTTGGTCTTAAAATACAAACTTTATAGTAAATTATGGCATCATCAAATTTATTAATTTGATTACTTTTTAACAACTTATCTGACAGTCTTTACTTTAAGCTTGATTTTTTGACCTAATTTCACATGAACACTCAACTTTCAATAAATTTTAATAACTCAAACTTTATTAATGCATGATGTATACTCCAATCCACAAATCATTAGTTTCAACAAATAATAAAAAAGAAAGAGATGAGAGAGAAGAATCATTTAAGTTAGAATGTGCATGAACACCTCCCCCCCCCACCCTGCCAACAAGAAGAGAAAGAATGCCAAGTCTTAAATGGAGAAGAGATCTTTTCCACAGATCGAACCGCATATGAAAAATAAAAGATTAAGAGATTTTTTTTTTGTTTTTTTAGAATGAAGAGGGCTTTGTTTTACACTTTCAAATCTTACAGTTCAATTTTGAAGTTAGTACTTTCTATAAAATTTATATTTAAAATAAAAGACCTAAACAAATGAAGAAGAACAAATTAAGAAGATTTCAAAAAAGAATAAAAAAAGAGAGAACAAATAGAAAGAAAGTAAGATCTGTCATGCCTGTTGCATTTGATTGGGTAGTTGTTGTGATGGGCATTGTGGGGTGGATCGTTGGTACCAAAAAATTAAAATTAACTACTTCTGGAAAGAGCACACCATTAACCCACCAACAGCAATACAAGTAATCTCTCTGCAATACTAGTTCCATCTACAAGGTGAATGTTAACGTATGTTAGAGCTTTTATAAAACTGTAAAATACATTTTAAAACTAAATGAAATTGAATCGTTCAGTAAAGATCTACACTAAAAATAAGGGTTTATTGGGACGAATTAACATCTTATTTCCATTTTGGGATGACATTTGGGACGCTTATGGAGCGAAATGATGTCCGTCCTAGAACACCCCGTCCCAAAATATTTCGGATGATTTTGGGATGATTTACTGAAGCCGTCCCAAATTTTAGGATGAAATTTTGGATGCTCTAAAAGCCGTCTGAAAGCACATTCAAGGATGAATAATTAAATTATAAATTTGGAACAACATAGAAACTGTATGGGACAAGGTGTCACAAATTCCTTTTTGCACGAATAATTAAAATATAAGTTTGGGATGGACTTTCGAACGATTTGGGACGTAACTTCTAATCGACCCTCGGATTTTTTAAACGGTTTTTGAGACGGCTTTTGGGACGATAGTTGGGATGTGTTTCCTTTTTATTTGGCAAGGAATGTCATTCCAAAGTCCATCCGTATTGTTATTATTAGTTTAAAAATATTATTTTCCTTTTTTTTGTATTTTTGTTTTTTTATTGGGCGAAATTTTACTGTATTAAATTTATGATTGAAGACAATAATTTTCATATGAAATAAATTCGAATTAGCCAAAACAATATAAATCTAGTATATAATTCATAATTCGAATTGTAAAAACAAAACATTAAAATTTAAATCCTAATCTAATGGTTGGGTAAGGGTCTGCAGCTTCTTCATCTAGCTGTTGTGTGGACTCCTCAGCTTGGGCATCAATAGCCGGTGGCTGGTTGGGGCACATCATCTGGACTAATCATATGAGGGGTTTCACCTCCCAGGCCATCATCAACCTACATATAATGAAAACGAGAAGGTTAGATAGATTGGATAGCATAGGTATGTCACCATGAGCGTAAAAAATCAAGTACCATATTAAAAAATTGGTGTAGTTCCTCCTTCTGGCCTCCTTAGGTCATGCCTCCTTTGTAGAGACCCTTCTTGCATTGTAGAGGCATGCAAAATTAAAAGCTCCTCCAAGTATGGAACTCATATGACACTATCCATTTCAAAAGGTACGACCTCCTGTTCAAGCTGAACTATTACAGAATATCAATATAGTGCTTCTCACCTTGGAAACATATATGATAAAGAAGTATAAGTAGTTGAGTCTGTGACATTTAGCGGAAAAATGACATGACGACAGCACCTCAATCATCAAACTGAGCACCTCTTCCAATTTTCTTGAAATATAGTCATCAAAGTACTATCAATCAATTTTCACTTAGGTCATTAGCCAAAATGTGAAGAATATTTAATAATAATTATAATGCATTTGATCCTTCCATTTAGAAATGCATTATAAGTTTGGCTGAGAGAAAAATTGCACTAAAATTGCAAGTAATAGAACCTCAATCGCACTCTTAGCCATTAATGATTTAGTAATACATCAAATGGATGTAAAAATTGCATTTCTTAATGGAGACTTAGAAGAGGAAATATATATGAACAACCCGAAGGATTTGTGGTTCCTGGGCTAGAGAGTAAGGTATGTAAACTTAGAAATCACTATATGGACTTAAGAAAGCTCCCGATCAGTAGTATGAGAAGTTTGATAGTATGCTATTATCAAACGGTTTTAAAACAAATGCATCAAACACTTGTGTTTATACAAAATTATTTGGATGTGATTGTGTGATTATATGTCTATATGTTGATGACATGCTTATATTGGTTCCAACTTGCAAGTTATTAATGAAACCAAGAGATTCCTATGTTCTCAATTTGACATGAAAGATCAAGGAGAAACTGATGTAATCCTAGGTGTTAAGATTCGAAAATTTGAGAATGGATTTTCATTATGTCAATCACACTATATAGAGAAAATCCTGAAGAGGTTTAACTATCATGAAGAAATACCTGTTAGAATTCCTTATGACCTTAGCATATGTCTTAAAAAGAATAATGGTGACATGTGTCACAAGCTGAATATGCAAAAATTATAGGATCGTTATGTTTCTAATGAACAACACTAGACCCGACATAGCTTATGTTGTTAGTAGACTGAGTCGTTATACTCATAACCCTAATAAAGAACATTAGGATACACTTCATCGTCTGTTGAGATACCTAAAAGGTATAATGAACTTATGTTTGCGCTTTAATAAGTATCTTGTTGTACTAGAAGGTTTTGTGATGCAACTGGGTAACAGATAACGATGAAGAAAGTCTCTACTAGAGGTTATGTTTTTATTTTGGGGGGGGAGCGATATCTTGGAAATCTACCAAACAAACTTGTATCGCTCGCTTCACCATGGAATCTGAATTTATGCTCTTGAATTAGCAGGACAAGAAGCTGAGTGGTTGACAAACTTGGTGGGCGACATACCCTTGTGGGGTCATCTGTGCTGTTTCTCTCACTGTGACTCGCAAGCTGCTATAGGGATTGTAAAGAACTATCATACAATGAAAAAAGAAGACATATACACATCAGACATAGTGCGGTGAAGGAACTATTGAGAAATGGTATAATCTGCTTGGACTATTTGAGATGCGAAAGGAACTTGGCTGGTCCTCTCACAAATGGATTGACAAGTAGAATTATCCTAGAGACTTCAAGATAAATAGGGCTGAAGCCCTTGGAATGATGAAATATGGTGATGACCATATTCAAATTCTTAGATCCACAACCCTGTGTTGGGTGGTCCTAAATAAGACTTGATGGATGATCTTGACTAACTGTGTGTCAGGTTGATAACTCCGTAGCTCAATTGTTGAGTGGTTTGTAGTAATATAGACTTGATGGGGGTATCCGGATGAGTGTGAAAGTACGCCGCCTTCTATGAAAGAAAAGGAGTTCTTTCTAGAGCACTCTCAGAACCCAAGGTATTAGCGCATAGAATAGCCAATTTCAAGGAAATAATGCATGTTGTGGGGGTCTCAACCCAAGCCTTCGAAAGTTTAAGATAAAACTCACTTTCGTTAGCTAAGTTTTTGCTTCACCTCATTACGCATTAATTCAATCGAAAGTTATTAATACTTAAGTATACTCCTTATTTCACTCAGAAACTTTGTGCTTTTTACTAGTTAGTCATTCGTGGGGGAATATTCAGAATATCTAACTAGCTCTTCTTTCTTTAAACCTTGTCCCACATTGCTTTTGAAAACCTTTCTGCTCTTGTATATGTTATACTCTCCTTGTGATTGATGTTGAAAGTGTGGTAAGGTGGATTCTGAGGAAAAAAACCACACGCGCACGCCCACCCAGCCGTACCTGTCCCGATCGGGCTGGGCTGGGGAATGGAGTTATAATCTTTTCGGATAAATTTTGTGCTACAATTCGGATTTCTCTACTGAATTTTGTCATTAAAAAATCATTGACCTTGTCTTCTCCAAATCCGGTTGAGTAGTTACTCTTGTTGCGATTTTTAATGCTACGGGAGTGCTCCTTTTGTTTGCTGAATTCTCTTGTCAACAGAGGACTCTCAGTCTATAAAGAGTCCTCGTTTGAACCTCATTTTAGATACACCTTCGAAGCTTTCTTCTTTTCTTTTCTGCTCCTTCTCTGTTCTGTATTTTTTAGTATTATTTTGTTGTTCCAACTCTCCACCATGAGTGCACGTGTGTTGGAGAGGGTTCTGTGTTAACCTTAGGGAGCGAAGCGGCTTCTTACGATTGCACCTCGGTCTTGCCGAATTTTCATTTTCAAGGCAATGGTTCCGTCCGCGGCATAGTGTTGATTGTTCTTTCCATTTACAGCATTACAGATTTACTGTTCTTACAATGTAGCCTTTCTTCTCTCTTGGTAAAATGTGCACTCATTAGTTTTTTTCCAAATAAGCAAAATTAGAAGAACAAAACTTGGAAATGATTTCAGAAAATAGCATTCCAATTAGTTTACTTGAATGTTTTAAGTTGAGGAGTTAACTAAGTTAAATTAGTTTATTTGAAGGTTTTATTTTGATGGTTAACTAAGTTAAATTAGTTTACTTGAAGGTTTTAAGTTGAGGAGTTAACTAAGTGAAATTAGTTTGTTTGAAGGTTTAAATTGAGGAGTTAACTAAGTTAAATTAGTTTATTTGAAAGTTTAAATTGAGGAGTTAATTAAGTTAAATTAGTTTATTTAAAAGTTTAAATTGAGGAGTTAACTAAGTTAAATTAGTTTACTCGATGGTTTTAAGTTAAGAGAAAATCAAGTTAAATTAGTTTAAATTGATACTTAACAAAGTAAAATTAATTTATTTGAAGATTTTAAATTGAGGAGTTAACTATGCTAAATTAGTTTATTTGAAAGTTAATGGTTAACTTAGTTAAATTGATTTAGTTAAAACTTTTAACATAAATCCTAATCTACAATCATAATCAACAACATTCATCCAAACACACCAATACTGAATACGCCCATCCACCTCAAATATACCAAATATATATATACTAAAATGCAACAAAATACAAAAATATAAGAAATACCAACAAACGCATTTGGAATTACAACAAGTCAATGACCAACAAATAAACAATTTAATGTACCAACAATTTTGATCGGAAATATGTGCCCAAAACAACTCAACATTTGCCATTTGCCATTTGCAAAGAAATAAGCAACAAAGACATATACATACATACCAAACCTTCATTTCTGTCTTTTTTTTTTTTACAACAAAATAGTAATAATTATACTAATAAGAAAATAAATAAATTATTCAAGACACAAATCCCACAAAGTAGGCAAAAGTGACAAATCTGAAAACACCTGGATACAGAGGCGGATCGGCGATCGGCAGCAGTGGCGAATCGACATGACGGCACCGAAAAGAAGATAAAGAAAAAAGAAAAAGAACAGGGAAGAGGAGAAGAAGAAAGAAGGACGGTGGGGTTGAAGAAATGGAGAGGGGGGGGGGGGGGGGGGGGGAAGAGAGGGACTAGTGAAAAGATAGAGAGGAAAAAGTGAAAAGAAAGAGGGGGAAAAGAGAGGGTGAAATGGGGAAAATTTAGTAATTTGAGGCGGAATTTGGGACGTAAGAGCAATTTCAAATGTCGTCCCAAATAATATAATTTAATAAAATGATTTTGTATTTAACAATAATCGTCCCAAATTTCGTCCGAATAAAATTTATTACAATTATTTATTTATCAATTTACAAAAATTATAAATAATACGTTCCAACACCTAATTGTGTGAAATAAATTATTAAATACAATCCAATTGAATTTCATAAAAAAATTAAAAAAAATTGCGATATATTTATGTAGAAGAAATAAGATAATTAAATATTCATACTTATGAGACTATTATTGTAATCAATCATCATTATACTAAATCATTCGGTGGAACCAGTCGAGTTTAAATTTGAACATTAGATATGATCACATTGATGTTATATTACTTTACTTAAAGTTTCAAGCCAATCGATTACAGATATCCATATATCATATTCAAAATATTAGACTATCATCATATTTTGGGACGGAGACAGGAACAATTGTCCCAAACACCGTCCCAAATCTGTCCCAAAATAATTTATTAAAATTATTTATCAAGTTAAAAAAAATTAGAAAAAATGTACAAAATATGTCTAGAGCATCTAATTGTGTAAAACGACATATTAACATTTGTGCTACAACCCAATTGAATTGCATGAAAATTAAAACAAAAAAATGTCATATGTTTGCTAAGAATCAAAACCACAATTGAATGTTTATTCTTAAAAGCACATTGTTCTCAACAATTATTTCGTTGAATCATTTGATCGAACTATCCAATTGGAAATCTAGTCGTTAGATATGATCATGTTGATACCATATTACTTTATTTCAAGTTTCGAGTTAACATGATCAGTAGATTTTGGCGTATCATATCTGAGAAATTATGTTATTTTTAAAGGACGACAAATTGGGATGGTGTCTAGGACGACTATGCAGTAACCATCCCAAAGACAATCCCATTTTTATAATATTTTTTTAAATTTTAACCCGTCAAAATTTGGATAACATGAACACCGTTTTGGGACTGAAGTTGGGAAGGTTTGGGACGGATAATTTGAATATAAATTGGATTGTCGATATGCCGTCCCAAAATCATATCATGTTGTCGCAAAAGTCGTACCAAAATTAGAACCGTATGCAGATCGTCCCAAACTACGGTTAAAAATCATTAACACCAAAACATTGGTATGACATTTGGGATGGTGTATGAAAAATACTTTTTTTGATCCTATTTTGGAACAAAATTTGGGACGAACTTTTAATTTTAGGACGGTATGTGCAAGTATAAGGCGTGTTGTTCCAAATCTATCCGAAGTCGTCCCAAAATCATTCCAATTAGGGACGACTTTTGGGACAAATGTTAATCGTCCCAAAAATCCTCCCAATAAGGACTTTTTTTTAAGCTATGCACGTATACTCACATACATAATTACCTATAGCTTGTATGTTCACACTCTTGTCTTTGTCTCCACTCTTTATTTACTCAGAGTCTCTCATACATATACACTCCACACAACACTTCGTGCACACAAGAAAAGATGGAGCATAGCTAAAATGATGGGAGCAATATTGGAGAAAGACTTAAGTTTAATGCATCTGCACTACGTAATTAATGACGGATCTTTTTCTTTCTTTCTTTTTTTTTTCCAGAAAAACATACATATGTGCAGTCATCGCTCTTCTTCTTTTATTTACATATTTTATTTTAAATATAAATTTTATTAGAAGTACTAACTTAAAATTGGTAACTTCTCAATCTTGAAAATGCTAACATAATCTCATTGTATTTTCTTTCGAATTTTGAAATAAAAATTTTAGAAAAAAAAATCAAAATTGGCCTTCTCTCTCTCTCTCTCTCTCTCTCAAATGAGACATTGATGAGAGTTGCATGCCCATCCAAATAATAAAATCTCAACTTTGGGAATTTTTAACACATCTAAGTGTTCAAGTTAAGACTGTCTAAAATGTTAAAGTTTCGACAAAAATGAGAAATTTAATGATGTCATAAATCACTTAACAGTTTCGATCTATAACTAGCGTTAATTAGATTATCATGCTGATTTTGCAGCTTGTGATATATCTACCCTAATCAACAAACCAAAAAAGCTAATCTATAATGAAAACCCACATTTGTATAATTACCAGTCAATTGTTTGCTCATACTCTTATTTTTTTCTTCATTCTCTATGAAAACCCACATTTTTTTATAATTCCATATCAGTATCTCCCACACACACATACTCCACACCACACTTTGTGCACACTAGAAACTATGTCGTACAACTCAAATGATTGAAGCAATGTAGATTTTTATTTAGCAATTCAACTACAATCAATCTTTAATTGTATTTTATAGTTTTCTATGAGCTCTAACATATGTGGACTTTCACATTATAGATGGAATCAATGCAGAGAAAGTCTACTTTTATAGGTGCCTGAAGGTAAATGGTATGCTCTTTTCGAGCAATTTAATTTTAATGTGGGGACACTTCTTCCACCACCACCACCACCATCAAAAGTACATCCAAGAGCGTGACATGCATGGGTGATCTTTTTTTCTTCTTTTCCCTCTCTCTCTTTCTTCGTTTTTAATATATTGGTGTACAGTAATGAGTCATGAATAGCAGTTTCATACTTATCCACATAATAAGTCTCAATTTTTAAAATTTGTTTAAAGCTGAGTGTTTATATGTAATTAGATTAAAACACTAAGCATAACATAAAGACACTCAGGAAAGTTTTTCTTTTTTTTTGTTTTATGGAGAAATGGAATATATATTTTTGTTAAACCAAGTCATCACCAACAAGAGCATCAGACAGGAGAGGAGGAGGGTGCACCCCCTTAGCACAAGAATAATTATCCTTAGCTAATTATTAATTTAATTAGAAATTTTAATTTTGTGGTACATACATTGTTTTTAAAAAATTTCCTAAATATATGATGACTCCAGAAAGATTTTTTAATGAAAAGTTTAAAATTAAAGAGAAATTTATTTGTGTCATAAATAAATATTTAATTTCTCAAAATAGTTTTCTTATGCTGATATTGTAAATATCTCATACTTACACATTAATGAATTATGTATATTCGTGCATAATGAAAAATTATATATCCATACTAAAACTTTCATACATATTAATTATCTATGAATGTACAATCATATTAATGAGCCATATAAATAATAAATACATTTGTCTGTTTTAACATATATAAGCTGTAACTTAATTTGTTTGAGGAAAATTACTCATAACTACTTTTTTATTAAAATTGAATTTAATACAATTAAATTGTATGAAGAACATATAAAACTTTGGACTTTGCATTGCATTAGTTAGATAAGTGACAAGCATATTGTGAGGGATGACATATAAACTTTTGTAAGTGACAAGCATATTGTTAGGCATGAGACATATACTTTTATAAATGATAAGCAGAAGGGATTGATTCCTGCATTTGAGTGTGTGTTCCCCGGGATAGATAATAAATTATGTGTGAGCCACCTACATGATAACATGAAAACTGCTGGATTTAGAGGATTAGCTTTCAAAAAAGGGTTGTGGAATGCTCTTTTCGTGCCATACTGCACAATTTCATCCTCTTTTCATTTTTTTTTTTTGAATTATTTGTACAAACTTATAAATTAATACCTTGACTTTTAGACTTATGTGATTTAACCCTAAAATTTATAAAATTTCAATTTAATCCCTTGAAATTTCTATATATATATGAATTGGACTATAAATTATTTCCTAACTGATACAGGACTTTCTAATTCAAGTGAATTAGGTATTAAGTTTAATATATATATAATTTTTTCTGCATCTCAAATTAACTGAAATGCACACTTGTGTAAACAATTCTAAAATACGAAATAGGTTAAAAAGAATACATCTCGTGAATAAAAACAAATAATTTATTAAAGATTGTACGTAATATTTAACATAATAATTACAGGGTGTCACACTCTCCCCCCGTTAAAAGAATTCGATCCCCGAATTCTAACACACATTTTTACTTATCTGCTAAATATTTATTCTTTTTAAATGTATGAGACCGTACAATTACAAATATCTGGTACATATAAAAATATTTTAGTATCTTGAAATTTACCTTAAATGAGATATTAATTTTGTCAAATTGTTACCTTACATGCCATGATATACTAGAACTAAGGAGGTACAATCAAATTACCTACAGAATATGTTATCGAGTCAACAGGGTCATAATAGTTGCATCACTAAATCACTTATATTTACTATACAGCTTCAAGGGACTCACTCTGGTCACATAAAGGTAGCAGACATGACATATTATCCCAAATCATTAATCTAATCTCAATATTAAATAATAATTAGTATTATGTATATAATTTGCTAATATCGTTACAGGATTTACGACATATGCTTCTCGATTCACAAGGGTCCTGTTTGAATAGTTCTAACACCAAATATTCCTATCAATATTTCACTACTCAAGCGAAACCCACCTATTGATCATATCTCGTTGTGCAGGCAAGGAAAAGGACCTCCTCAACCATGCAACAAATAGTAATTGCTGAAAAGGCCCCTCTAAAAATATAAGGCTTTCAAAAAAATATTTAATTTATTATTGATATTAGTAACTTTAATTTAATCTTATGTAAAGACAAGGAAATCCATGGAGCTACGTCAAATGGAACAACTTCCTGCAAATTTTGATGTAAGCTTAAATATAATGTATTGACATTAATTTTAAACTTGAAACTGACATTACTTTGTGTATAATCAAGGAGAACTACAAGATCTAAGTTCAGTGAGTCATCCTCTCAACCAAATGTTGCACCTGCAGTCAATTACCACCGCAATTGTAAAATTGATTGTTGCAACATATATTTAGTTTTTTTGATTAATGTTAATCTCATCTAAAATGGATCTTTTGCAGGCAACTCAACAATACTCCACAGTTTACACAATGCTCAATTGTGAACCAATCTTGTGGTAGTGGAGTCCCTTGTCTCACAAAAAGAGAAAACAAGTTTGTGACTATTAAAATATACATCTATATTTTGTAGAGTTTGAAGTCTCTCAAAAGTCTAGTTGGGAAGACTCCTCTTGGATGAGACTTCTTCTATAACAGTGTTTGCAGTCTCCCAAATTTTATGTGGGATCAGGACTCTTCTTGTACACACCTATAAATAGGTGTTCCTAAGAATACAAGAAACACAATTCATACTACGTGTGTTTTCACATAAACTCTCTCCCATATACTCTCTATATTCTCTCTTGGAGTATCACCAAGCTCTCCAAGGGTTGAAGGCGTGTGAACTCGGGTGGATAGCTCTAGTAGTAATCCACGAGAGCGTGTAGAAGAAGAACGTGCTTGTAGATCCAAGGGATTACTAGGAGAAGCTCATAGACAAGTCGTAGAGATCCGAGGTTCCTCAAGTCATTCCGCTGCAGGTTACGAAACCAAACTATTGAGGTATTTACCGGAACCCTTAACGTGCAACGTGTATGATTAATGTGATACATGTTTTTGTGCGTTGAATTCCAACAGTGGTATCAGAGCCGTTAAGGCTTGTACTCGCTAATATTGCTTGATTGATCATGAAAAGTTTTCATGCTAATATTATTTTTGAAAAATTCGTTTTCATCATGAAATCATGGAATTTTTCATTGATTTTTTTCACCACGTGTAGATCTTAATGTGTAGATCATGTGGTTAAAATTTGGTGAAATTTGGATGAGTGGTTTGTGAGTAAAATCAAATCCTAGATTTAAAATCTGCTTTCTTTGACCAGAAATCGGACCTGATTCTGCAATTTTTATCAATATGTTTTTTGTGCTATGTTGTAGAGCATGAAAAGAGGTTCGAAACGATATATGAATCATTGAAAACGGGTTTAAATTGAATGAGATAACGTTTTTTGAAATTTTGGTTTAAAAACACACATTCGCCGGAATTTGGCCGGCGAAGTTGCCGGAAAATTTCGCCGGCGCCGCCTGATGAGTCAGCACCGACTGAGTGCCAAGTGGCGCGGGTCCTACGCTGACTGTGCGCTGATCGCGCACCTGATGCGCACAATCAGCGCCTATGTGGCGCCTACTAAGGCTGTGTTGATCAAGTGTTGACTGAAAGTTGACTGCGTTGACCGTGTTGACCAAGGGTTGACCATTGACTGTGTTTTTTTTATTTTTTGTGTTTTTATGGGATTTAAAGATTTAAATCTGAAACAGAATATCTCAAGAAATTGTTTGACCTTTCTTTTTGGTTGTTTTATTTTCTAAGATTCAAAATGATATTTTGATGAGACAACCATTTTAGGAATTTGAAAAGTAATTTTTCTAAGTCTGTATAATTTTATTTTCTCCTATTGTGTTGTAGAAAATTGAGAATGACTTGGAAAACTAGTTGCAATATTTTGTGATTGCAATATTTGTGTTTACAAAATTATGCCATTTGATTTATTTTAGTGCAATATTTGTGTTTGCAATTTATGCTAGCATAATTTTTTTGTGACACAGATATTCTAATGAATGCTTTCATTAATTGTATTAAAGCATGCTCGTGTGATTATTTTTTGCAATATTTTTTTTATTGCAATTATGCGAATGTGCCAGTTTTAATGCAATATATTCGTTTATTGTGACACATTTATTCTAATGAGGCTCTCATTATATAGATGCATGCCTTGATAGTTGCATAACATTTTGTGTTTTGCAATCTTTGTTGAGAATATGTGCTATACATATAATTTTTTGTGATATGGATATATGTACATTAATATTTGAGTGCTCATGTTTTATGTGAGTATTTTATTTTTTAAGGAGATAATTTATGACGATGGTGGTAATAAATGTGGTATCCCCTATTTTTTCTAGATTGATGTAATAGGTTTATACCAATGTAATTTACCTTTTCTTTGAGAGAATGTATTTCTTAGGCCGTTTTTTGGGGAGGCCATGTATTATTATTTCTTTATTAGGGATGTGTTTTGCTATTTACCACCATAAGGTCAAATTATCTCGACATGATGCACCAAATATTAGTGTAGCCCTTGCGGGGCTAATTTTATTTTGTTTTATTCATATTGCACATAGCATGCATGTAGCATTCTTATGGACTTAGAGTATTTTATTTATGATCAGTAAAAAGTTTATTATGACTTTTGCTCAGTGGGAGATGATTACTAGCTGAGCGCGAAATTTTCGATTTCGCTAGGTATAAAGAAGTAATAAATTATTTACCTAGATCTAGAATAAAATATAAAGATCAGTACTGTTGGTTTTTGCGCAAAACTTTAGAGATTTTAGATTTATTCACCATCTTATTTATGTCAATTAATGGTGAGGATGGATAATTGCTTGACATTGTCGCAGCTTGCACGTCGACAATTAATGGTGGATCAAGTAAAACTTGTGCTTTTATTAGTTAAGCTGCAAACTCGAAAAATGTGTCGAAAAGTCATCCTTAAGTCGCTAATTGAGCTGACTTACGGACATCTATATTTGTCTCCAACTTAAGAAATCGCCAAACTTGGGGTTGATTTTTTAGAGTTGAAACAAAACTGATGCACTTGTTGCTTATGTTGAACCAACTAAAGTGTTGTTGGATTAAACAAAAAGTAATATAAGAAGTGCAAACTTGATCCACGAAGTGATAATTGTATCACTTATGTATACGAACATTGACACTAACAAATGTCAAAGTGCTATTGGTCACTTCACTCGTAATTGAACTGAGAGGAAGTTTGACTGAATAAAGCTCTCTTTTTTATTTTGCTAGAGTCTCCAAATCTCTCCTTAGATGGATGCAGATATGGTATGATCAAGCACATAATCAGAGATTGAGCAATGACTATTATCAGTGTTGTGCGCTAATAGAAAGAAAATTGTGGCATAGCGCACAAGAGGAGGCATTGAGTGCCGACCCAACGCTCATTAATCGATATGAGTTCTACTCTTTAAGAGTTATGTAAAAGCAAGGGAGCTACTCTAAAGAGTTGTGCAAAAATGCACTAGTAACATGATATAGTCTAATTGAAGTTGAAAGCACTTTTGAGACAATTGTTGTGTATTTCGGCTTATCCATCCTAAGCATTTTTTGACAGACATGCATTTATATTTCTTCTTTCATATTTATATGTGATGGCATATGGGGTTTTTGAGAATGATAATATTAACTAGAACAAACCACCTGGTATACTCGCTAAAATCAACCTCTTTGAGGAAGATTATGTTAGCTAGAGGAGACCACTTGGTTCACTCGCTAAAATATTATTCTTTGAGAATGACTATGTTTGCTAGAGGAAACCGTTTGTTCACTTGCTAAAAATGTTGTTCTCCCTTAAGATTGACCATGTTAGCTAGAGGAGGCTACTTGGTTTACTTGCTAAAGGTTATTATGGAACTTTTTTAGGTAAAAGAGTTCGCTGAAAAATATAGAGGGTTATTCGAAACCTCTAAGCTTGCCCACTAAATGCATGCGGACTAATGAGTATGAGGCATTAGATGATGCAATCATATTTCTCAAGCTATTGGTCAATACAATCCCATCTCACCAGTTAAAAAGCGCTAATGTTAGCGAATTTTGACAAGAGTAGAGATTATAGGATATGAACATTATGGTTCTATGTACTGACAAAAAGCAAGAATATCGTATCTAATTATGTTAGATAAATACCGAGAAATATAGAATTGCAAATTAATCATGATTCTAAACTTTTAGCAGCTATATGAGCTTGCAAAATGAGAAGAATCTAACATTTCTAGAAATGTCCAGAAAATATTTGGCGCAAGATCATTTTGCATTTCACTTGGGTAGATGCAATTTTTTAGTGCAGCCTACAATACGAAAAAGTGCCTCTACATAGTTCTCCAACTCTTGTTAAATATGGTAGCAAGCATATGACATATACCTATTTGACAACTTATGGAGAGTTAGTTGCGCAATATAGATTTCTTACGAAGAACCTTTTTTTTGTGAGATCAATGGGAATCTTAACTATGAGAGTGAAGATTCTTGAAGAAAGACGCTCATTTCGTTGCAATGATGATTTTTTATTCATCTCCACTTGCAAGAGATAATCGAAGCAACTCAAAATCAGTGGGAGTGTCTCACTAGAATAATGATTCTCAAAATTCCACAAATAAGGAGAGAACATTGAAAATGTTCCCCATTGTCTATGTGAGACTAAATGGGTATCCTCCATAATTATTATGTGGATGTTGATGAGTCAAATTTGATAATTGACTTCATACTTCAAGTGGACAATGGCTTGAGAAATTGATAACCCTAATGACTAAGAACGAAGTTAAGACTATAGGTTGATCTTCTATCTATTGCAAGATCATTGGAACATGTGGTTTCTAAATGATAAGTGCAAAGTGGATAGTTTATAAAGGTCAATTGAGAGCGAACTATTTACACCCATTTGAGGGGTGTAGTCTTGAGACATTTTTTCATGAAGGTGAGAAATTGTTCGAATTCACCATAGCCACTATCGCCACTTCCATCTAGGTATGCCGAGATGATGATAGTTGACATATCCAAATGAGAAATGGACATGAGGATCAATGTGGATCTTCTAGTTAATTCAAGCAGTGGGGCAGGCACAAGTTTGATGTTTGTAAGCTCCATTCATAACTTGAATTATTGTCCAAACAGTGATAACATCGATTCTATTGAGCTATCATTTGATAGGCTTAACGATGATCGAGATGATCACTGAATATGTCGAGATAATGAGAGAATGTAGCTCTCACTTCTATATGGGCGAAAAAGTATGTTGGCTAATATGGAGATGTTGCCAAATAGAGTGGTTGTCTTTGACGTAGACTTAAGGAGAAAGGATGATACTTACTTAGTGTTTAGATACTAAGGTTATATCCGTATCATACTATCCTTATTGATACTCCAATAATGACTTTGTTCTTAGCTTAATGAGATGCCTTGAAATTGAAAGAAGAAAAGAAATGCTAATGAGTACTAATTGATTGAAGCGCTGTAGAATGTCTTTGATGCATAATATGTGTGCTCCACTAGTCCATTGCTCAACAATTAGAATGGTGAATAGATAATCAAGATGATCCTTACTGCACATTGTGTGATGCACCTAAGTGATCAATAAGATATCTATGGATGTGATCTAGGATCAAGTAAATATTATCTGGTCATGATGCATGTTGTGATGCACATATGAGAGACGTAGTATGCTTTAGGCGCCAAGTATTGTTGGAGGACCTAGTATACAAACACCAGATATTATTGATGAGATGTGCGCATAACTAAGTTGTTCTCCAACATGTTCTACAAGTGGATGATTGCTTATTCCTTACACTTACCCTTGGTATGTGCAAAGGCGTGTTAGTGGTAAACGGATCATGTGGAACTTGATTCTTATGGCTTGTGAGAACATGTGATTAGTACTGAATCGTGAAATGTCACTAGGCCCTTGATTGGCCCTCTCACACGGGCAATCACCCCGGCGCTGTGATAGCGAGCAGGATGAGACTTAAAAGATCATTTTGCATAAATGCATGCGATTGATCACCTTCGCACTTGAGAAGTGAGGAAGGATATGGATAATGAAAAGTCGCCTTAGCTAGAGGAGCTAAGATGAGATCATATACTTGATCGATTATGAAGTACGTCCGCACATCATAAAAGACCTAATATTAAGCTGAACGTGCAAACCACTAGAAGGCATTAAGAGAGTGACTGTCTGGTAGTGCGCAAGTTAGGCGCTTGAATAGCGAATGGACTTAGGTTTATATGATGTTAAGAGCAGTGACATGCCGAAGTTGAGTGGGAGCTCCATCATAACATGTATTCATACTACATGTGCTTTAAGACGACCTATCATGAGGAGTGACTGAATGGGTCCCTACTTCGTCACTGTGTGAGCCCATATAATTTCTTGTACCCTTTGGGATTCTGGACCATGTCATGAGGTGTAAGTTTGATGATGTTACTTTAGCATGTTATCCAATGACCATGAGTAATGCGGTCTGTAGGAGCATGTATAGGAAAGCTGTCAAGGCCAAACTGATTGATGTGAGAGGCCGAGGACGAACTAAGTTGGTGAAGCACTTATGTTCTATTGTTCATAGCCCGGGCGACTAAGTCGGAATACGTCTGACTAGTCATGAACATAGAAGCATATTTAAGAGGGTCAAACATGCTCTATTCATTTATTGAGGGATCTAGAGATGTTTGATCAAGTGCAACCATAAGGTTTGGGGTACATAGCGAGTTTCTTTTGAGTTGAAGAGTTACGTTAGTTTGGTGATGACTTAATATACCTCTCCTCACATTTGTTTTCTCGCTTGGTCACAAGCCTTATTCCCTGTGTGAAAGAGGGAATGAGAGATGAGAAATTTTGGTTTGGAGAGACCATGTAAAATATGTATGAGTGGGAGATATTAAATATACATCCATATTTTGTAGAGTTTGAAGTCTCCCAAAAGTCTAGTTGGGAAGACTCCTCTTGGATGAGACTTCTTCTATAACAGTGTTTGCAGTCTCCCAAAGTTTATGTGGGATCAGGACTCTTCTTGTACACACCTATAAATAGGTGCTCCTAAGAATACAAGAAACACAATTCATACTACGTGTGTTTTCACATAAACTCTCTCCCATATACTCTCTCTATTCTCTCTTGGAGTATCACCAAGCTCTCCAAGGGTTTAAGGCGTGTGAACTCAGGTGGATAGCTCTAGTAGTAATTCACGAGAGCGTGTAGAAGAAGAACGTGCTTGTAGATCCAAGGGATTACTAGGAGAAGCTCGTAGACAAGTCGTAGAGATCCGGGTTCCTCAAGTCATTCCGCTGCAGGTTATGAAACCAAACTATTGAGGTATTTACCGAAACCCTTGACGTGCAACGTGTATGATTAATGTGATACATGTTTTTGTGCGTTGAATTCCACCAGTGACAAATGATAAACATAAGTGCAGTAGTTGTTGCAACTAAAAAGAAGAAAATAGATAGGAAGACAAAGTAAGATGTTTATTGTTGCTTAAATATATGTACGTATGGTTGGATGCAACATTGTTTTTGCTCAAGTATTCTTGTGTAAGTATGGTTGGCTGCCATTTATTTAACTGTAAGTACATTTTTTTGGCAGCAGGTTTTGGGATGGTTTTAGGACAAAAAATACTGCTCTTATTGGCACACTTTTGGGGGATGTAAAGTGGTAATTCCTGGCTCATTTTAGGGATGTAAAGTGGTAGTTATTGGCACAATTTTAGGATGTAAAGTTGCACTTTAGAACACATTTTATTAATAGATTATGATCTTCAGTTTCAATGCAGTTTCTTTTTTTACTGCTTCTTGTTCTTGTTCGTGTTCTATGTATTTTCAATAGGGTGTTGATTGTTTAAATCCACAGGACTTATGCTTACAAATTTAAAGATGACATAAACTAAATTTAGTTATAAAAAGGCATCATCCATTTTACACATTAATTGACTATGACTAAGAGGACATCAAGTGATATATAGGAACATCAAATAAGACACAATCACCAAATTGTTCGAACTAGCAACATACATAAGAAACAAAAAAAAAAAAAAAAAAACTGATCGTTACAAAAATCTCAATTTAATTTCTGGGACGCAATTTTACAATTTATTCCTCTTATAAATTTAGTCGGCGCAAAAAACTAGGAATTTTTACAGTTTGTGCCCAGTTTTGCGACAATAGCACTCAATATTTGAAGCATTTTGATATGTTCGTGACGTCTTTTAGCCTATTCAAGCTAAAGATGAAAAAAGAAAACAATGTTGTGTAATATTTTGTTGTCAAGAGGGAGAAGAATGTTTGTGGCATTTACATGTATAAATAGGCTAGAAAGAGGAGATGACACCATTTTTTCCCTCAAAAAAGCTACACTAGCCGCTCAAGGGTGTTTCTTTTGGCACACTAATAGTTGACTAACGGCATGTCTAATCATGTCCAGTTTCCATTAGAAGTTAACGGAACATGACCAAGGCTGTTAAAAACTTAGAGTTTTGAGACCAAAAGTATTAGTATGCGTAAAGTTTGGGACCAAAATGTGACAGTGACCCTTTCTAGTGAACCAAATTCACCATACTAATCTTTAGTTTTTAGTTTGGTCTGTCTGACCATTTTTCTGTGAAAATATGGCTAGATTTTAATTCTTTCGAGAAAAGTCCATAAGTTTGGATTTGTCATTTTAGTGCCTTAAGTTTGTAAGATTATCGAATTAATTCCATTTTAAACAAAAAATGACTGTTTTTATATTTTTTATGTCAATATTTTGTAATTATCTTAGGTGAATAATAAAAAATTTTGAACTCTTATTATAACATAATAATAGTATATTGCTTAACTTAAAGTAAGCAGTCTCTCTTTTTCTTTAGTAGTTAAAAAAACAAAAAATATGAATAAACTTTATAAAACTTATCTAATTTAAAATATAATACAAAAAATCTAAGTCAGTAACTTTTTATTTCAAGAGTTTAAAGATAAGTTTAAAAAGTTAAACTTAACAATATTTATTAAATATTTATACTTTCAAACAAAAAGTTGATAGATTTGCTTTTAACTAGATTATTTGGTGGATACTTTTTAAGAAGTTCATATAGAACTTCCATTTTATAAGAAAAAGTTCTATAAAAACCTTTTTAAATATGAATTCTACATATATTTGAAATCAAATAAACTTTTTTAAAAGCATATTCCCTCAACTTTTTCTTCAATACCGTAGTTTAAATATAGACATATCCTTAACACACAAGATTAAAAAATCAATTTAGGCCATATTTACTTGGAGTGATGTGATTAAAATGTGATATATTAAATTTTGATTACTACATGAAAAAATCACATCATATACCAAGTTTGAAACACTAATCATAAGCTAATAAAAAATAAAGTAAACAAAAAATAAAGGGTAATTTACTATGATATCATGGCTAATCACCCAAAGTAAAGGTGGCCTTAGATTTTTTTATTATATTTTAGATTAGATAAGTTTTATGAAATGTATTTAAATCATTTTATTATGTTTATCACTTTTGAAAATGAAAAGGAGAGAGAGCTATTTTATTTTAAAAAGCAATAGTATTATTATTTCATCCGAGCAAGACAGATTACATTGTGTTTTTCATATAAAAAATGGGTAAATTTCAACACCAGTCCTCGTGAGATAATGACCAGTTAAATTAACGGAATACCCCAAGTAACCCGTCTTGTTTGCAAATATAAATTATCATAATTCCTGCGACATGCGCAAAAGGCAATACACACATCTGCAACTGTGTGATCGATGAAATTATGTGAATCCTGGATGCAGGTATAAAGAAAATGTCAAGTATTCCGCTGATTGTATCTTTATTATTATAATATTTTTAAAAAATTAAAATGCTTATAAAAATTATGAAGCAGAATACATTACAAAAAATTTCAGAAAATGATATTATCAAGATAAATTATCCACTAGTTCCAATAAAAAATAATCCTTTTCTATAATAAAATACAAATAAATTATATAATTATTCAATTGGCAAGAGAAGGTAGTCCAATTTGGTCATTTTTTCATCATAAGAGAGAATGGATGATATTTCGAGGCGTACCATCTGTCTAGGTCAAAAGTATTCGTGTGCCCTGTTAACTTCATAGGTATTGTAAATTTTTTCAACACGAGGAGGTGATGCGTAATTATGCAAACCTCAGGGGAGGCTTGTTGGTAATTTACCCTATAGCACAAATAGACTAGAAATGGTTTTCCCTTCGATAGAAAGGACAAATTCAATAAGTTGTTGATCCAAAAGCATTAAGGAACTAAAGTAATACAATCAAACTTAAAATTGACCGCTTTTACCCTCCAAAAAAGTCAAACTTCTAGCCGCATTTTTGTTGGAAGAATGGTCAATAGGCCGGGACAAAAATTATGCAGAACCCAGATAAAAAATTAAAGTTTAAAAAACATACTGACAAAAGAAGAGAATGAAATTTTGAAAGGGATTATATCGTGATAGTTCAACTGAAAACTTAAGGGACCAAATATAAATATTATTCTATATAGTTTGTCTATTAATGAGTTCCCAGCACAGAAAATGACATCAACAATGCAAATTGACATCGACAACAAAATGTAGAATGATTGGATATTATTAATATTGTGTACAAAATGAATTCGGCAACAATAAACCACATATTGTGTGACTCGAACACAAGGCTACATAACACTAGTTCACTTATGTAAAATCCAATAAAATCATTTTTTTAATTACTTGTCCGAATTTGTAGATATTTGTTATAAATAGAGGTGTCAAATTTTAAAAGCGAATAAGAAAATGGTGTCACACTTAGAAAAGCACACATCTAAATTTATTATGTCAAATATTTTTGGTAACAATCAAACAATCAATATATCAAAATGAAGAGGTCTTTATTAAAGGAATGTAAATTTTAATGAAAAATATTCTTCTAGTTTATAAAGATAAATTAAAAAAGGTGCTTGTCGCCTTACGGAAATGGTGCGCCGCCCGAAATAGCTCACACGAATCACAACGTTAGTGTATTTATGTGGAACAGAAGAGTCACTATAGAAATATTTCAAGTATTACAATTAATAATTAAAATTTAAATGAGATAGACTATGTATCATAAAGTCCCGCACACCTGAGTGTTTAACAACATAAAAATAAATAACGAACTACTTCGATTGCAAAAAAAATTAAGTTGTATGGCTGTAATAAACTATGCCTATAGGTATTTATAAATTAAAAACAAAAATATTTAATATTCTTACACGATGGAAATGAGATATTTTATTAATTTAAAACAATTATCATAAGAGAAACCCTAAAAAGTAAATGAAGAAATAATCTTTTAAGTGACAAAGTTATAAAAAGGAGAGTCAAGATTGTATTTTATATATAAAATACCCTAAAATCAAAACATCATACAACTAAACTGAATACTCACCATACTCTATGAGCAAATCTCATTCACTATACGTGGTAAATAAGTATGGAAGCGTATAATCTACATCCGGAGCAGTAATCTAGCACGAGAGCAAGAAAGGGACGAAATGGCCATGCGTAAATAATCTTTTTGCTTTACGAAAATTGTACGAAATTTCACCTTAGTCTAATATAGACGTAGGCAGAATGCTGTTACTACATGACAAAATCGTAGCAAATAACCTCTGCTATAAAAAAAAATTTGCTTGTTGAGAAATCATATTCATCCGAAAAATGTAAGCGAGAAGACAAATGTCTTTTAGCAGTGACGATATGTCCGCTAGTCGGTCCTGGACCAAAAATAACCATAAAGAACGTATGCATGACATTAAGAGAAATTGCTATTTGTGCAAAAACACTGTCAATTCGTATGCCCAAAACTGGAAAAATCGTTCTCTTTTGTTATGGAGTTCGTTTTTTTGGCAAAGATAGTCGGAGAAATAAAACTAAGTATCATGAATTTTCAACTACACAACCATATATTGCATTGAGTGAGGCCAAAAGAAATCAGAATGAACTGATAATTATGAACAAAGGCTTTGTCGATATGTTTGGTTTAATAAAAATATTTTTAGCTCTTAGAATTTGTCGTTATTATATTTATCTAATAATAACAAAATATCTATAAATACCGTGTATCATCAAATTAAATACACTGTAGAGAGAAATATATAGCCATATATAATTAATCTCCGGAAAGAAATTCGCTCCCGGAATATCCTAAAAAGTGAACACAATTCACATGGTATGACAACTAATATATATATATATATATATATATATATATATAAAAATTGAATAACATAATTAGTCAACCTGCATGTGACTAGCATATATTGCAAATGTAATAAGTTAATTCGATAAAAAGTACAATTTTCTAATTCCAAGTACAACTTACATGGTCATTAGCCAGTAAAAAAAGTTAGAGTTGCATATATACTAGAACGCATGCCCAACATACATATGCAATTGACAAAAGAGTAGCATCTCAACTTGTTCAAATCTCCACGACCTGGAATATTGTAACCATAAAGATGAAATAGTAAGGTAAAAAGAAAACTTTACAAAGTTGCAAGGTGACAGGAAAGAGACAATTTCTTATGTTCATAACCTCGCAACAGACACATTGGTTAACTGCTTCTCCAACGGTAATAAAACCTTTACTATGACGTTGTAACTTCTCCTCAGAAATGTGGGCTTTACACCTCACAAATCCCGGTGGAACCCCCTCTTGGCCAATTTACCAACCACAACACCTTCAGCAACAATTTGTTTTAGAATCTGATGACAAAATAAATGAACCTTTGCCCCAACCTGCATTTAAATATATTCGAGAGTAATTTGATCATATTAGGTACAGTAAACAAAGGCTTACAGAAATTATTCTTCAAAGACGCTTTTAAAGTATAAACACCTACAGTAAAAACCTTAGTATAATCAGCAATAAGTTTTTGATTTTTTGATCTTTCACCAACCCCTGCATTAAATCCGATTAATGCAATAAAAAGAGAGTGAAAAAAAGAAAATTGACAAATAAATAGAATACTTCTTGTTCTTTCAAAGACGAAACATCTCTCAATCCACTCAAAGTCGATTGTGGCAAGCTTGACGCACCCGAATCCACGAATTAATTGTGAGAAGCATCAAAATTCTATCTGCGTATGTACATATATAAATATATATATTAATAAAATAATATTTAAGGTACTTACTTGAGATTGCATTGTTAACATAGAAGATATTGTAGGGAGTTGACTTATCAGCAGTTCCAACTTCCCACCCAGTGAAGTTACCTCTCTTTTTCTACCCTTTATTTTCTCCTTTTTATGATTGAATTCGTCCTGTATTTGTTTCATTTTTTCTTTTTCCTCTAACAACAATGATTAAGCATTTTTAATTCATCTATCTCTTGTACACAGCTCATGGATGAAATTACATTTCCAAATGCTTGCTTCTCGATTTTTACTTTAGACAATCTTTTGTATTTATCCTCTCCCATTGCAATCTTGAAAATTTGCTCCTTAACTTCCTTGTCTTTTTCTAACTCTAGCTTCTCAGATAGCTCCCTAGCGAAATGTGTCTGGAGAAAGGTATAATATCATAGCAATAAGGACCACAATATAGTAAGTTTTCTGCTTTAGAATATAAAATTTATATTTTGCAAAACAAATGTAGCAGAAAAATAGAATTTTCTACAGCAGAAAATCTATTTTTCTGTTGTTTTTCAATAGCAAAGAAACAGATTTTTTGCAGCAGAAAAATAGATTTTCTGCAGCACAAATGTAGCAGAAAAATAGACATTTTCCATTGCAAAATTCTGTTTTTCTGTTGCGGTAGAAATAGAAAATTTTTCCAGCATAAATGCAGCAAAAAAAACCTAATCTACACAGTCCAATCATGTATTTCCTTCACCATCGCTGCCGGCAGATGACTGTTTAAGAATTTTGTGGATCTTGTGATGAGATCTCGGGTCCACAAGACACTTTCCTTAGTCTTGTCATTCACCTCTAAGCCTACAACTGGCTTGGTCATGCTAGACACCACATCCACCCAATAGATGCAGTTTTTCGATCCAAACCACTTTTCAAACTCGACTTGTTACAGTCGTCCCACATTCAACTTTTTTTGAGCATCTGAATATCTGCTTAATCATCATGCCTACCATCAAGTTCGAACGTGACAATACTTTGAGAACTTATCCATTATTGACATGATTTTGAAGCCGCTTAGCTTTCCCAGAATCAGCTCTCCACAAAAAGTGTGTAATAAACACTTTCTTTAATCCTTTCTCATATAATAAAGACTGCTCTTTACAACAGTCTATCACCATATTTGTGTCGTCCCAATATATGTTGTGTCATACCCGAAGCATACACAACATCAGGTCCAATACACCAAACCAACACTTTCATGTTGTCTTCGACACAGAGGTAGGGGATGTCCCAGACATCTGAGCTTCTCATCAGTTAGATGCAACTGAGTCTTGAACAACTCTGCCCTAATGTAGGAATCTAATTCCTTTTATGGAGAATTTTGTGAATAATTTTACATTGGTATCTTAGTGTTTCTGAAACATCTTAACCTCATTCTAAAATGACTAAAATGTGTACACACCAAACACATTCAAACTCACACCAACTCCCACTGACCTTGGGCTCATTCTATCTTATCATACCCAACATGATCATTTGATAAATCGAATATTCCAGTTTTATAAAGTTTCAAACGTAGTTTGAACTTCTTAGTGAATCCTTAGGATCCAAGCCATTGATTCAAATGATGTCCCACATCGCTCCTCCTTATGTACTTTCGGATTAAAAATCTAATTTCATGGATAAATAAGGACTGGGATATGGTCAGTTACAGATGTTATTAGATTAAAAATGATGTTTTGAAAAGTTGTAGGAACCCATCCCACTATATTTCCTTGAAGTGTATAGGACAATCCTATTAACTCAAGTACTTTGTAGGACAAGAGTTTTATCATACAATAAAGGCCAATTGTTTCAGTGAAACACCGATCAAACAAAGTCCAACTTAGTTAGATTTTTTCTTTATCAGAACGGCCATCGTGGTCCTTTCAGGAAGAGCTTCACCTAGTGAGAATCACATTCTCATTTTCGATATTCAAAAACTTCCACTAAATACACACTCTCTTGATCTAATTGAAAAATAATCAGTTTGGTTCACCACTCCGTGTCTAATTCTTTGATCCTCATCAAACAAAATTAGACTTGTGAACCCTTACACTAATCTTGTGTACATTAGTGACTTGCAGATATCACATTGGATCAAATCTCACATGAACACGCAACTGGTAAGCTCATAATTCCCACAAAACAGCTTTCTGCGGTATTTTCTCTCTCTCAGAAAGGTTTTGAAAGCTAATGAATCCAAATCTCCTATTTCTAATAGTCTTTGAACCCATCAATCTTCCTCACCTCAACTAAAAAGATTGACCTAGCCATGACTGAAGTTTCGTTCTTCATTATCATTTATAATTTATTTGAGATATGACATATCAACCCAACAGACATGAATCACTTTATTGATTAAAATATGTGATAAAAAATTATCAAATAATAATTGAAAAAACTATATTTGATCAAGCCAGGTTACATAAGAACTATCCTAACATGATCAGCAGCACTAAGCCTAACCAAGTCCTTAGTCTTTTCAACAACGGCCCCGCTGTCTCTAAGCTTTAGGGGGGACCTTCTTGTTCGGCTTTTCTACTCCTCCTCATCACCTGCAAATCATTCGCAGATTTATGAATTCATTGGTATCCAATACCAAGAGTAGGATGGCGATTATTTTAATACTCAAGTTAAAGACTTTACGTTATAGAGAGACTTAGGACACACCCTTTTTCAATGGCCCTTCTCTCGGTAATTAATAAATTGCAGACATCATCAGAATCTTTGACTGACGAACCCTCTTCCTCGTTCCTTTACTCCCGCCTACCGGTGTAACAGGAGCACTCAAAGTGCTAGCAACAGTAGAAAACGTCTCATCCTTCTTCCTCTTCTCGTATCCGACGACCTTGCCCTTCGCTTTAGAGGTTGAAAGCCTCTCCACTATACCCTTACAAATCGATGGGCAAATTTTCAATCTTTGTCTCGTACTGGACCAACATATTAATCAACTCATGAAGGCTTTTCTCAAGCCAATTCATGTTATAGTTTGATAATTAATTGATTAAAAGTGGAGGTAGTGATTGCAGGATCACGTCAAGTATAATTTTCTTTTTGAAATCAAGCCTGTAGTCCTTTGAGCTTCTCTACTAGGGATAGCATCATCAGTCCATGCTCCTCGTACGGATGATCCCTAAATCATTCTCGCACCGAAAAATGCCTTCATCACGATATATCTAATATGCTGATCCGGTACTGCACAAAGCTTTTTTATGTGGTGCATTCTCGACGAGACGCCCTTATACCTTTCGTACTATTTTTGGATCACATTACTCATCGAGCCCAGTACGATACTGCAAACTTTTCAGCTGTCCTCAAGCCACTAAATAAACTTTTCGAACGTCAAACGTTCTCCAGGCAGGAATGTGACATCCATACATTATTATACATAATTGAGAAACTAATTGATAATTATTAAGAAAATTAAAATATTATTATAACAAATTATAGATTGAAATTAGAATATAATAAAAACTAATAGAGTAAATTTGAGTTCATTATAGTATTTGGGAGCAAATTATATAAATTAAGAAAATGAAAAAGGACGTAATGGGTATTTTCAAAAAATGAAATTAAATTAAAAATAATAACAATATATATATAGGGTTTGAGAAAGTGCTGAGTGGGCCATCACCCCCAGCGCTTTACCACCTACATGCATTCATATGTATATATATATATATATATAGTAAATTATTTAACTAGTTGGTTGACAATTGAAAGCTACAAAGTTTGCACATTAACACACAATCTCACACATTTACACGCACCCACTCGGCGAAGCACGAAAAAAACAGGTTAGAAAATTTTTAGATTTTAAATCTATATATAAATATTGTATATTATTGTATATTTAATTAGTTTACTTATTAATTGTATTTATACTAACTGATGATCTGTTTAATTAATCGGAATATTTTATTAGATTGACTATTTAAATTACTATCAAATTAAATGTCACATCTGATATACAAATATTATGGTTGGTTAATTAAATTACTAGATTTGTTAGATTTAATCATGTAATTAATTAATTTGTACTTGTTTCATTGATTCTATTGACCAAATACTTAATTTAATTAACATATTTAATAATAATGATAAAGTAGCAAGAATTGATGGAAATTTAATAAAAATATTTATTAAGAATTATATTTAAGGAATATTAGGATGTATTATTTTGAGAAATGTTTGTGATATCAAAAGAAAATATGAGGCTTTTATAATAATTTAAATTAAGAAAATTAAATTAACGGTAGTTTATAGAGATATAGGGGTTTGATAACACGAATTTTTTATGAGTTAATCAATCAATTAAATATAGACTTGAAAAGCTCAGACAATTATTATTATCCAAAAGAATATGTAAATGCGGGTTGAGTTTGGATATAAACAGAATATAAAAAGATTGGTGGAAAATATATGAATATTATATAATATTTTATTTAGAACTTACGATGTTTATAATATCTTCATTATATCTATTATAATTTACTATAGGACGCAAGGATAAAGAAGAGGATTGAGTTGCTCCTTTTATTAACGTAATTATTTGGAATTTGAGGTAAGTATTGTTAATTGAATTATATATATATATATATATATATATATAAATGAATATTTTATGTTTATATATATGATCGTGAATGTTGACTATTTATTTGCGATTATCTGGATATTTAAGAAATTGTTATTATGTGGTTTGTTGTTTATATATATTTTACCGTGAACTATTTGTTGGTTACCATGATATATGTGAAATTGTTATTACGTGCTTATATGTGGTTGTATCATACAGATGTAAGAAGAATGATTATGTGATCGCACAATTGATTGGTGAATGAATTCGAATGGAAAAAATACTTATGACGAGAAAATAATTATTAAATAGAATTGAGTGATGAAGTTAATGATATTGTTGTTGTGAATTGAAATAAAAAATGTCTTACCTAACTGGGAGGGATACACTGCAATGGCTTATGATGATATGATTAATGACAAGCTGTGTATTATCATTGATCGATGGAGGTGATGTGGCATATCATACAAGTGTTGTGTGCTGTGGTATCAGTGATCAAGGGATATCATACGAACTGTGTGTTGTGTGGTATTAGTGGTGATGGAGTATTATACAAGTTGTGTGTTGTGTGATATCGAAAAAAGAAAGAATATTGTGATTGAGATGATAGTGATGATAGCCGACAATGGCCATTCATTGATCCACTCCAGTTAGGCTAAGCGGGGTCCAAAGGAAATAATTAATTAATAACTACGAAAATTTAACTATAACGATGTGTGTATTATGTGGAGAGTACTTGACTCTGGTATTAGGTTTGCATGATAAATGACATTATTAATGCGTAAGTAGCAAAATTGTTTAACAAGTATTGATTGATTGGTGTGATTGAAATTGGTATTTCGTGATTATATAACGAATATTGGTTGATTGTTGGTGTTGATGATATTGGTCTCCTGTCTTATGTGTCTATATGTGTGTGTGTACATATATATAAATATATATCTATATATATATATATATATAGGCTAATTAGTTATACTTATTGAGTTGACAACTCATCAATTTGCCATATTCTTTTTAGGAGATAGATCATAAGCCAGTTGTGAGCTGTATAGGTGGGTCAGCAGTGCTATCTTAAGTAGGAGCTCTTGCTACATAGATAAAATAATTTTATACCAAAAATTTGATGTAATAATTTATCCATTTGATGTTTATATAAAATATTGATAAAAATGAGATTATCTTATCGGGATAAATAAGAGTTTGTTAGTATAATTGAATGTGATTATAGAGGGAGTGTCACATTAGGTGGTATCAGAGCAGGGATTAGATGCTTTGAGGATATTTGGTGAAAAATAGTGTCATTGAATCGAAAAAGAAATTTATGTTATTAATCCAAGTATAAATATGGGTTTCACATAAATGGAATATCGGGTCAACACGTTGCTGGCCCAAAGGGATCATTAGACTTTGTACATTGTAATCTAAAATCGTTAAAGGATGATATTTATATATATGTATATCTGGTGTGAATCATAGCTCAATGCATTTGTAAGATCTTGACAAATGACAGTGGATGGGTGTTTCACTATATGCAATGTGATAAACTTAAAGAGTTTGGCATTATTCTATGAATGGATTGATTATTTCATAATCGTGTTGTCGTTGACGGTCAAACAAAAAAAAGTGTGGTAGAAGTCATTCCGCAAACCGCAGATGGTAATAAATCGGTCAAACGGAAAACTATATTTCAATTGTTTAATAATTTCTTTGTGCTTGCCTTCGATTTAATTAAAAAAAAAAAGGTTAAAATGCATAAAACTTCCCTGTGTTTTAAAAAGTTCGCTAAAAATCCCCTTCTATTTTAAAAATAGGCTAAAAGCCCCCCTGTGTTTTCTTAAATATACCTCAATTGCCTATTTTCGTTAAATATAACTAAACATGCGTTAACTTTTAATATTAAAACCTATTATCTAACCCTATATTTAATATAATTATCTCTTATTTTAGTAACCGTTGGATTTTTTTGATAAGTAATGATCGTTTAGATCTAATCAACTAATCCAACCATAGATTTTAAAAAAAATGAAAGGTTAAGATTTAACAAATTACTCAACTTATATATGTAATATTTTAATTTAAATTATAAATATTATAAATTATATATGAAAAAAAGTAGAAAAAGGCTACCACCCCCCCAACCCCCAACCCACCCCCCACCCCAACCCCTGCTGCTACCCCCACCCCGATCGCCGCCGCCTCCCTGCTTCCCATGCCAAAACCCCCTCCGCAGATTCAAATTCGGGGCATCGCATCGCCCCCAAATTAGATCTGGGTGACGCGACGGTGTCGCCCCCCAAATTCCGGGCGAATCGGTAAAGAGTAAGGCACCGTCGCTCTGGTTTTGAGGGCGCGACGATGGCATTGTTCGCTTCGTCTGGCTGCGCGGACGTTAATCGAACCTCAGCCCATTTTTTAATAACTGAATTATATTAATTAAATGAATATTTTAGTTAATTAAAAATAATTTTTAATAATTAAATACATTTTTTTAATTAATTAAGATAATTTAAAATTAATTTAAATTAATTTAAATTTATAATTAATTAAGAATAATTTTAAATTATTGTTATACTTAAATTAATTTAAATATGTATTTGGTTAATTAAAAATAATTTTAAATATATAATTCATTAAGGATAATTTTAAACAATTTTTTTTAATTTCTAAATTTTGAATTTAAAATAACTAAAAAATTACATTAACTAAATTAAAAATAATTCATTGAAATATTTTTAAATATAATTAAAGGAAAGTATTAAATTTTAGTTTTAATGATTATGATAATTATTTTAAATTTTAGTATAATTTATTAAATCTTTATAAATAAATAAAATAAATTATTGATATTATATTATTTTATAATATATTAATATTTGTATTTTTAGAAAGAGAAAATGCAAAAAAAAAAAAAATTAAAAGTCATTTTGACTATAGTAATTTAGATACAATATAGGGGTATATTTAGTCAATTAATGGCATAAAAATATCAAAATCCACAAAAATCAGCCCAAACGCACTTCAGCACGTGCATCTCACCCTCCGTTAGTTCTAACAGAATGGAGTTTTTTTGCTGAAGTTTTAAAATAAAAGGGGTTTTTAGCTTTTTAAAAACACAGGGGATTTAGCTTTTTTCAACAAAACACAAGGGGGTAAAATGCATTTTACCAAAAAAAAAAACAGGTGGTGTGGGCATACTTCGTGAATGTATATATACGTTCAATATGTGTCACATGTTGCGGTAATTAGACGATTATCTTATGTTTTCCGAAGCAACTACCTATGTTACTTCCCCAGTGAGAACTAGATTTTGAAATAAAGATTATTCATTGGGTAATACTTATTTTTTATGCACCGTATAGAATTTCTTCACTAGAATTACAGGAGATTAAGAAGCAAATACAAGATTTTATAGAGAAATATTCATTAGATCGACTGCTTCACTCACACAGTGCTAGATTGTGCATGATTACTACCAATAGAATACAGTGACAGTGAAAGTAAATAAATAAATAAATATCTATTACCAACAATCAATGATTTGTTTGATCAATTGAAGTGAGCTATAATCTTTTCAAGGATAATTCAAGGTTTGGTTATAGGAAATTGAGGGTAGAGGAAAAGAATATACCTAAAATAATTTATCGTACTCGTGAAAGGTATGAATTTAGGGATGCTATTTAGATTAATGAATGCACTGACGACGTTCATAATATCGAGTCAAACATTAATCAAGAGCCGTTGGGTTCAACTGTGGTAGTTTATGAGGAGTAGAAAAAGTGTGAAATATTTGAAAAATGATTTAGATCTTCTAAGAAAAAAGAGTTGTACTGAGTAAATGGGAGTTTTCAGTAAATAAATAGTTTTAGGAATATGTATATCTATTCTATGTATTATCTATCTATATTATTATATATAATATGTGTTGTTTATTTATTTGATTTCTAAGAATGGGGTTTTGCCTGACCCTGCAAATGGAAAAAACTATTACAGAATGGAGAATATTGAAATACGAGATTGAAGTCTGAAACTTCTTAGATCTTGTTGAAACTACAGGAAATTTGTATGGAATTTCATAAATAATAGTACTTTAACTAAGCATAAAAAGAAAGCATCACTCGATTGAGCTTATGTAAACGAAGTTTTGAGATTAAAAAAAAAAAAAAAACTGAGTGAATTTCGATTTTAGTTTAACCTCGTAGTGGTAGATACATGATGTACACACGGTGTTTAAACAAAGTTTAGGGTGTGTATTAACGAAAAATTGGAATATCTGATCTCGTATGTATCCTGTGAAATAAGGACCCACTACTTAAATTACCTATCTATGACTCCGAGTTAGCAGCAATTTGCATGCAGTAAATATTGGAATGCACTATTTGTGTGGGGAAATTTTTTAAATTATCAATGATCATGAGAGTTTGAAATATATTTTGACCCCAAGAAAAGTTGAACTTGAAATATAGTACTAGAATCTTATTATTGATTATCATTCTGAAAATGCGAATATAGTAGCAGATGCCTTGAGTAAGAAGAGTTCAAACACCTTAGTTTTTTGGTAAGTTATAATATGATATGTCATTAGAAATGAGACCAACGAATATGAAGTTAGAGGTTGATCATGTAGCATATTAGTAACTTTGCAATTTAAGTTGGATTTGTGAACAAAACTAGATAAATACATACTCAAGATCCTTTCTTATTACGGATGTTAGAGAAAATAAACCAATGTAAAAAGCTCAAACTTGAAATAAGACTGATGAAATGAAAGTAAATATGAGGCGAGGTTATGTACATGATATAGAGGGGTTATACGAAGAGATAATGCAGGAAATTTGTAATGCGCTATATGCTATGTATTCAGGCAGTTTAAAAATATAAAAAAATTCAAACCTCTAGTAACCGTGATAGATGATGAAGGAAAAAGATGTGGTATACCTTGTAACTAAATTGTTAACTTATCAGCAGATAAAGACATATTGGATTAGATGAGAAGTTTAAAATCCTGAGTTATTTTGAGACTATTAGGTTTGTTTAGTGCTGAAATTGTTATGGATCACTATTTGGGGGGTCGACCAGTATGCGTTTGATTACAATTGAAATATTGAGCCGAGAAAATAGCCACTAAACATGTTCTGATAGCTTCCTTCAGGTTTTGACAATACAAAAAGTTTGGATTCTATATCAATTCTCAATCTAATAAGAAGTCTTTGAAAAAAAAAGTGTGGTTGATATATAAAAACCGAATCATGTGACAAATGTAGTATTGACTATTCTGACAGAATTAAGATATTGCTGACTAAAGCATCAAGCACTAGAAGGTAAACTTCCGCCTTTACCTGTAGCTGAACAGAAATACTAGAAAATTATAACTTAAAAACATTACCTTATTAAAAATGAGTTGATTGCAATGAAATTTTCTGTGCAGTGTACACTCTGAAATTCATGATTTTATTGAGTTACACTTATCCAAATTTGTTAATTTTTATAGGGACAAAACTTTAAAATATTTATTAAATAATTATAGTTTGGAGCGGGAACTAAATCTTTCGTTTGAAGGGGATATTTCTGCAATAATTCAGATTAGTTGTACTAAAAAATAAACCTATAGCCTGAGTTATAATGGTTCAATTTGTATGATTCTTTTGTAAAATGAAATTAGACAATACAAGATTATGTTCAGAAAATATTATGATTTTTTTTTAAAGAGTATATGATTTGTGAGGAACATTTTAAAATAGAGTGCACAAATTTGTTACAACTTAGACCAGACTGTACTAAAATCTAAATAACTTTTTATATATAAAACTAGGGTATAAGAGGGTAGTTGGAGTAAAAATACTACCTATAAGAGCTGTATTTTGTGCTAGGAAAAATCATAAGTAGGTACAGTGACTCTATCAAGAAAAGAATATGCAGGAGTATAAAGGTTTTTTTTTAGAGAAATAATTCCTATGATTTAATATACAAGTTATTATACAGAATTGGAAGGCATAAAATGTCTAGTTTATCATACTAAAATAGTGTTTAAATTGGATAATTATATCTAAAGTTATGGCTTAATTAGTGAATAATGTTCATGTTGAGTGGATTAGCAAGTCTAAAGCCAGAAAAGGGAAATTTTAGAAATATAAACACTAACTTCCATATAGTAAGATTACATGGTATGCCTATTCCTAGAGTGTGTAATAGGACATCTCAATTTACGTCATATTTTGGAGAAGTTTACCAATGGGCATTAGGTACAAAATTATATTTTAGTCCAACATTCCATCCTCAAACAGATGAAAAAGCGAAAAGAAAAGGAAAAACAAAAATCAAACCTTGAAAAATATGATCAAAGCTTTTAACATTAAGTATAGGGGAAATTAGAATGATCACCTCTTATTGAAATTTATACATAACCATCACTATGAAACTACACAGAAGCCTTTTTATAAGATGCCGATGTAATATATTGGAATATTGATAGATTACGAACAACTTAAAGGTCCTAAATTAGTGTAAGAAATGATAGAAAAGAGCCAAATAGTCGGTACGAAAGTTCCTTGATAAATACCACAGAGGGATGGGATATGAAATAAGTGAGAAAGTTTTCTGAAGGTATTTCAACGGAAAAGAATTTTAATGTTTGGAAGGCAGGAAAAGTTAAGTCCAAATGTATATTAACCTGTACAAAATTGCGAAGAGGATTGGACTACTAGCGTATCTCTTAGCATTACCAGTAATATTGTCACAAATACATTACTTATTTTATATTTCTATATTAAAATAATATCGATCTGATCCTAATTACGATGTTTATAAATCAGTGATAGAATTTTTCAAAAAGTTGATTTTGGATAGAAGCACAAAAGAATTGAGAAATAAAGAAACAATAATTGAGAAATAAAGTGAGATGTTCATTTTCAAAGAGAAGCCACTCGGGAGGTTGAAGAACATATGAAAGCTTTTTTATTTAAACGTGTAAGCTAGTTAAATTTTGAGGACAAAATTTTTATTAGGAGGGGAGAATTGTGACATCCATTCATCACTATACATAATTATGATACTAATTGATAATTATGAAGAAAATTTAAAATTTATTATAGTAAATTATTGGTTGAAATAGAATATAATAAAACTTGAGCATAACCTTGTGTGAGGTATCGAATACCATTCTCGACCTACGAGATCCCCAAGATATTTTGCCTCAGTGTTTTCATGTGATTCCGAAGACTCCAAGTGAATCACATTACTTGATGTTAGACCCATCCGATCAACCAAATCCTATGCAGACTATGACCCCCCACGACTCGTGAGATAGGAAAATAGACGTGTAGTCTTTTTTGTTCACAATAATAGTGCAGCTTAATTTCAATCGAAACGTGCCATGACTCGTGAGACCACGTATGGGTGAAATCAGCTTCCTCATTACATTTTTATGGATGGAAGGCACATAAATTACATTGCTTGGCTTTAGTGCTAAATTTTTTGTTGATTATTTTTTCATGCTTGTTCTTATGCTAATTGAATTTTATTTTCTGTTGGCAAGGGGCTTGCATACCTCTTAATTTTTCTCTTATGTCTCTTGTTTGTAATCTTGGAATAATAAGACTTTGTAATCTCTTGTTTCTCCCTCTCTTTGTACTACCCCAACAATTGATTGGGGTTTCTTAATTTTTATGATGTAATGAGAGTAGATAGGAGATAAGGAAATTTATTTTTTTGTAGATAAAATATAATGATGGCAAGCCCAAGGTGATGAAGGCCCATGGAGGAGGTCATTGGATGGCCCACGAAGGATCCATGGAGAAGGGGCCTGGTGGAGCCCACGATGAAGGGCCCAAGAGAACAAAGAGGAATTTACAAGGCCCATTGTCGGTTAATGGGTTAAAAAGCTTGTAATAGCGTAGGCTTACCCTTAGATTGACCATAGATCCACTGTGGGGTCAATGGGTCGCATAGGTTTATGGGCTTGTGATCATCCAACAGTTGTGTGCTAGGTTTTTCTTTTGCATGCTATGCATTTTATTTAATGCTTTAATATATTGGATATATTGATCATGCAAAAATACTAATATTCTGATGAGGTCCCAGTCATATATTAGTGAACTCTCACTTGGTTGGACCAAGTTAAAATGTTATACCTAAGAATGAAAATAAACAATTGCTTGTTATTCTATGCATCCCATCCACAGTAATGTAGTGAGAAAGCCAATTTCACCCATATGTGGTCTCACGAATCGTGGCACGTGTGGACTGAAATGAAGCTGTACTATTACTGTGAACGAAGTGAATACACACTTATTTCCCTGTCTCACGAGTCGTGGGGGGCGATAATGTGTCCTATGATTCGGTAGATGGGGGGCGATAAAAAAATGTACACATCTAAGTGCTAAAATACATGTAAAATTTTGTAATTTAAAAGTTGGACATATGTGCATCCCATGCAAAATGATTCAGTGTGAAAATTATTTTCTAATTAATTTTAGTAATTTAATTTTAGGAGATACCGAATCTCAACTAAAATATAAATCAACAAAAAATAATTATTCCAGAAAAATGTAGAAAAATACAGAAAAATAAAATTTCCAAAAATAAAATAAATATAGAAAAATAAAATTTCCAAAATTTAAAAAACACAAAATTAAACATGCATAAATCCTAGCACATAGATATGCCAAAAGTATAAAAAACTCATGCACCAAAGCCGATAAAATATGTAATCATGTTCCAAACACGTAATACATGTAAGATTTATAGCCTATACATCAAACCGGGCTTTGATACCACTTGAAGAAGTGGATCGGCAGGTGAATTAATTACAGATCTAATCATATAATTAGGCTAATGAATTTAAGGAAAAACGAGAGCATAAAAAAACTAGAGTTACCTTTTGTTTTCTCCTCCGATCGGCAATACATGAAGATCTGCTCTCCTGTGTTCGTCCATGCAAGAGTCCAATGTAGGAGACCTCTAATATCGTCCACACCACACTAAAATGTTAGAATTGTCCTTGTGCTAGAAATGATTAAATCCGTGGGAGAGGAATCAAAATCACACTATGAATTAGTGTGTTTCGATCTTCTTTGTCTTTACTTGGTTCTAAACCAAGAAGAACTTCAAAAGAGGGGATGAGGAGAATGTTTGGTGCTGATTCTAGGGGAGAGGAGCCACGAAAGTTTTTAGAAAAACCAAGGAAAAAATCGGCTAGGGTTAGTTGGTTGAAGAGTTGGAATCAAGAGGTTGATTCCACAACTCTCTCCCACTTATCAAAACTCCTCCACTACTTTTCCTTTCCCTTGAGCACGAATTTTCCTCTTTTTTGCATCTAAAATTTTAGCTACTTTTGACCTAATACTGGTCAACATGGGCTAGGGCTTGATGTATTCTGGACCAGGTTCAATTTACTTGTCTAACAAGTTAAATTGAGCCATAGAACATTCCTGTTGGACTTAATATTTCATCTAATTAAATAAAATACTCAACAAAGAAAGTTCAAGTGAATATTTAATCTAATTAAATAATAACAAACCCAAAAGACACTTAATTATTTAAATGAATCCACTCCACTTAACTAATTAAGACCAATCAAACATAGCTAGTCCAACTGATTATTTCTAGTCAATTTCTAATTAATGAATCCAATTAACTAATTAGATAGGTCCATCTACTAATTAATTAATGGATCTAATCCACTAATTAATTACCCCAAGCTTCTTTTATATTAATCCAATCAATTTAAAAGGCTGAGTTCAAAATTCAATTAATCACAAAATTCCGAACTATCGATCTAATGAATTATTCCTCATAACTGATCCAATCATTTATACTCTCCAAGAATTAATTAATCTAATTAAATCTATTCTCCTTTTCTGGAATTAATTCCAAATTAATTCCCTCACCATTTTGTAATTTGTGTAACTCTTTAGGTTCACCCTCAACTAGACTTGAGTGTGCGACCAACACATTAATTAATAATTTAATTAATTCTTTCTGGTTATCCCATAACCAGAAATAGCCCGTTACCATGGTGGTCGTCTAGCAACAGTCATGGCACTAGAGATTAGGTGAATAGTGGTGTGAAATTTAAGCTCCAATTTCATATGGGTATGGTACTACTATCAACCATCTCCTGACCTTGGTCTAGGGCATGGAATTGGGTGTCGGTTCCCATCCTTGACTAGGCACCTATGCTTCATACCTGATATGCGTTTACTCTATTGATCATTATAGCAAATCCCTTCCCACTTGATCAATCGCTGTGGGCATAGACTTGAAGACTCTAAACCATCTTAGAGGGCATAAGAGATCTTGCTGTTAGAATATTGATAGGGGGCAAATTCTTCTTGGGATCCACCGTGCTCGCTACATACTTCGAGGGCACTAGATAAGGCTTATGACGACCATGCCCCATGACACAACTACCTCTTGCCATATTCAAGATACAGTCTTCGTATGCACGTGACTGCCATGATTCCTCAACTTTGAGGACTAATCCCGTACTATCGAAACCAGGAATCCCATTCATACGGACCAAGCCTTAACAGGCTTCCATATGATGACTCCCGCGAGTCAGTCAACTCCATTGCTAACTAACCTACTAAAACTGCATAGACGACCAACGTCTCCTACCAACGAAACACGACTGTTGTACTTAGTGCAAGTCCCTACAGGACCCGCGACGCCCTGTCTCAAAGTCCTCGATTTGGAACGTTTCAGACCGACCCTCAAGAGTTGGTTTCATGGCTGCCAATAAATGCACAACCTAACTCCGTGGGTTTAACCTTTTCGGTCTGTGGGCATTTCGTTGTGACAATGAAACCCCATTCAACATCAGTGGTAAGCACAACGAAAACACACTGCCAACTTGATGAATTCTTACCGTAATCATCAAACTAATATTATTTTATAGAGATTGGTGAATGGCAAACAACTAATCCAATTGGATTTTGTCACCCATTCCATCAACATAAATGATGAGTACAACTAAGGAAATGCCAATAGCGAATACTCATTTTATTCACGAAATAATATTACATAAGATCGAGTTGTTATCAAATAGATTACATGTTAGCCAATCTAATTGGCTTCCAAATCACCTATTGTAACATGCTAGGTACTACATCCATTCAATGGATGTGGGGTTTCGATCTAAATCACATTCGATTTCTAAGACTGGGCATCCGCTTGAAATGTTTTCAAGCTAGCATGCCTACCATCAAGTCTGAACGTGACTATACTTTAAGGATTTATCCATTATTCAAAATGAGTCTGGAAGTTAGTATCACTTTAGCCTTCTAGAATCAACTCCATAATCTTGTATTAGAAACAATTCTTTAATCCTTATTCAGGTACTTAAGATTTCTCTTGGCAACTATCTAATGCCATATCGTCTATTCCCGATATATGTTGTGTCACGTCAAAGGCACACACAATATCAGGTCCAACACAACAAACCAATACTTTTGTGTTGTCTTCGGCACAAACATAGGGGGTATCCAAGACATCTGAGCTTTCTGATCAGTTTATACAGAACTAAGTTTTGAACAACTTAAGCTTTCTCATCTGTCAACCATGACTGAGTCTCGAACAGCTTAAGCTTTTTCATCAGTCTCCTGCGACTAGTTCTTGAACAACTTGACCCTAATGTAGGAATTTAATTTCTTTTATGGATAATTTTGTGAACAACTATATATTACTGTCTTAGTGTTTCCGAAACATCTTAACATGATTCTAAATAGTAAGACATTTACACCAAATACATTAGAACTCACACAAACTCCCACGTAGCATGGGCTCAATTTTATCAAATCATAGCCAGTATGATCCTTTGATAAATCGAATATTCCAGTATTGTGAAGTCTCAAACTTAGTTTGAACTTCATGGTGAATCCTTAGGCTCCAAGCTATTAATTCGTAACGATGTCCCACATCACCCCTCCTTATGTCCTTTTTGATTGTAATCCAATTCCACTAACAAATAAGACTCAAAGATGGTTAGGTAGGGATATTATTTGACTAAGAATGATATTTTTGATAAGTTGTATGAAAGCCCACTCCCACTATTTTTTTGATGTGTATAGGCCATCCTATTAGTTCAAGTACTTTGTAGGACGAGAGTTTCATCATACAATAAGGACCAATTTCTTTCCGTGAAACACCGATCAAGCAAAGTCCAACTTAGTTTGATTTCTTCTCTATCAGAGACCGTCAATCGTGGTCCTTTCAAAAAGAACTTCACCGAATGAGAATCACATTCTTTTTTTTTTACATTAAAAAACTCACACTAAATAAACACCTTATCGATCTAATCGAAAGGTAATCAGTTTGGTTCACCACTCCGAGTCTAATTATTTGAACCTCATCAAACAAATTCAGACTAATGAGCCACCACACTTATCATATGTATTTTAGTAACTCACAAATATCACATTGGATTCAATCCAACGTGCAACTGGCAAGCTCATTTTGTCCCATAATAGAGCTTTTGCGGTCTTCCTCCTTCTCAGTAACTATTTTGGAAGTAAATAGATCCATATCGCCTATTTCTAGTACTCGTTGAACCCATCAATCTTTCTCTTCCTCAAATAGAAGATATTGACCTACTAGGACTGTAAGGTTCGTTCTAGATTATCATTTTATCTTTATTTGAGAGGAGCTTAGGATACTCCCTCTTTCAATGGCCCTTCTCTCAGCAAACATCATTCAGAATCCTTGATTGACGAACCCTCTTCCTCTTTCCTTTACCTCGCCCAACGGTATAACAGGAGCACTCAAAGTGCTAGCAGTAGTACAAGACGTCTCATCCTTCTTACTCTTCTCTCGTCTGGTAACCTTTCCCTTTGCATTAGAGGTCGAAGCCTCTCACACTAGTACGAAGGGCGCAGATTTTTTAATCGTTGCCTCGTACTGGACCAAAATATTAATCAACTCATGAAGGCTTTTTTCAAGCATATTCATATTATAGTTGATAATAAAGTGAACAAAAGAGGGAGGTAGTGATTGCAGGATCACGTTAACGTACACATCTTCCTTCTCAAAATCAGCATGGAGGTATTTGAGATTATCCACTGGACAATCAAGATACTGCACTGGACAAGACTTATAATGGTTGTGTCTATGACACAATCACCTCTCGCATAGATCCAAGATACAGTCATCGTATGCACGTGACTGCCACGGTTCCTCAAGTCTGAGGACTATTCCCATACTATTAGAGTCGAGGACTCAAGTCATACCGTACAAGCATCCAAGGCTTCCATATGATGATGCCCCCGAGTCAGTTCAGTCAACTTGACACCTAGTCAATGAACCTATCAAGATCGCATAGACGTCCTACCTTTGTCGCCGATGAAATGCGGCACTTATCCAATGAATGCGAATCTTGATGCAAGTCTCTATAGGACGCTCGATGCCCATTCTCGAGGTCCTCAACTTGGAACATTTCAAACCTAATCTCAGGCAGTTGATTTCATGACCACCATATAATGCGCAGTCCAACTGTTGCGTGGTTTGTTAGAATTGGTCTGTGGGCTTTGTTATGATGTTGAAAAGAATATACAAACATGCATGATGAGCACAACAAATTGTATGCCAATGGTGAAATACTCATCTTTTGCACTCAATAATATTAAAAAAAGATCAAGTTGTTTCAAAGATTGGATTACATGTATGCCAATCTAATTGGCTTCCAGGTCACCTATCCTAATAATCTCCCATTTGACCTAAGCCAATCACCGATCGACCTCAATCCCATCTTATCCAAATGGTGAGTATGAGCAATTTGCGACATCGGCTTGGTAAGTGGATCTGCTATGTTTTTTTGCTGAGCTGACTCGGTCCATCCTAACGTCACCTCATCTCACCATCTCTGGGTAGCATCTAAGAATGTTTTTGGAAAGATGATGAGATCTCGGATCCTGTGCTTCTGCTATCGCCCTATTGCTATCGCAGAAGATAACCACGGGCTCAGCAATGCTAGGTACCACATCTAACTCTTGGATGAGAGCTCGTTTCCTTTGCTTGTGCTATCTCACCATCTCTTGGTAGCGTCTAAGAATGTGTTTGAAACGGTGATGAGATCTCGATTCCTTTGTTTGTGCTATCGCTTTGTTGTTATCAGAGAAGATAACCATGGGCTCAGCAATGCTTAGTACCATACCTAACTCTTAGATGTAGTTTTTCATCCAAATCGCTTCCATAGTTGCTTCTAAAGCTACTATGTATTCAGCTTTCGTGGTGGAATCCACTGTGGTAGCCTGCTCGGAACTTTTCCAAGCAACAACACCATCATTCAGCTTGAATACAAAACTTGATTGGGACTTGGCAACGTCATCCTCCGACTGGAAGCTAGCGTCTTGTAGCCTTTCAATATCAATTCTCTAATACCGTAGATCAAGAATATATCTTTAGTCCTTCTTAGGTACTTGAGTATGGTCTTGACTGCGCTCCAGTGTGCTTCCCTGGCGCATGCCTGATATCTGCTTGTTACACTTAAAGCGTAAGCGACATTTTGCCTAGTGCACTAGATAACATATTTAATGCTTCCCACGGTTGAACCATAGGGGATGTCCAACATCCTTTTAAGCTCTCATCAGTCTTGGGAGACTACTTCTTGGACAACTTAATCCCATGTCTCATTGGAAGGTGTCCTCATTTTGAGTTTTCTATCTTAAATCTCTTCAAGATTTTTCCCAATGTACGAGGATTGGGTTAGCCCTAACATCTTTCTAGATCTATCTCTATAGATCTTGATGCCATGGATGTAGGAAGCCTTACCCATATCAATTTTGTTTAATTGCGGTGTTCCAGGAGGAGTCCATTGAGAGAGAATTCAATTCTGTTTTAAATAATCGATAAATTCACCAGTTAAATACTCTTCACCTCGGTCCGATCGGAGGGCCTTGATTTTACGGCCAGAATAATTCTCGACTTCAAGTCTGTATTCCTTGAACCTTCCAATGGCCTCAGACTTGTACCTCATTAGGTAAACATAACCATACTGTGAGTGATCATCGGTGAAAGTTATGAAGTATGAGTATTCTCCTCTAGTTGGAGTATTCAATGGTCCACAAACGTCTGTATGGATCAGATCCAATAAACTATTGGCCATCGCGCTGTGTCCAACAAAGGACTTCTTGGTCATTTTCCCTTTCAGACAGGATCGGCAAGTTGGTAGGTTGTCCAAATCGTCTACTTCTAGACTTTTTGAGTCCACCAACTTCCTTATCCTATCTCTAGATATATGGCCTAGCCTTGCGTGCCATAGCTGTGCGTTTTCATGATTATCGAATTTTCTTTTGTGTTGGGTAGCCATAATCAAATTTGACTGTTGGATAATATAAAGACCATTCACTAATGTTCCAAGCAGATGAGATTTATTATCAATCATCAAATAAAAACCGTCTCTATCGATCTTAAATGCATAACCATTATTGTCTAAAATAGGAAAGGAAATAATATTCTCGATCTTGCTCGTTACATAATAACAGTCTTTTAATTCTATCTGAATATAATCACTAATAACTAAGCTGAGAGATCCCACGGCTTCCGTAGCGACGTCCTTCCCATCGCCCAGCCTTAGAATCATCTCGTCCTTACTTAGCCTTCTACTTCTTTAAAACACCTGCAAGTTATTGTAGGTGTGAACACCACCGCCGATATCCAATACCCAAGAAGCAACATTAGTTATCATATTCATTTCAATCATAAACATACTTGAATTGGAGAGGAATTGTGGGCAGTCCCTCGTCCAATGCCGCTTTCCTTGCAATGCATGCAGACATCATTTGCCTTCAACCGCTAAGAACCTCCAACCTTCCCTTTCCCTTTCCCTTTTCCCATTGGGACAGTACGGGCACCCTCGGCACTAGTAGTGGTTGTGACAACCTTTCCCTTTCCCTTCTTCTTCTTCCAGCGTCCGACCCTCTTGCCTTTTGCCTTAGAGGTTGAAGCTTCTCCTACCAATACCGCCCGCGCAGACTTTTGGGTCGTTGTCTCTATTTAACTAGCATATTGATTAACTGATGAATAGACTTCTCAAGTGCATTCATGTTGTAGTTAATAATAAACGGGTTATAGGATGGAGGAAGTGATTGAAGGATCACGTCAATGTACGTGCCATTATCAAGCCCAGCTTTGAGGTCTTCGAGCTTCTCCACTAGGGATAGCATCTTGACCCATGACTTTGTACAGATGATCTTTCGGCCATCTTAGTTCCGAAGAACGCTTTTGTCGCGGCATATCTTATATGTCGGTTAGGAACCACATAAACCTCTTTCATCTGGAGCATTATTGAGGGAACATCATCCAGGCTATCATATTGCTTTTGGATTTTGTTAGTCATCGAAGCCAATATGATACTGCGGACCTTGCGGTTGTCCTCAAGCCATTTTTCGAACGTCACACATTCTTCAGGCAAGGACCCCTTAGGCATGGCCTTGGGGAGCGGCTTGTCCAGGACATAGCCTTGGTTCTTGAAATCTAGGACAATCCTGAGATTCCATAGCCAGTAGTTATAGTTCGTGCCAGTGAATTTGTTGGTATCCATAATCGGGGTTAAGGGGTTCTTAGACATTTTCTAGGGAATAGAAAATAAACAGAAATCAGCAAAATGATCGTAATATAATAAATAAGCTTAAAGACTTGATCTTTTGGTCCCTCCCACTATTTATTCAAAAGCCCACCACTCTCAAGTGAAGTTTTGGAAATAGTATTTTCTAGTGCGCTTGGGATCCACAAGTGCATTCATTATGCCCCGCTTTTACGATTCATATAGTAAAGACCTTGTAGGAGGTACACTGTACCATTCTCATTCCATGAGATTCTCAAGATCTTTTGCCTCACATCTTCACATGATCCTGTGGACTGCAAATGAATCATGTTACTTGGTGTTAGGCCCAATCCATCAATTGCATTGCATCTCAATCGTAGCCCACGACTCGTGAGACTGGGAAACGCTGAACATGCTTCTTCGTCCAAAAAAAAGTGGTGCAGCTTTCCTTCATTTCAAATGTGCCACGACTCGTGAGACCACATTTGGGTAGCGGTAGCTTCCTCACCACATTGTGTGGATGGAAGGCTTGGACGGATCAAAATCATTTTGATCCAAGTCCATTGTGGGCCTAATATTTATCTAGGTCCAACTAAGTGAGAGTTTGATATTCGAGTTTTAGACTGAGACCTCATCACAATATATGTTGCATACGTAAATATCAAATATTAAAGCACTAACAAAACATGCATCACATGCAATAAGAGACCTAGCATACCCCTATGTGATGATCATGAGCCCAACCTATGCGACCCACTGAGCCCGCAATGAGTCTTAGGACTGTCTAGTGTGGTCCTATGCTTCTACAACTGTTATTTACCCATTAACATGTAAATGGGCCTTCAACCTCCTCATTTCTTTGTGGGCCTTCTTCTCCATGCAACAGTATTCACATAAAATGTAAAACCTCACCTAAATAATCCTAGTCTACTCTCATTACATTAGAAATAAAAATCCCGCTCATAAGTCGGGGTGAGTACATAGTGAGGGAAAAAGAAAGCCTTATTATTGCAAGGCTAAAACGAGAGAGATGAGAGGAGTATTAAAAAAATCACAAGGGCACACAGATCCACCAAATAGATAGAAAACCATACATGCGGTCCAGGGCTCCATGATCATCCATTATACATTACCAACACATTATACCAAATAATCATGCTTGAAAATATGACATATATCTCATGTATACAATGTAATATCCAATATTACAACGAATAATCATGTGTAGAAAACACAAGTCCATATTGCTAATTTAATCGGATGACCGTGTATTGTGCATCCAATGCACATAAATAAAATATATCAATTAAAGCCCTTTTTTAATTTTAGAAAAAATCCAATTTTAACCAAAAAATAAATCAACAATTATTGACAATTTTTAGAAAATGTGCAGAAAATAGAGAATCCAATCTTTCGAAAAAAATGGCCCAATCGTCGACCGTCGGCCACGGCAGCAGGTGTGCTGCCTGCACAGTGCGCATGGCTGTGCTGCACAGCAGCACTGCGCGCACGCATGCCTCATAGATGGCCGCGCGTGCGTTGGCACCTCTGGCCACGTGCGCGCGCTGCCATATTTCTATTATTACTTATATTTTGAATAATTAAGGTGTAGAAATTAAATGTATTATTTGTGAATTTTTTGGATGGCTAGGGTATTTTGAAAATTTGGATTTTTCTAAAAAACACCTGTTTTTATTTTCAATTTAATGTGTTGAATAAAAAAAAAGAAAAATCCAAATTTTAAAAATACCCTTGCCATCCAAAAATCCACAAATAAGACATGTAATTTCTACACCTTAATTATTCAAAAAATATAAGCAATAATAGAAACATGCTTTCAAAGCAATGAAAACACATAGACATGCTTATTCACATAACAATACTCCGACATCGAACCGGACTTTGATACCATTTGAAAGGATCGCGTGGATCGGCCCGGGAAGTAAAGGCGAGCGGAAGCGATAAATAGAGCGTAAACCGTAAATAAATACTACAACTAAAACCATGGATCCAAGGGGTGTACCCTTGGAATTCCCGGGCGCTCGATGTGGTTAAAGAATAATGCCTTAAAAATTCAGTTATGGTAACAAGAGGAAGAACGAAATGCTAGAAACATTAAAACGAAACATTACCTGGAAAGCTTATGTTTCCTTCTTTTCGCCTGTCGTTCACGCAAGTCTCCAAAGTAGGAATCTTCCAAAGCTTGTCCACACCACACCGGAAATAAGGGATTCTTAATTCTCCTTGCTAGAAGAGAAGGAAGAAGAAAATACACTTGATGTGTATTGAGAGAGAGGAGGTGGCCAAGAGAGATTCTAGGAGAGGGAAAGAGTTTTCACTTTTGTTAGGTTATGATTACTTATCCAATATTTAACCCTAGACATATATATATATATATATATACCTTGTATAGAATAATTAAAATGTGTTTAGGTTCATTTTAATGTTCACAAGGCAATATGATCTTTATTACAAATAAAAAAATGACTAGTAAGACACTTGCCAAAAGTGAGCAAATATCAGTTATTTCTTTTCCTAGAATATTCAAGTGTGCTTATTTAAAATAGTTTGTTGGCGGATTTTTACACCCTAAAAATGCTAGGCCCACTTGGTTTTAATTAAGCCCATCAAGTATTTAATCCAATTAAATACTTAAGCCAATACTCTTCATTAATTTAATAAGTCCAATTTATTAATTAATAAAGCCAAGCCCAATATAAATTAATCCCATTAATTTATTCTTGGGCTAGTCTATCCAATAGACCTCTCTCATTTTAAGTAATCTAATTACTTATGGAATCAATTCCTTATCCCTCTTCGGTGATGTTGTGTGTGACTCTTTATGCTCACCCTTCAGCTAGACTTGGGCTAGTGTCTAACACCATTATTAATTAAATCCAATTAATTAATAATTTTTTATCAACCCTTGATCAAGAAAGTCCATTACCATTGGTGGCCGTTTAGCGACGTATCCATAACACTAGAGACTAGGTGAATTTCATGTGAACTTTTAGGCCTCAAGTCTATACGGGTACGGTCCTTCTGTCTACCGTCTCCCGGTCTTGGTCTAGGGCATGAAATTTTGTGCTGGTTCCCATCTCGACCAACTTAGAATGGGTGACCAAAAGCCAATTGGATTGGGTGTTTTCCATTCGACAATCTTTATCAAATAATATTAAATTGATGAATACGGTGAGAATTCAAAAAGATGGCAATATGTTTCGCTGAGCATACCACGGATCAAAAGGTTAACCCATGGAGTTGGGTTGCGCATAAGTTTGGAAGTTATGAAACCAACTCCTAAGAGTCGGTTTGGAACGATCCAAGTCGAGGACCTCGAGATTGGGCCTCGAGGATCCTATGGAGACTTGCACGAAGTATTGCAGCCGTGTTTCGTCGGTAGGAAACGTAGGTCGTCTGTGCAGTTTTAATGGGTTAGTTGGCAAGGTAGTCAATTGACTGAAGTGACTCGCGGGAATCGTCATATGAAAGCCTCTTAAGGCTTGGTCGGTATGACTGGGATTCCCGGTTCCGATAGTACGAGAATTAGTCCTTTGACTTGAGGAATCCTGGCAGTCACGTGCATATGAAGATTGTATCTTGGATATGGCAAGTGGTGGCTGTGTCGTGAGGCATGGTCATCATAAGCCTTATCCAGTGCAGTCGAAATATGTACCGAGGACGGTGGATTCCAAGAGAGGATCTGTCCCCTGTCATTATATGACATAGAGTTATCCCATGCACCTTGAGATGGTTTAGACTCTAATAGTGTTTGGCCAAAGCGATTGATCGATCAAGAATATGTTTCCTAGATCGAATCAGTAGAGTAAACGCATCTCGAGTGTTAAGCATAGTTGCCTAGTCAAGGATGGGAACCGACACCCAATTCCATGCCCTAGAATAATGCCAGGAAACGGTTGACAGTAGGATCGTACTGGTATGTATTCGGAGCCTAAATGTTCACGCCAACATTCACCTAGTCGCTAGTGCCATGGACTGTTGCTAGACGGCCTCCATGGTAACGGGCCATTTCCAGTTATGGGATAATTGGAAATAATTAATTAAATCAGATTTAATTAATTGTGTTGATCACACATGCCTAAGTCTAGCTGAGGGTGAACCTAAAGAGTCACACCCTACAACTATAGTGGGATATAATTAATTTGAAATTAATTATAGAAGACTCAGATTAATTTAATTGGATTAAATTAATCTTTGGAGAGAATAAATGGTTGGATTATTTATTTAGACCAATCCATTGGATGGATGACTTGAAATATAATTAATTGGATTAATTAGAATTTCAAGTTAGCTAGTAAAATTAATTGGATTAATTTTATTGGGTTTGGTCAATTTATAAATTGGATTTGTAAATTGAAAGAGAGAGCATAGGCTTGGATCTTTTAATTAGATTAAAAGATAAGGAGTTTAATGTTGGGCTTATGATTAAATTAGATTTAATATAAGTCCATGAGACAAGGGCTTGATCCTATCAAGCCCGATTCATTAAATACAAGCCCAAGGCCTTGGTTGGACCTTGGCTAAGTCAAGGACGACAATTTTGGAAGGTTCTTTGGCTGATTTAGAAGGCAAAACTCGTGCTTAAGGGGTGGCTAGGGTTAGGATGGTTGTTTTGGAGCCTAACTAGGTTAGGACTCCTAGTATGTGTACGACTAGGTCATATATATACTTTCATTATACCCTAGCCACATACACAACACATACTAGCCTCTCGAAAACTCACAAATTCGTGCCTCTCTCTCTCTCTCCCATGTTCTCCATGTCAGTTTTTTTTTTGCTCTTAGAGATCAAAACAAAAAACCGAAAGAGAGATCAGAACAGGAATATGACAGAGAGTTCTCCCATGCATCTTAAGATGGTTTAGACTCTAAAAGTCTTTGGCCAAAGCGATTGATCGATCAGGAATATGTTTTCTAGATCGGATCAGTAGAGTAAACGCATCTCGAGTGTTAAGCATAGTTGCCTAGTCAAGGATGGGAACCGACACCCAATTCCATGCCCTAGAATAATGCCAGGAAACGGTTGACAGTAGGATCGTACTGGTATGTATTCGGAGCCTAAATGTTCACGCCAACATTCACCTAGTCGCTAGTGCCATGGACTGTTGCTAGACGGCCTACCATGGTAACGGGCCATTTCCAGTTATGGGATAATTGGAAATAATTAATTAAATCAGATTTAATTAATTGTGTTGATCACACATGCCTAAGTCTAGCTGAGGGTGAACCTAAAGAGTCACACCCTACAACTATAGTGGGATATAATTAATTTGAAATTAATTATAGAAGACTCAGATTAATTTAATTGGATTAAATTAATCTTTGGAGAGAATAAATGGTTGGATTATTTATTTAGACCAATCCATTGGATGGATGACTTGAAATATAATTAATTGGATTAATTAGAATTTCAAGTTAGCTAGTAAAATTAATTGGATTAATTTTATTGGGTTTGGTCAATTTATAAATTGGATTTGTAAATTGAAAGAGAGAGCATAGGCTTGGATCTTTTAATTAGATTAAAAGATAAGGAGTTTAATGTTGGGCTTATGATTAAATTAGATTTAATATAAGTCCATGAGACAAGGGCTTGATCCTATCAAGCCCGATTCATTAAATACAAGCCCAAGGCCTTGGGTTGGGACTTAGGCTAAGTACACTAGGATCGACATGTCAGTTTTGAATATGAAGAGTGCATCTTTTCTCAAAGTGATGATTAAACGATCATCTCGAGTGTTAAGCATAGTTGCCTAGTCAAGGAGGGGAACCGACACCCAATTCCATGCCCTAGAATAATGCCAGGAAACGGTTGACAGTAGGATCGTACTGGTATGTATTCGGAGCCTAAATGTTCACGCCAACATTCACCTAGTCGCTAGTGCCATGGACTGTTGCTAGACGGCCTACCATGGTAACGGGCCATTTCCAGTTATGGGATAATTGGAAATAATTAATTAAATCAGATTTAATTAATTGTGTTGACACATGCCTAAGTCTAGCTGAGGGTGAACCTAAAGACAACTATTGGATATAATTAATTTGAAATTAATTATAGAAGACTCAGATTATTTAATTGGATTAAATTAATCTTTGGAGAGAATAAATGGGTTGGATTATTTATTTAGACCAATCCATTGGATGGATGACTTGAAATATAATTAATTGGATTAATTAGAATTTCAAGTTAGCTAGTAAAATTAATTGGATTAATTTTATTGGGTTTGGTCAATTTATAAATTGGATTTGTAAATTGAAAGAGAGAGCATAGGCTTGGATCTTTTAATTAGATTAAAAGATAAGGAGTTTAATGTTGGGCTTATGATTAAATTAGATTTAATATAAGTCCATGAGACAAGGGCTTGATCCTATCAAGCCCGATTCATTAAAACAAGCCCAAGGCCTTGGTTGGACCTTGGCTAAGTCAAGGACGACAATTTTGGAAGGTTCTTTGGCTGATTTAGAAGGCAAAACTCGTGCTTAAGGGGTGGCTAGGGTTAGGATGGTTGTTTTGGAGCCTAACTAGGTTAGGACTCCTAGTATGTGTACGACTAGGTCATATATATACTTTCATTATACCCTAGCCACATACACAACACATACTAGCCTCTCGAAAACTCACAAATTCGTGCCTCTCTCTCTCTCTCCCATGTTCTCCATGTCAGTTTTTTTTTTTGCTCTTAGAGATCAAAACAAAAAACCGAAAGAGAGATCAGAACAGGAATATGACAGAGAGTTCTCCCATGCATCTTAAAGATGGTTTAGACTCTAAAAGTCTTTGGCCAAAGCGATTGATCGATCAGGAATATTTTTCTAGATCGGATCAGTAGAGTAAACGCATCTCGAGTGTTAAGCATAGTTGCCTAGTCAAGGATGGGAACCGACACCCAATTCCATGCCCTAGAAAAGCCAGGAACGGTTGACAGTAGTAGGATCGTACTCGTATGGATTCGGAGCCTAAATGTTCACGCCAACATTCACCTAGTCTCTAGTGCCATGGACTGTTGCTAGACGGCCACCATGGTATTGGGCCATTTTCCATTATGGGATAATTAAATAATTAATTAAATCAGATTTAATTAATTGTGTTGTCACACATGCCAAGTCTAGCTGAGGGTGAACCTAAAGAGTCACACCCTACAACTATAGTGGGATATAATTAATTTGAAATTAATTATAGAAGACTCAGATTAATTTAATTGGATTAAATTAATCTTTGGAGAGAATAAATGGTTGGATTATTTATTTAGACCAATCCATTGGATGGATGACTTGAAATATAATTAATTGGATTAATTAGAATTTCAAGTTAGCTAGTAAAATTAATTGGATTAATTTTATTGGGTTTGGTCAATTTATAAATTGGATTTGTAAATTGAAAGAGAGAGCATAGGCTTGGATCTTTTAATTAGATTAAAAGATAAGGAGTTTAATGTTGGGCTTATGATTAAATTAGATTTAATATAGTCCATGAGACAAGGGCTTGATCCTATCAAGCCCGATTCATTAAATACAAGCCCAAGGCCTTGGTTGGACCTTGGCTAAGTCAAGGACGACAATTTTGGAAGGTTCTTTGGCTGATTTAGAAGGCAAAACTCGTGCTTAAGGGGTGGCTAGGGTTAGGATGGTTGTTTTGGAGCCTAACTAGGTTAGGACTCCTAGTATGTGTACGACTAGGTCATATATATACTTTCATTATACCCTAGCCACATACACAACACATACTAGCCTCTCGAAAACTCACAAATTCGTGCCTCTCTCTCTCTCCCATGTTCTCCATGTCAGTTTTTTTTTTGCTCTTAGAGATCAAAACAAAAAACCGAAAGAGAGATCAGAACAGGAATATGACAGAGAGTTCTCCCATGCATCTTAAGATGGTTTAGACTCTAAAAGTCTTTGGCCAAAGCGATTGATCGATCAGGAATATGTTTTCTAGATCGGATCAGTAGAGTAAACGCATCTCGAGTGTTAAGCATAGTTGCCTAGTCAAGGATGGGAACCGACACCAATTCCATACCCTAGACAAAGGCTAGGAGACGGTTGACAGTAGGACCATACTCGTATGGATTCGGAGCCTAAATGTTCACGCCAACATTCATCTAGTCTCTAGAGCCATGGACTGTTTAGGCCACCCATGGTATTGGGCTATTTTCGATTATGGGATAATCATAAATAATTAATTAAACTAGATTTAATTAATTGTGTTGGTCACACATGCCCAAGTCTAGCTGAGGGTGAACCTAAAGAGTCACACCTTACCACTATAGTGGAATATAATTAATTTGGAATTAATTTTAGAAGAGTCGGATTAATTTAATTGGATTAAATTAATCTTTAGAGAGAATAAATGATTGGATCATTTATTTAGACCAATCTATTGGATGGATGACTTGAAATTTAATTAATTGGAATAATTAGAATTCTAAGTTAGCTAGTAAAATTAATTGTATTAATTTTATTGGGCTTGATCCAATTTATAAATTGAAAGAGAGAGCATGGGCTTGGATCTTTTATTTAGATTAAAATATAAGGAGTTTAATGTTCGGCTTATGATTAAATTAGATTTAATATAAGTCCATAAGACATGGGCTTGATCCTATCGAGCCCGGTTCATTAAATACAAGCCCAAGACCATGGTTGGACCTCGGCTAAGTCAAGGAAGATAATTTTAGAAGGTTCTTTGGCTGATTGAGAAGGCAAACTTGTGCTTAAAGGGTGGTTAGGGTTAGGATGGTTGTTTTGGAGCCTAACTAGGTTAGGACTCCTAGTATGTGTATGACTAGGTCATATATATACCTTCATAAAACCCTAGCCACACACACACAACACATACTAGCCTCTCAAAAACCTCACAAATTCAAGCCTCTCTCTCTCTCTCCATGTTCTCCATAGCAGTTTTTCATTTGGTCTTAGGGATCAAAAGAAAAAATGAAAGAGAGATCAAAACACGTTAATTCATAGCGATTGTTTTGATCTCCATCTCTTCTGTGGAGATTTTGCTAGCACGAAATCTCCACATCCTTTAGTGGTGGTGTGTCATTCTTGGGAGGATCTCAAGATCGAGGTCTCGTCGTGGACGGATCCGAAAACGAAAACGAAGAGGAGACAATGCATGTAGCCGTGAAAGAAAAACGACAAAGGTAAAACTCCATTTATGGTGTTCGCTCCTTTTTTCTCTCGTGATTTCTTGGCCTATGTTTTTAAATTTAATACACTAAACGCCCGGGAAAGATCAAAGGTACACCCCTTGATAGGGTATTAATTTCGTTAATTATCGCATGTTTATCGAGTTTTGATGTTTCGCGCTTTCGTCGCGCTTCCCGAGCCGATCCGCTTCCTTTCAAGTGGTATCAGAGCCAGGTTCGGTGTATAGGCCTATAATCTAATGTGTATTACGTGTTTCAGCATATTTACATATTTTTAATCGGCTTTAGAAGCATGTTTTTTGGATTTTAATTGCATATCTAGATCTAGGGTTTATGTGTTTAATTTTGCTTTTAATTTTGGGCATAAGAAATTTTATTGAAATTTGAAATGTCTGAAAATTGATTATTTTCTTGTTGTTTTAGAAATTGCAGAAAAAAAAGTTTCAGAAAAATCAAAAAAAAAAAAAAATGAGCAGCCACCGACGCTGCCTGCCCGCCTGCCAAACTGTAGGCCGTCTAAGCCAATTTTTCTGTTTTTTCAGAATTTTTCAATTTTTGATTTTTTCTGATTTTTCTTCATATTTTTCTGAAACAGTTAATTTTGGTGAATTTAATTGTTGGTTGAGATTTGGTATTTCCCAAGGTTAAATTACTAAAATTATTTGAATGGTTTTAAAACAAGAATTAATTTTTGCATAGTTGCACTTGTGTTCATTATTAAGTTGCATTATTTTACATAGTTTGATGTGTAATTAATTTATGATATTGGATGTCATTAATTATAATGCATAGTTTGCATTTTATTTTATGTGCATGTTTATTTTGGAAATAAATGTGCTATTTTTTTAATTGGATTAACATGGATAATCATGAAACCCATTGGACCCTGTGTATGGTTTATTTTCTATTTGGTTGGCGCCTGCTTGCCTCTTATTTCTTTATCTCTTCATTTTTAGCCTATTATGTTTAAGGCCTGCTTTCTCCCTATTAATGTACTCCCCCCAACTGATAATTGGGGTTTTTTTCTAAGTTGTAATGAGGGTAGCATAGGTGGAGAGATTTTACTTTTATTTTATTTTTAAATAATTGCAAAGAGCAATCACAGACGATGGAGGCCCATGGAAGAGGCCATGGATTGGCCCACGGAGATCCATGGCGAAGGAACTCGAAGGATGGAGCCCACAAAGGAGATGATGAAATAAAGAGAGATTACAAGGGCCATAATGTGTTAATGGGTTAAACATCTTGTAATAACGTGGGCCTACCCTTAGACTGACTGTAGATCCACTGCGGGCTCAGTTGATCGCATAGGTTTTGGACTTGTGATCATCCAACAGGGGCATGCTAGGCTTTTATTTTTCATGCGATGCATTTTATTTAAATGCATTATATATATTGGATATATTTTCATGCAAGATATTAATATGTGATGAGGTCTCGGTCAACTATTAAAATGAACTCTCACTTAGTTGGACCAAGTTAATAACATTAAAACCCTTAAATATAGAAATAAACACAGTGGCTTGTTATTCCATACATTCCATCCACAACAATGTAGTGAGGAAGCCAATTTCACCCATACGTGGTCCCACGAGTCAAGGCACGTGTGGACTGAAGTGAAGCTGCACTGTTACTGTGAACGAAGTGAATACATACCTATTTCCCTGTCTCACGAGTCGGGGGGGGGGAATAGTGTGTGCTATGATTCGGTTGATGGATTAGGACTAATGCTAAGTGATGTAATTTCCATGCCTACCATCCACAATAATGTAGTGAGGAAGCTGATTTTAGCCGCACGTGGTCTCACGAGTCGTGGCACGTTTGGACGGAAATAAAGCTGCACTACTATTGTGAACGAAAAGACTACACTCCTATTTCCCTGTCTCACGAGTCGTGGGGGGCGATAGTTTGCGGTATGATTCGGTTGATGGGTCGGTCTAACACCAAGTAACGTTATTTGCTTGGAGTCCTTGGAATCACGTGAAAAGGTGAGGCAAAATATCTTGAGAATCTCGTAGGACGAGAATAGTATTGGATACCTCCCACAAGGCTATTTCTATGTGAATCGCAAAATTGGGGCATGGAGAATTTCACTTGTGGACCTCAAGCCCACTAGGAAAATGGTTTTCCCAAAACTCCATTTGAGAGTGATGGGCTTTCGTAGAAATAGTGGGAGGGTTAGAGACTGAAGTCCAAGTCCTTAACTAAAACCTAATATTATAATAATCTGCTTATTTTTCTGTTTATTGTAAATCTCTAAGAATCCACTTAACTATAAATTGACTCTAATATTTAATGGAACAAACTTTCTGATTGACTGAGAAGTTTGAGGATGGTCCTCGATTTCAAGAACCAGACTTACGTTCTGGATAAGTCTCCACCTCGGAATTTGCCGGAAGGGTTCCTGCCCAGAGAACATTTGACGTTCGAAAAGTTTACTCAATGAAATGAAAACAACCGAAAAGTACATAGTATCGTACTGGGCTCGATGAGTAATGAGATCCAGAAATAATACGAAAGGTATGAGGACGTCTTGTCGATAATGCACCGCATGAAAAGAACTTTATGGGTACCAAAATGGCACATTAGATATGCCATGACAAAAGCATTCTTCGGCATCATAATGAATAAGGGATCGTCCATACATGAGCATGGAGTGATGATGCTTTCCCTAGTGGAGAAGCTCAAAGACCTCCAGGCTGATTTCATATAGCACCCGCTACCAATACTACGGCTATATCCTACCTAATTATCATACTTAAAGTAAACCCTGTTTACATGTATAAATCTGCACATAATCGTTATACATACGTTATCCCTACGTCACAACCACAACTCACATCATTCCATATGTGTACATATCAAACATATCAAAGTAAACCATTTTAGTAGTTCACAGTTCACAGTTTTTATTCTCCTTTATACAGCCCACCATGTGAATTAAATTTCAACTGACAAGTTAGGAGAAAACCGCATATTGGCCCAACCTGACTGAACGTGGGGTTTGGACCTAACCCTCGATAAGCTGACACGTTAAGATCTACTCCTGAAAAATGTTAGCAGAGGGATGAGCCTGCAACTCAATAAGTAAATAACTAGCATTATCTATACATGTACATCAAATATAATCCAAACAAGGAAAATGAACAACATGTATATAATATAATCAACTTTATTACACAATATAGCCAACTTACAATAAAGCAATTAGTTAAACTCTTCTTCTCCGAGTCTGCTTACTAGAAGGTGATATAGTGTTTTTCTCCATCAACTCAACCTCACGTTTCATTACATACGTGAATCCCCTTGACAGCCGGCTCATAAATCTTATTTCGCATCATATCTCTTTTAATTAGCTTCATAGCTCTTTTCATATCATATCACAGCTCTTTTATATCGCATTACTGCTCTTTTTCATCGTGTCATAGCTCTTTCTCATCGCATCATAGCTCTTTTCTTTTCATTTGCGACATAGGCTATTCAACAACATCAAGGGGTATTCACATAATATTATATTCAATTTTCACTACTCCTTCAATTCCATCCTTCTAAGCAGATATTGGCGTAAAACCATATATAGACATATTTCTATTTACAAATACCAATAACACATCATCCAACAAATATAATACCATTTTACGTGCACAATATCATCATTCTAGTTAAATCATTAGCACGCATACATTTTCAGATAAATTAGCTTCAGCATGAATCACATACCTATATAAAAGTAATACCACAAAGAAAGGAAACATATATAAATACTACCAATTATTCACTTACCTCGATCTAACGACGCTCTACTAGCAAACAAGGAGTTGTCCGATCCTCTACTTTATCTCCGAATCTATAAAGAGTTATAATGCATACAATTAATATATTAAAAATATTGTAATTTCTAAATATAATATTACATATTATTTGTACAATTTCTAATTTATTATTTAGTATTTTATTTCTATCGAAATATATTTTTTTTCATACCGTTATTTCCTAACTAAGTAGCGTCCCAGGTATATATTAAATTTATCGATTTATTCAATTGAACTCATTTAACAAAACCCCCTTATATAAAATCTTTTTATAAATATCATTCTTAATATCATTTCCTAAATTACATTATGAATAGAAACCCTCATTTTCCTTTCTAATAATGTAATATTCCTCAAACATAATTTTCAGAATATTCCCATGAATTTTCTATTAATTTCTCGTTATTATACAATTTAATTATAGCCGAATACATATAATTACACATTTGGTTAATAGGCCCAACAAAAGTGAATAAATTAACTATAGTAATAATTAAATCTACCAAATCTAATAATTTAATTAACCAACTATAATATTTTAAGTCAATTGGGACATTTAATTCAACACCAATATAAATTGACAAAATCATGAAATATTTAGATTAAATAATACATCAATCAGTATAAACTATATTTAATAAATAAACTAATTAAATAATATAATTATATAAATTAAAATCCAAAATTTTCTCACCAGTCTTCGCCCGAAATAAACTTCCAGTGTGTGTGTGTGCTGATGTGTGTGTTGTTTACATATGTAAAAAGAGAGAGAGGAATGAATGCAAGTGCTTGCTTCAATATGTATGCAAAGTTAGTGTGGCGGTGGGGAATTGATGGCTCTACCCGCCCACTTTCTTTTTTTTTTCTGTATATATTTATATATATTATTATATTATATTATATTATTATTATTTTATTACTATTATTATTATATTAATATTATTAATATTATTATTTTATTTTATTAAATTTTTCTAAAATATCTTTTACGTCCATCCTAATTTTTTAATTAATATAATTTACTCTCAATTATTATAATGAGGCCCAATTCACTCCGTTCAAGTTTTATTATACTCTAATATCAACCTACAATTTATTATAAAATTTGCATAATAGTTATTAGTTAGTCAGCAATTAAGTATAAAATCCTAAGGATGTCACAATTCTCCCCTCCTAACAAAAATTTCATCCCGAAATTTAATTAGCGTACCGCACGCAGAGAATAAATATGGGTACTTATCTCTCATGTTCTCCTCAACCTCGCATGTGGCTTCTCTTGGAGAGTGATGACTCCACCTGACCTTCACTATTGGTATTTCTTTATTTCTCAATTTTTTTATACTCTGATCCAAAAAATCTATTGGTTCCTCCACATATATCAATTCCTTCGAGATCTCTATCTCCGGTTCACGCAAAATATGACTAGGATCAGATCAGTATCTCCGTAGCATAGAAACGTGAAACACATCATGTATCTATGACAGTTCAGCTAGTAATGCTAATCGATAACCTAGTGGTCCAACTCGCTCGAGAATTTCGTATGGCCCAATATATCTCGGACTCAACTTTCCCTTCTTACCGAATCTCAAGATTCCCCTCCATGGTGACACCTTCAGAAAAACTTTTTCCCCTACCTCGTATTCTATCTCCCTGCGGTGCTTATCAACATAACTCTTCTGTTGGTCATGTGCTGCCTACAAACACTTCTTAACTGTCGGTATTTTGTCCACCATTTGCTGAACTAGTTCAGGCCCTTCAAGCTGTCTCAACCCTTCAATATCCCAACAGATCAGATCTCGACATTTCCTTCCGTACAATGCTGCATATGGGGTCATACCAATATTGGAGTGAAAACTGTTGTTATAAGTGAATTCCATCAGTGGTAGATGATCATCCCAGTTCCCTCTGAATTCAATTACGCAGGCTCTCATCATATCTTTTAATGTCTGAATCGTTCTTTCTGACTGTCCATCTGTCTGAGGATGAAATGCCGTACTAAAATGCAATTTCGTTTCAAAAGACCTTTGCAAGTTTCCCCAGAAATGGAAGTAAACCGAGGATCTCTATCAGAATCTATAGAGGTAGGAATGCCATGTAATCTCACGATTTCTGAGATATATAACTCAGCCAGTTTATCTAAAGAATCATTTTGACGGATTGGCAAGAAATGTGCGGATTTAGTTAATCTATCCACAACCACCCAAATAGCATCATATTTTCTGAATGTACCTGGTAACCCAATAACAAAATCCATAGCATCATATAGATAAAGGATGAAGCTTACCGACCAGTGCTTGGTGTTCTACTTTTACTTGCTGACAAGTTAAACATCTTGCCACAAACCCCGTTTTAAGTCCCAATACATTTTAGTACTACCATGATGCATACCATACGGTGCATAATGCACCTCGTGTATAATCTCCATTCTCAATTCCTCTACATTCGGAACACACACGTTTCCTATTCAATAGCATACCATCATCTTGTATTATAAACTGATTGTTCTTTCCGTCTTACACTTTGGTCTTCACTTTCTGCAAATATGGATCCTTATCCTGTGCGTCCCTGATTTTATCTTTAAGAGATGGCTTTACTGCATTGTAGCCCACAACATGTCACCACTAACGCTAAAGTGCACATCCATAGCTCTGAGGGCAGTTAAATACTCCATATTATAACAAATCATACTTGCAAGTTGGTCCACTATCTTCCTACTCAAAGCATCTGCTACAATATTTGGCTTTTCAGGATGATAGTCAATGGTGCAGTCATAGTCCTTCAAAAGCTCAATCCACCTTCTTTGCCTCAAATTCAACTCTTTCTGTGTTGGGATATACTTCAAACTTTTATGATCCGTAAATATTTGAAATGTCTCTCCATACAAGTAATGTGTCCAGATCTTTAGCGCATGAACTATAGCTGCTAGTTCCAAATCATGGGTCGGATAGTTCATCTCATGTGGCATCAACTGCCTCGAAGCATAAGCTATAACCTTCCCATGTTGCATCAAAACACACCCAAGTCTTTGTCGTGAAGCGTCGGTAAATACCGCATATCCTCCATCCCCAGACGGCAAAGCAAGGATAGGTGCCGAGGTAAGTCTCTTCTTCAACTTTTCAAAACTCTGAGCACATTTGTCATTCCAGTTGAATGGTGCATTCTTTTTCAGCAAATTTGTCAGAGGGTTTGCGACCACGGAGAAATCCTTCACAAATCTTCTGTAATAACCAACCAATTCAAGGAAATTTTGAACTTCTGATACATTTTTAGGTGGTTCCCACTCTAGAATAGCCTTAACTTTTGCTGAATCAGGTTGTACCCCTCCTTTCGATACAACATGCCCTATGAAAGCAATTTCCTCCATCCAAAACTCACATTTGCTGAACTTAGCATACAACTGTTTTTCTCTCAAAATTTGCAGAACTGTATGTAAATGTTGCTCATGTTCCTCGCGACTGTTGGAATATATCAGAATATCATCAATAAACACAAACATGAATTGATCCAGGAAAGGCTGTAATGTCTTGTTCATAAGAGACATAAAAGCCGCAGGGGCATTCATCAACCCAAATGGCATAACAACAAATTCATAGTGGCCATACTAGTCCTGAAAGCTATCTTTTAAATTGACCCCTCTTCAATCCGCAGCTGCCAATACCCGAACCTCAAATAGATTTTAGGGAACACAGTGGCACCCTTCAACTGATCAAGTAAATTATCTATCCGTGGCAGAGGATACTTGTTCTTGATTGTAATTCAGTTCAACTGTCTATAATCAACACATAATCTCATACTCCCATCCTTCTTCTTGACGAATAACACTAGTGCTCTCCAAGGTGAAATACTAGGCTCCACCCTTTATCTAGCAGCTCTTCTAACTGCTTCTTTAGTTCTTTAAATTCTGTCGGAGCTATTTTGTACAGTGCAATCGAAATAGGTGTTGCCTCGGGAATAGTTTCTATTTCAAAGTCTACTTTTCGAAGAGGTGGTAACCCATGTAATTCCTCAGGAAACACATCAGGAAATTCCCTCACAACTGGAACATCTGATACACTCGACTAACCTTCGCAACATCATGCACACTAGCTAGATAAGCTTTACACCCTTCTTTAATTAAATTAAAAGCAGTTACAACAGATATTAAATAATTAGGTATGACTTTTCTTTCCCCCACTATAACCGTCTTCATCTGCCCACTTACTTCTACAACTACTTCCATTGTTTAACAGCCCACTAAAGTATGATTACAAGACAACCAATCCATTCCCAAAATAACGTCAAACTCTCTAAGGTTTATTACAACTAAATCTGCATATAGAGTGATACCCTCCACTATTATCGGGCAAGATCTCACTACTGTATTAACTAGTATAACACTACCAGTAGCTATAGATACACATAGGTCATGTCCCAAAGATTCAATACTAGCATGCACACGGGATGCAAAATCATGCAATATAAATGAACAGGTAGATCTTGGATAAATTAACACATGTGCATTAGAACCACAAATAGAAAAGAACCAGTAATAACCTCGGGTGCCGTAGGAGCTTGCACTTTTGCAATTGCATACACCCTTGCTTGGGGTTGAGGCTGATTACTTTGCGTTGTTGATGTCGAGGAAATACTCCCACTACCTCGACCATCTCTACCTCGCCCTCTACTCGTACTAGCTCGTTGCGAGTTTTCCCCCACACTACTAGGCCCTGAAATCTAAGATCCCCTGACATTATCTCTCCATGTAGGACAATCCTTTACAATATGTCTTGGTTGATGACAACGATAACACACAATTGGTTGGGCTGCCCAACATTCACCAGTGTGTCTCCTACCGCAGTTGGCACAAGAAGGAATAGATCTTCCACTGAATGATCTGGTTGGACCCTGTCTTTCCCAAATCAGATTGACTTAGGCCCACCTCTACCAGAAGACACTGAAGGAGACCTACTAGTATGACCCATTCCTCGGCCTCTATACCAACCTAATTTGTAAACCAGAACTCCTAAAAGAAACTGCACCACTTTGTCCAGGTATATGATTCAAATTACCCGTCAATTTCTTCCGTTTAGCTTCAGTAGAACTTCTTTCAAGGGATGTCTCTTCCGCTGTCATTGCCGCTTCGAGCAACGCAGCATAACTCGAAGGTTTAATTGCTATTTTCTCCTGGATTTCGAGTCTCAACTCTCTCCCAAACTTGTCTCTCCTTAGTTCATCTGTACTCACCTCTTCTGGAGAATATTTTCACAACCTCACAAATTGCAACTCATACCCAGCAATAGACAACTCATTCTGCTTCAGTTCTTCAGTTCTACCGGTCTACAGACCGCGGGTATATTTGTCAAAAATCCTTCAAGAAGTCATTCCAAGTCAAGGTGATTGGACGATTCTTGCTCCCCGTAATTGTTTCCGACCAATCCAAAGCATCTTTCTCGAACAAGGACACTACATACCTAAATTTTTGCTCGGAAGTGCATTCAATGCTATCTAGCACTCTGTCCATGTTCCTCAACCATTCCTCTGCTTCTGCACGGTCAGTTGTACCGACAAATACCTTCGCCCCCTGTCTCCTCACTACCTCATAATTTTTATCAATAACTGCATCCTGTGGTTGTGGTTGAGGGTGGTTGTGGTTGTGGAGCTGGAGCCATTCTCTGCATAATTTCTATGAATTGTTGCATAAAAGGATTTGCTTCTGGTGGTGGGGCATTTCTATCTTGGGCTTCTAACCCCTGATGTTCTGATGCATGATCATGACCCTGCACAGACTCTAATAACTCAACTTGGCCAGCAGCATTTTCACCTGACCCTTCCATCCTATATGAAATGCACACATGGAATTAGATTCATATTATATATTTTATATAATACCACATTTCATGAAATATTCCCCAGAGAATCTAATCCCTACTCTGATACCACCAAATGTAGCACCCGCTGCCAATACTACGACTATATCCCCCCTAATTATCATCCTTAAAGTAAACTCTGTTTACATTTATAAATATGCACATAATCGTTATACATACGTAATCCCTACGTCACAACCACAACTCACATCATTACATATATGTACATATCAAACCTCACAAAGTAAACCATTTTAGTAGTACACAGTTCAAAGTTTTTATTTTCCTTTATACATCCCAAAATGTGAATTAAATTTCAGCTGACAAGTTAGGAGAAAACCGCATACTGGCCCGACCTGACTGAACGTGGGGTTTTGACCTAACCCTCGATAGGCTGACATCTCAAGATGTACTCCTGAAAAATGTTAGTAGAGGGATGAGCCTTCAACTCAATAAGAAAATAACTAGCATTATCTATACATGTACGTCAAATATAGTCTAGACAAGGCAAATGAACGACATACAAATAATATAATCAACTTTATTACACAACATAGCCAACTCACAATAAAACAATCAGTTAAACTCTTATTCTCTTAGTCTACTTAACAGAAGGTGATATAGTGATTTTCTCCATCAACTCAACCTCACCTTTCATTACATAAGTGAATCCCCTTGACAGCCGACTCATTAATCTTATTTCGCATCATAGCTCTTTCAATTCGACAGCTCTTTTCATATCACATCATAGCTCTTTTATATCGCATTACTGCTCTTTTTCATATCGCGTCATAGCTCTTTTCTCACCGCATCATAGCTTTTTTCTTTTCATTTGCCACATAGGCTATTCAACAACATCAAGGGTTTTCACATCATATTATATTCAATTATCACCACTCCCTCAATTCCGCATATCACCATCCTTACAAGCAGCTATTGACGTAAAACCATATATAGACACATTCTATTTACAAACACCAATAACACATCATCCAACAAATATAATACCATTTTACGTGCACAATATCATCATTCTAGTTAAATCATTAGCCACGTATACATTTTCAGATAAATTAGCTTCAGCATGAATCACAGACCTATATAAAAGTAATACCACAAAGAAAGAAAACATATATAAATAATACCAATTATTCACTTACCTTGATCTAATGACGCTCTACTAGCAAACAAGGAGTTGTCAATTCCTCTACTTTATCCCTGAATCCTATTACGAGTTATAATGCATACAATTAATATATTAAGAATATTGTAATTTGTAAATATAATATTACATAAATTTGTATAATTTCTAATTTATTATTTAGTATTTTATTTCTAACGAAATATAATTTTTTTTTCGTACTGTTATTTTCTAACTAACTAGCTTCCGAGGTATATATTAAATTTATTGACTTATTCAATTGAACTCATATAATAAAACCCCCTTATATAAAATCTTTTTATAATTATCATTCTTAATATCATTTTCTAAATTAAATTCTGAATAGAACCCTCATTTTCCTTTCTAATAATATAATATTCCTCAGACATAATTTTCGGAATATTTCCATGAATTTTCTATTAATTTCTCGTTATTATACAATTTAATTATACCCGAAAACATATAATTACACATTTGGTTAATAGGCCCAACAAAAGTGAATAAATTAACTATAGCAATAATTAAATCTACCAAATCTAATAATATAATTAACCAACTATAATATTTTAAGTCAATTGGGACATTTAATTCAACACCAATATAAATTGACAAAATCATGAAATATTCAGATTAAATAATACATCAATCAGTATAAACTATATTTAATAAATAATCTAATTTAAATAATTATAATTATATAAATTAAAATCCAAAATTTTCATACCTGTCTTCGCCCGAAATAAACTTCCAATGTGTGTGTGTTAATGTGTGTGTTGTTTACATATGTAAAAAGAGAGAGAGGAATGAATGCAAGTGCTTGCTTCAATATGTATGCAAAGTTAGTGTGGCGGTGGGGAATTGATGGCTCCACCCGCCCACTTTCTTTTTTTTTTCTTTTATATTTATATATATATATTATTATATTACATTATATTATATTATATTATTATATTATTATATTATATAATAATATTATTATTATTATTTTATTTTATTAAATTTTTCTAAAATATCTTTTACGTCCTTCCTATTTTTTTAATTAATATAATTTACTCTCAATTACTATAATGAGCTCCAATTCACACTTTCAAGTTTTATTGTACTCTAACTTCAACCTATAATTTATTATAAAATTTTCATAATAGTTATCAGTTAGTCACCTTATTAAGTATAAAATCCTAAGGATGTCACAATTCTCCCCTCCTAACAAAAATTTCGTCCCGATATTTAATTAACGTACCGACTCATGGAATAAATATGGGTACTTCTCTCTCATGTTCTCCTCAACCTCCCATGTGGCTTCTCTTGGAGAGTGATGACTCCACCTGACCTTTAATATTGGTATTTCTTTATTTCTCAATTTTTTTATACTCCGATCCAAAATTTCTATTGGTTCCTCCACATATGTCAATTCCTTCGAGATCTCTATCTCCGATTCACGCAAAATATGACTAGGATCAGACTGGTATCTCCGTAGCATAGAAACGTGAAACACATCATGTATCTGCGACAGTGCAGCTAGTAATGCTAATCGATAAGCTAGTGGTCCAACTCGCTCGAGAATTTCGTATGGCCCAATATATCTCGGACTCAACTTTCCCTTCTTACCGAATCTCAAGATTCCCCCCCATGGTGACACCTTCAGAAAAACATTTTCCCCTACCTCGTATTCCATCTCCCTGCGATGCTTATCAGCATAACTCATCTATTGGTCCTGTGCTGCCTTCAAACACTTCTTCATTATTTGTATTTTGTCCACCGTTTGCTGAACTAGTTCAGGCCCTTCAAGCTGTCTCAACCCTTCAATATCCCAATAGATCAGACTTCGACATTTCCTTCCGTACAACGCTTCATATGGGGCCATACCAATACTGGAGTGAAAACTGTTGTTATATGCGAATTCCATCAGTGGTAGATGATCATCCCAGTTCCCTCTGAATTCAATTATACAGGCTCTCATCATATCTTTTAAAGTCTGAATCGTTCTTTCTGACTGTCCATCTGTCTGAGGATGAAACACCGTACTGAAATGAAATTTCGTTCCTAAAGCCCTTCGCAAGCTTCCCCAGAAATGGAAGTAAACAGACGATCTCTATTAGAAACTATAGAGGTAGGAATGCCATATAATCTCATGGATTCAGAGACATATAACTCAACCAGTTTATCCAAAGAATCATTTTGGCAGATTGGGAAGAAATGTGCAGATTTGGTTAATCTATCCACAACCACCCAAATAGCATCATATTTTTCTGAATGTACCTGGTAACCCAATAAAAAAATCCATAGTAATCTTTTCCCATTTCCATTCAGATATAGATAAAGGATGAAGCTTACCGACTAGTGCTTGGTGTTTTACTTTTACTTGCTGACAAGTTAAACATCTTGCCACAAACCCCGCTACATCTTTCTTCACTATTGGCCACTAGTAATAGGGTGTTAAGTCCCAATACATTTTAGTACTACCATGATGCATACCATACGGTGCATAATGCACCTCGTGTATAATCTCCATTCTCAATTCCTCTGCATTCGGCACACACACACGTTTCCCATTCAATAGCATACCATCATCTTGTATTATAAACTGATTGTTCTTTCCGTCTTACACTTTGGTCTTCACTTTCTGCAAATATGGATCCTTATCCTGTGCATCCCTGATTTTATCTTTAAGAGATGGCTTTACCTGCATTTGTAGCCCACAACATGTCACCACTAACGCTAAAGTGCACATCCATAGCTCTGAGGGCAGTTAAATACTCCATATTATAACAAATCATACTTGCAAGTTGGTCCACTATCTTCCTACTCAAAGCATCTGCCACAATATTTGGCTTTTCAGGATGATAGTCAATGGTGCAGTCATAGTCCTTCAAAAGCTCAGTCCACCTTCTTTGCCTCAAATTTAACTCTTTTTTGTGTTGGGATATACTTCAAACTTTTATGATCCGTAAATATTTGAAATGTCTCTCCATACAAGTAATGCCTCCAATTCTTCAGCGCATGAACTATAGCTGCTAGTTCCAAATCATGGGTCGGATAGTTCGTCTCATGTGGCCTCAACTACCTCGAAGCATAAGCTATAACCTTCCCATGTTACATCAAAACACACCCAAGTCCTTGTCGTGAAGCATCGGTATATACCACATATCATCTATCCCCAGACGGCAAAGCAAGGATAGGTGCCGAGGTAAGTCTCTTCTTCAACTCTTCAAAACTCTAAGCACGTTTTTCATTCCAGTTGAATGGTGCATTCTTTTTCAACAAATTTGTCAAAGGTTTTGCTATCACGGAGAAATCCTTCACAAATCTTTTGAAATAACCAGCCAATCGAAGGAAACTTCGAACTTCTGATACATTTTTAGGTGGCTCCCACTCTAGAATAGCCTTAACTTTTGCCGGATAAGGTTGTACCCCTTCTTTCGAAACAACATGCCCTAAGAAAGCAATTTCCTCCATCCAAAACTCACATTTGCTGAACTTAGCGTATAATTATTTTTTCTCTCAACATCTGCAGAACTGTATGTAAATGTTTCTCATGTTCCTCGCAACTGTTGGAATATATCAGAATATCATCAATAAAAACAATCACGAATTGATCGAGGAACGGCTGTAACGCTTGTTCATTAGAGACATAAAAGCCGCAGGGGCATTCGTCAACCCAAATGGCATAACAACAAATTCATAGTGGCCATACCTGGTCCTGAAAGCTATCTTTGGAATAGACCCCTCTTCAATCCGCAGTTGCCAATACGCTAACCTCAAATCGATTTTAGAGAACATAGTGGCACCCTTCAGCTAATCAAGTAAACCATCTATCCGTGGCAGAGGATACTTGTTCTTGATTGTAATTCGATTCAACTGTCTATAATCAACACATAATCTCATACTCCCATCCTTTTTCTTGACGAATAACACTGGTGCTTCCCAAGGTGAAATACTAGGCTGGATGAACCCTTTATCTAGCAACTCTTCTAACTGCTTCTTTAGTTCTTTCCATTATGTTCGAGCCATTCTATATGGTGCAATCGAAACAGTTGCTACCCCGAGAATAGTTTCTATTTCAAAGTTCACTTCTCGATGAGATGGTAACCCAGGTAATTCCTTAGAAAACACATTAGGAAATTCCCTGACAACTAGAATATCTGATACACCCGCACTAACCTTCGCAACATCATGTACACTAGATATATAAGCTTCACACCCTTCTTTAATTAAATTAAAGGCAGTTACAACAGATATTAAACAATTAGGCATGACTTTTCTTTCCCCCATTATAACCGTCCTCATCTGCCCACTGACTTCTACAACTACATCTTTTGTTGGACAGCCCACTAAAGTATGATTACAGGACAACCAATCCATCCCAAAAATAACGTCTAACTCTCTAAGATTTATTACAACTAAATCTGCTTATAGAGTGACACCCTCCACTATTATCAGGCAAGATCTCCACTACTGCATTAACTAGAATAACACCACGATCAGGCATAGATACACATAGGTCATGTCCTAAAGATTCAATACTAGTATGCACACTGGATACAAAATCATGCGATATAAATGAACAAGTAGATCCTAGATAAATCAACACATGTGCATTGGAACCACAAATAGAAAAGGAGCAGGTAATAACCTCGGGTGCAGTAGGAGCTTGTTCTTTTGTAATTGCATACACCCTTGCTTTGGGTTGTGGCTGATTACTTTGCGTTGTTGATGTCGTGGAAATATTCTCGCTACCTTGACCACCTCTACCTCGCCCTCTACTCGTACCAGCTCGTTGCGAGTTTTCCCCCACAGAACTAAGCCCTCAAATCGGAGATCCCCTGGCATTATCTCTCCATGTAGGATAATCCCTTACAATATGTCCTGGTTGATGACAACGATAACACATAATTTGTTGGGCTCCCCAACATTCACCAGTGTGTCTCCTACCGCAATTGGCACAAGAAGGAATAGATCTTCCACTGAATGATCTAGTTGGACCCTGTCTTTCCCTAAATTCGACCGAGTTAGGCCCTCCTCTACCAGAAGACACTAAAGGAGACCTGCTAGTCTGACCCATTCCACGACCTCTATACCAACCTCTTTGTAAACCAGAACCCCTAAAAGAAACTGCACCACTTTGTCCAGGTATAGGATTCAAATTACCAATAAATTTCTTCCGTTTAGCTTCAGTAGAACTCCTTTCAAGGGATGTCTCTTCCGCTCTCAGTGCCGCTTCGAGCAACACACCATAACTCTCAAACCTGTCTCTCCTTAGTTCATCAGTACTCACCTCTTCTGGAGCATATTTTCACAACCTCACAAATTGCAACTCTTACCTAGCAATAGAAAACTCATTCTGCTTCAGTTCAGGAAATTCAACCTTCTTACGATTTCTATAGACAGGCGGGGTATATTTGTCAGCAAATTCCTTCAAGAAGTCATTCCAAGTCAAGGTGATTGAACGATTCTTGCTCCCAGGAATTATTTCCCACTAATCCAAAGCATCTTTCTCGAACAAGGACACTACATACCTAAATTTTTGCTCGGAAGTGCATTCAATTCTTTTTAGCACTCTCTCCATGTTTCTCAACCATTCTTCTGCTTCTGCAGGGTCAGTTGTACCTGCATATACCTTCGCCCCTCTCACTACCTCATAATTTTTATCAGTAACTGCATCCAGTGGTTGTGGAGCTATCCTCTGCATAATTTCTATGAATTGTTGCATAAAAGGATTTGCTTCTGGTGGTGCGGCATTTCTATTTTGGGCTTCTAACCCCTGATGTTTGGATGCATGATCATGACCCTGCACAAACTCTAATGACTCAGTTGGGCCAGCTGCGTTTTCACTTGGCGCTTCCATCCTATATGAAATGTACACATGGAATTAGATTCATAATATATATTTTATATAATACCATATTTCATGAAATATTCCCCAGACAATGTAATCCCTGCTCGGATACCACCAAATATAGCACCCGCTACCAATACTATGGATATATCCCCCCTAATTACCATACTTAAAATAAACCCTGTTTACATGTATAAATATGCACATAATCGTTATACATACGTAATCCCTAAGTCACAACCACAAATTCACATCATTACATATGTGTACTTATCAAACATCACAAAGTAAATCATTTTAGTAGTTCACAGTTCACAGTTTTTATTCTCCTTTATACATCCCAAAATGTGAATTAAATTTCAGCTGAAATGTTAGGAGAAAATCGCATACTGGCCCGACCTGACTGAACGTGGGGTTTTCACCCAACCCTCGACAGGCTGACACCTCAAGATCTATTCCCGAAAATTGTTAACAGAGGGATGAGCCTACAACTCAATAAGCAAATAACTAGCATTATCTATACATGTACGTCAAATATAGTCCAGACAAGGCAAATGAACAACATGTAAATAATATAATCAACATTATAACACAATAAGCCAACTCATAATAAAGCAATCAGTTAAACTCTTCCTGTCCTAGTCTGCTTACCAGAAGATGATATAGTGGTTTTCTCCATCAACTCAACCTCACCTTTCATTACATACGTGGATCCCCTTGACAGCCGGCTCATCAATCTTATTTCGCATCATAGCTCTTTCAATTCGCTTCATTGCTCTTTTCATATCACATCACAACTCTTTTATATCGCATTACTGCTCTTTTTCATATCGCGTCATAGCTCTTTTCTCATCGCATCATAGCTCTTCTCTTTTCATTTGCCACGTAGGCTATTGAACAATATCAGGGGCTATTCACATCATATTATATTCAATTTTCTCACCACTCCTCAATTCCGCATACAACCATCCTTGTAAGCAGCTATTGATTTAAACCATATAGGACATATTTCTATTTACAAACACCAAATAAACACATCATCCAACAAATATAATAACCATTTTTACATGCACAATAACATTGTTCCAGTTAAATCATTCGCCACGCATACATTTTCAGATAAATTAGCTTCAACATGAATCACAGACCTATATAAAAGTAATTCCACAAACAAAGGAAAGGAAACATATATAGATAATACCAATTATTCACTTACCCCGATCTAACGACGCTCTACTTGCAAACAAAGAGTTCTCCAATCCTCTACTCTATCCCCGAATCCTATTATAATGCATACAATTAATATATTAAAATATCGTAATTTCTAAATATAATATTACATATTATTTGTACAATTTCTAATTTATCATTTAGTATTTCATTTCTATCGAAATATAAATTTTTCGTACAGTTATTTCCTAACTAACTAGATTCCAAGGTATATATTTAATTTATCGACTTATTCATAGGAACTCATTTAATAAAACCCCTTATATATAATCTTTTTATAATTATCATTCTTCATATCATTTCATAAATTAAATTATTATTAGAACCCTCATTTTCTTTTCTAATAATATATGTATTCCTAAAACATAATTTTCGGAAATATTCCTACGAATTTTCTATTAATTTTTCGTTATTATACAATTTAATTATTTCCGAATACATATAATTACACATTTGGTTAATAGGCCCAACAAAACTGAATAAATTAACTATAGTAATAATTAAATCTACCAAATCTAATAATTTAATTAACCAAACTATAATTTTTAAGTCAATTGGGACATTTAATTCAACACCAATATAAATTGATAAAATCATAAAATCTTCCGATTAAATAATACATCAATCAGTATAAACTATATTTAATAAATAAACTAATTAAATAATATAATTATATAAATTAATATAAATTAAAATCTAAAATTTTCGTACCTGTCTTCGGCCGAAATAAACTTCCAGTGTGTGTGTGTTGATGTGTGTGTTGTTTTACATATGTAAAAAGACAGAGAGGAATGAATGCAAGTGCTTGCTTCAATATGTATGCAAAGTTAGTGTGGCGGTGGGAATTGATGGCCCCACCAGCCCACTTTCTTTCTTTTCTTTATATATTTATATAATATATTATTATATTATATTATTTTATTATTATTATATTATTAATATTACTTTATTTTATTAAACTTTTCTAAAATATCTTTTACGTCCTTCCTAATTTCTTAATTAATATAATTTACTCTCAATTACTATAATGAGTTCCAATTCACTCAATTCAAGTTTTATTGTACTCTAATTTCAACCTACAATTTATTATAAAATTTTCATAATAGTTATCAGTTAGTCAACCAATTAAGTATAAAATCCTAAGGATGTCACATTTCAAGGAGGAAGAAACGTACGTTGACTTGATTCTATAATCACTATCTCTCTCCTTTGATCAATTTACTATCAGCTATAACATGAATGGGATTGCGGAAAGCCTTCATGAGTTGATTAATATATTGGTGAAGTTCGAGGCAACAATTGAAAAATCTGCGCCGACGGTACTAGTGGGAGAGGCTTCAGCCTCTAAAGCGAAGGGCAAGGTTGCCGGACGCGAGAAGAGGAAGAAGGGTGAGATGTTTTCTACTACTGCTAGCACTTCAAGTGTTCCTGTTACACCGTTAGGCGGGGGTAAAGGAAAGAGAAAGAGGGTTCGTTAGTCAAGGATTCTGAATGATGTTTCCATTTATTTCCAGAGAAGGGCCATTGGAAGAGGGAGTGTCCTAAGCTCTTCTCCAACGAAGGTATAAATCTTTAATTGAGTATTAACATAATTACCATTCTACTCTTGGTATTGGATACCAACGAATTCATGATTTGCAAATGGTTTGCAGATGGTGATGAGGAGTAGAAAAAATCGAAATAAAAGGTCCTAAGGCTTAGCGATAGCGGGGCTGTTTCTATAAAAGACTAGGGGCTTAGTTAGGCTTAATGGTGATCATGTTAGGATAGCATCTATGTAACCTAGCGTGATCGAAATAATATTTTCAATTATTGTTGGACAATTTTGATTACATATTTTGATCAATAAAGTCTCTTATTTGATATTGAATGGATTCATGTCTGCCAGGTGAAACATATACTATTTCATAATTGGATTATGAATACTCAAATAAAGAATAAAATAAGAGCCCAAGCTTACAGTCCTGGTAGGTCAATCTATTCTAGTTGAGGAAGAGAGATTAATGGATTCAAAGAGCACTAGAAATAGGCGATTTGGATCTATTAGCTTTCAAATCTTTACTGAGAAGGAGAAATACCGCAAAAGCTTTTTTATGGGACAAAATGAGTTTACCAGTTACATGTTGGATTGGATCCAAGTGTAATATCTATGAGTTACTAAACTAAACAAGATCGGTGTGGGGGTTCACCAGTCTAATTTTATTTGATGAGGTTCAAAGAATTAGACTCGGATTGGTGAACAAACATAATCACCTTTCGATTGAATCGAGAAGGTGAGTATTTAGTGGGAGTTTTTTTTTATGAGAATGTGATTCTCACTTGGTGAAGTTCTTCCTGAAACGACCACGGTTAATCGGTCTCTGATAAGGAAGAAATCAAACTAAGTTGCACTTTGTTTGATTTGTGTTTCACTGAAACAGATTGACCCTTATTGTTTGATGAAACTCTCGTCCCACAAAGTACTTGAGATATAGGATAGTCCTATACACGACAAGGAAATAGTGGTAGTAAGTTTTCATACAACTTCTCAGATGCGTCATTTGTAATCAATTACATCTCTAAGTGGTAGTAAGTTTTCATACAACTTCTCAGATGCGTCATTCGTAATCAATTACATCTCTAACTGACCATATTCCAGTCCTTATTTGTCTTTGGGAATTGGATTTTAATAAAAAAGGACATAAGGGGAGCGATGTTGGACATCGTTTGGAATCAATGGCTTGGAGCCTAAGGATTCACTAGGAAGTTCAATCTAGGTTTGAGACTTCGTAAAACTTGAACATTCGTTTTTATCTAAAGATCATACTAGGTATGATTTGATAAAATGAGCCCAACGTCAGTGGGAGTTGGTGTGTATTCCAATGTGATTAGTGTATAAACGTCTTTCTCATTTGGAATGTGGTTAAGATGTTTGAGAAACACTAAGACACATATAAAATTGTTCACAAAATTCTCCATAAAAGGAATTAGATTCCTACATTATGGTTGAGCTATTCAAAACTCAGTCATGGTTGACTTATGAGAAAGCTCAGATGTCTTGGACATTCCCTACGTTTGTGCCAAAGACAGCACGAAAGTGTTGGTTTCGTGTGTTGGACCTGACATTGTGTATGCTTAGGGCATGACACAATGTATATTGGAAATACACCAATTGGCAATAGACAGTTGTCAAGAACAGTCTTTAATACTTGAATAAGAATTAAAGAAGTGCGTCTGACACACGATTTGTAGAGAGTTAATTCTGCAAGGCTAAAGCGATACTAGCTTCCATACTCATGTGAATAACGGATAAGTCCTCAAAGTATAATCACGTTTCGGACATAATGATAGGCATGGTAGCTTGAAGGGATTTAAGCAGACGTCCATCTTAAAAGTTGAATGTAGGGCGACTTTTACAAGTCAGTTTAGGAAAGTGGTTTGGACCCAAAAACAACATCCATTAGATGGATGTGGTGCTTAGCATAGCCGAGCCAGTTGTAGCCTAAGAGGCGAACGACAATGCTAGGGCAAGAGCCTTATGGGCCTGAGATCTCATCACAAGATCCGGGAAAATTCTTAGATACCAACCATCTGCAGGCAGCGATGGTGAAAGGAAATACACGGTTGGACTGTATAGATCCAGCAGAAAATAAAGTAGACCCACGAAATTGAGCCGGTATCGTAGATTGCTAATGATCAAAAAGTTCTGAGCGACATGGGTAATTGGCTTAATGGTCAAGTGGGAGATTGTTAGAATGGGTGACCAAAAGCCAACTGGATTGGCTGTTTTCCATTCGACAATCTTTATCAAAATAATATTAAATTGATGAATACGGTGAGAATTCATAAAGACGGCAATATATTTCATTGAGCTTACCACTTATATTGAATGGGGTATCAATGTCACAACGAAATGCCCACGAATCGAAAGGTTAACCCGTGGAGTTGGGCTGCGCATAAGTTTGGTAGCTACAAAATAACTCCACGTGTTAACCTTTCGATTCGTGGGCATTTCGTTGTAATATTGAAACCCCGTTCAATATTAGTGGTAAGCATAACGAAACATATTGCCATCTTGATTAATTCTTACCATATTCACCAATCGAATAATATTTAATAAGATTGTCGAATGAAAAACAGCCAATCCAATTGGCTTTTGGTCACCCATTCCCACAATCTCCCACTTGACCATTAAGCCAATTACCCATGTCGCTCAGAACCTTCTGAGCATGAGCAATCTACGATACCGACTCGGTTTCGTGGGTCTACTCTATTTTCTGCTGAATTTATATGGTCCAACCATGTATTTCCTTTCACCATTGCTGCCTGCAGATGGTTGTTATCTAAGAATTTTCACGGATCTTGTGATGAGATCTCGGGCCCATAAGCCTCTTGCCCTAGCCTTGTCGTTCACCTCTAAGGCTACAACTGGCTCGGCTGTGCTAGGCACCACATCCATCCAATGGATGTTGTTTTTCAATCCAAACCACTTTCCTAGATTGACTTGTTAAAGTCGCCCCACATTTAACTTTTAGGATGGGGCGTTTGCTTGAAATCCCTCCAAGCTACCATGCCTACCATTAAGTCCGAACGTGATTATACTTTGAGGACTTATCCGTTATTCACATGAGTCGTGAAGCTAGTATCGCTTTAGCCTTCCAGAATTAACTCTACACAAATCGTGTATTAGACACACTTCTTTAATCCTTATTCAGGAATTAAAGACTGTTCTTGACAACTGTCTATTGCCAATTAGTGTATTTCCAATATACATTGTGTCATGCCCTAAGCATACACAATATTAGGTCAAACACACCAAACCAACACTTTCGTGTTGTCTTCGGCACAGACGTAGGGAATGTCCAAGACATCTGAGCTTTCTCATCAATCAACCATGAATGAGTTTTGAATAGCTCGACCCTAATGTAGGAATCTAATTCCTTTTATGGAAAATTTCGTGAACAACTTTATATGTTTCTTAGTGTTTCTCAAACATCTTAACCTCATTCCAAATTGGAAAGACATTTATACAGTAAACACATTGGAACTCACACCAACTCCCACTGACGTTGGGCTCATTTTATCAAATCATACCTAGTATGATCTTTAGATAAAAATGAATATTCCAATTTTACAAAGTCTCAAATCCAGTTTGAACTTCTTAGTGAATCCTTAGGCTCTAAGCTATTGATTCCAAACAATGTCCAGCATCGCTTCACCTTCTGTCCTTTTGGATTCAAATCCAATTCCCATGGACAAATAAGGACTAGGATATGGTCAGTTAGAGATGTAGTTGATTACGAATGATGCATTTGAGAAGTTATATGAAAACTTACTCCCACTATTTCCTTGACGTATATAGGACCATCCTATTAACTCAAATACTTTGTGGGACGAGAGTTTCATCATACAGTAAGGGCCAATCTGTTTCAGTGAAACACCAATCAAACAAAGTCCAACTTAGTTCGATTTCTTCCTTATCAGAGACCGGTCAACCGTGGTCCTTTTAGGAAGAACTTCACCGAGTGAGAATCACATTCTCATAAAGATCTCTCAGTAAATACACACCCTCTCGATTCAATCGAAAGTTGATCATGTTGGTTCACCACTCCGAGTCTAATTCTTTGAACCTCATCAATAAAATTAGACTGGTGAACCCCACTGCGATCTTGTGTATTTTAGTAACTCACAGATATCACACTAGATCCAATCCAACATGTAACTGGTAAACTCATTTTGTCCCACAAAAGAGCTTTTGCGGTCTTTCTGCTTCTCAGTAAGGTTTTGAAAGTTAATAGATCCAAATCGCCTATTTCAAGTGCTCTTTGAATCCATCAATCTCTCTTTCTCAACTAGAATAGATTGACCTACCAGGACTATATGCTTAGATTCTTTGATTATCATTTTATTTTCATTTGAGTATCCATAATCCAATTATGAAATAGTACGTTTCACCCAGCAGACATGAATCCATTCAATGTCAAATAAGAGACTTTATTGATCAAAATATATAATCAAAATTGTCCAACAATAATTGAAAACATTATTTCGATCATGCTAGGTTACATAGATACTATCCTAACATGATCAGCATTAAGACTTACTAAGCCCTAGTCTTTTATAGCAATAGCCCCGCTATCGCTAAGCCTTAGGACTTTTGTTTCAGCTTTTCTACTCCTCATCACCATCTGCAAAGCATTTGCAAATTATGAATCCGTTGGTATCCAATACCAAGAGTAGAATGGTGATTATGTTAATACTCAATTAAATATTTATACCTTCATTGGAGAGGAGCTTAGTACACTCCAATTCCAATGGCCCTTAATGCAAATATCATCGGAATCCTTGACTGACGAACCCTCTTCCTCTTTCCTTTACCCCTGCTTAGCAGTGTAACAGGAATATTTGAAGTGTTAGTAGTCGTAGAAAACATCTCACCCTTATTCCTCTTCTCTCGTCTGGCAACCTTGCCCTTTGCTTTAGAGGTTGAAGCCTCTCCCACTAGTACCGTCGATGCAGATTTTTCAATCGTTGCCTCGTACTTGACCAATATATTAATCAACTCATGAAAGCTTTTCTTAAGCTCATTCATGTTATAGCTGATAGTAAATTGATTAAGGGAGAGAAATAGTGATTATAGAATCAAGTCAACGTATGTTTCTTCCTTCTTGAAATCAGCCTGGAGGTCTTTGAGCTTCTCCACTAGGAAGCATCATCACACTCATGCTCACGACTGATATCCCTTAATCATTATCATGTCGAATGCCTTTGTCACGGCATATCTAATATGCCATTCCGGTACCGCATAAAGTTCTTTTCATGCGGTGCATTATCGACAAGAAGTCCTCATACCTTTCGTGCTGTTTCTTGATCTCGTTACTGATCGAGCCCAGTACGATACTATGTACTTTCCGGTTGTTCTCATGCCACTGAGTAAAGTTTTCGAACGTCAAACGTTCTCCGGGCAAGAACCCTTCCGGCAAAGTCTGAGGTAGAGACTTATCTAGAACGTAAGTCTAGTTCTTGAAATCGAGGACATCCTCAGATTTCTCAGTCATCAAAAATTTGTTCCATTAAATATTAGCCTCAAGTATAGTTAAGTGGATTGTTAGAAATTAACAATAAACAGAAAAGTAAGCAGATTATCATAATATTAGGTTCAAGTTAAGGACCTGGACTTCAGTCACTAACCCTCCCACTATTTCTGCGAAAGCCCATTGCTCTCAAATGGGGTTTCGGGAAAACCATTTCTTAGTGGGCTTGAGGTCCACAAGCGAAATTCTCCATGCCTTGCTTTTACGATTCACATGGAAATAACCTTGTGGGAGGTATCCAATACCATTCTCGTCCTACGAGATCCCCAAGATATTTTGCCTCACATTTTCACGTGATTCCGAGGACTCCAAGCAAATCACGTTACTTAGTGTTAGACCGACCCATCAACCGAATCATACCGCAAACTATTGCCCCCTACCACTCTTGAGACAGGGAAATAGAAATGTAGTCTTTTCGTTCACAATAATAGTGCAACTTTATTTCAGTCCAAACGTGCCACAACTCGTGAGACCACGTGTGGCTAAAATCAGCTTTCCTCACTACATTACTGTGGATGGAAGGCATGGAAATTACATCACTTGGCATTAATCCTAATTCATCAACCGAATCATAGCACACACTATCGCCCCCACGACTCGTGAGATAGGGAAATAGGTGTGTATTCACTTCGTTCACAGTAACAGTGCAGCTTCATTTCAGTCCAAACGTGCCACGACTCGTGAGACCACGTATGGGTGAAATTGGCTTCCTCACTACATTACTGTGCATGGATATATGGAATAACGAGCCAATTGTGTTTATTTTCATTTTAGGGTCTAATATTATTAACTTGGTCCAACTAAGTGAAAGTTCATTTTAGTAGTTTGACCAATGCCTCATCACAACTAATATCTTGCATGACAATATAACCAATATGTAATGCATTTAAATAAAACGCATCGCATGCAAAATAAAAGATTAGCATGCCCCTGTTGGATGATCACAAGCCCAAAACCTATGCGACCCACTGAGCCCACAGTGGATCTATGGTCAGTCTAAGGGTAGGCCTACGCTATTACAAGATGTTTAACCCATTAACACATTACGGGCCTTGTATCTCTCTTTATTTTTTCATTCCTTTGGGCTCCATCATTAGAGCCTCTTATCCATGGATCTCCGTAGGCCAACCCATGGCCTCCTCAATGGGCCTCCATCGTCTGGGCTTGCTCTTTACAATTATTAAAAATAAAATAAAATCCTCTCTACCTATTCTACTCTCATTACAACTTAAAAAGAAACCCCAATCATTAGTTGGGGGAGTACATTAATAGGGAGAAAGCAAGCCTTAAACATATTAGGCTAAAAACGAAGAGGAAAAAGAAATAAGAGGTACGCAGACCCCAACCCAACAGAAAATAAACCATACACCAAGGTCTAATAGGCTTCGTGATCATCTATGTTAATCCAATTAACAAAATAACACATTTATTTTCAAAATAAACATGCACCCAAAATATAATGCAAACCATGCATTATAATTAATGACATCCAATATCATAAATTAATTACACATCAAATCTCAGGAATTTATATGTAAAATAATGCAACTTAATAATGGACATAAGTGCAACCCATGCAAGAATTCTTGTTTGAAAAACCCATTCAAATTAATTTTAGTAATTTAATCTTGGGAAATACAAATCAATCAAAAATTAAATTCACCAAAATTAACTGTTTCAGAAAAATATGCAGAAAAATCAGAAAAAATCAAAAATAAAAAAATCTAAAAAAATCAGAAAAAATCAGGTCAGACGGTCGGCTGGCCCAGTCGGTCGACAGCAGGCGCCCGCGCGCGCGCAGGCCTGCCGCGCGCGCGCCCCTGTCTGCTGCACGCGCACTCTGGCGTGCGCGCAGGCGCGCGCGCTGTGCCTGCGCGCGCCCCTGTGGGCGTGCAAGCCCTCGCCGCGCGCGCCCCTTGCCTGCGCGCCTGCCAGACGATCGGCAACATAGGCCGCTGCTCGTTTTTTTTTTTTTTTTTTGGATTTTTTGAAACCTTTTTTTATGCAATTTCTGAAACATCAAGAATGACACATAAAACACATAGATCCAAATTTAAATGCAAGATAAAACACATAAAGACTAGATCTAGCTATGGAATTAAAATCCAAAAATCATGCTTCGAAAGCCGATTAAAAATATGTAAACATGCTGAAACACGTAATACACATTAGATTCTAGGCCTATACACCGAACCGGGCTCTGATACCACTTGAATGAAGCGGATCGGGCCGGGAAGCGCGGCGGAAGCACGAATAATCGAAAAAATGGTAAAACGTGTGATAATTAATGAAATCAATTCTGATCAAGGGGTGTACCCTTGATCTTTCCCGGGCGTTCGGTGTATTAAAAATAAAACAAAGGCCAAGAAATCATGAGAAAAACAAGGAGCGAAAACTATAAATAGAGTTTTACCATTGTCATTTTTCTCGTACGACTACTAGCGTTGTCTCTCTCCGTGTTCGTTTTCGGATCCGTCCACGACGAGACCTCGATCTTGAGATCCTCCCAAGAATGACACACCACCACTAAAGGATGTGGAGATTTCGTGCTAGCAAAATCTCCACAGAAGAGATGGAGATCAAAACAATCACTATGAATTAACGTGTTTTGATCTCTCTTTCGTTTTTCCTTTTGATCTCTAAGACCAAATGAAAAACTGATATGGAGAACATGGGAAGAGAGAGAGGCACGAAATTTGTGAGGTTTTTAGAGGCTAGTATGTGTGTGTGTGTGGCTAGGGTTTAATGAAGGTATATATATGACCTAGTCATACACATACTAGGAGTCCTAACCTAGTTAGGCTCCAAAAAAACCATCCTAACCCTAGCCACCCTTAAGCACGAATTTTGGCTTCTAAATCAGCCAAAGAACCTTCCAAAATGTGCTCCTTACTTAGCCAAGGTCCAACCAAGGCCTTGGGCTTGTATTTAATGAACGGGCTCGATAGGATCAAGCCCACGTCTTATGGACTTTATTAAATCTAATTTAATCATAAGCCCAACATTAAACTCCTTATCTTTTAATCTAATTAAAAGATCCAAGCCCATGCTCTCTCTTTCAATTTATAAATCCAATTTATAAATTGGACCAAGCCTAATAAAATTAATCCAATTAATTTTACTAGCTAACTTGAAATTCTAATTAATCCAATTAATTTAATTTCAAGTCATCCATCTAATGGATTGGTATAAATAAATGATCCAATCATTTATTCTCTCCAAATATTAATTTAATCCAATTAAATTAATCTGACTCTTTTAGAATTAATTCCAAATTAATTCTATTCCACTATAGTGGTAGGGTGTGACTCTTTAGGTTCACCCTTCAGCTAGACTTGGGCATGTGTGACCAACACAATTAATTAAATTTAATTTAATTAATTATTTCTGATTATCCCATAACCGGAAATGGCCCGTTACCATGGGTGGTTGTCTAGCAACAATGCATGGCACTAAAGACTAGGTGAATGTTGGCATGAACATTTAGGCTCCGAATCCATACGAGTACGGTCCTACTGTCAACCGTCTCCTAGCCTTAGTCTAGGGCATGGAATTGGGTGTCGGTTCCCATCCTTGACTAGGCAACTATGCTTAACACTCGAGATGTGTTTACTCTATTGATCCGATCTAGGAAACCTATCCCTGATCGATCAATCGCTTTGGCCAAAGACTTTTAGAGTCTAAACCATCTCAATGTGCATAGGAGAACTCTCTATCATATAATGACAGGGGACAGATCCTCTCTTGGAATCCACCATCTTCGCTACATATTCCGAGTGCACTGGATAAAGCTTATGATGACCATGCTTCATGACACAGCCACCGCTCGCCATATCTAAGATACAATTTTCGTATGCACGTGACTGCCATGATTCCACAAGTCAGAGGACTAATTCTCGTACTATCGGAACCGGAAATTTCAGTCATACCAACCAAGCCTTAAGAGGCTTCCATATGACAATTCCCGTGAGTCACTTCAATCAGTTGAGTACCTTGCCAACTAACCTACTAAAACTGCACAGACGACTTACGTCTCCTGCCGACGAAACACGGTTGCAGTACTTAGTGCAAGTCTCCATAGGATCCTCGATGCCCAATCTTGAGGTTCTCGATTTGGAACGTTCCAGACCGACCCTTAGGAGTTGGTTTCATAGCTGCCAAACTTATGCGCAGCCCAACTCCACGGGTTAACCTTTCGATTCATGGGCATTTCGTTGTGATATTGAATCCCCGTTCAATATCAGTGGTAAGCACAATGAAACATATTGCCATCTTGATGAATTCTTACCATATTCACCAATCAAATAATATTTAATAAAGATTGTCGAACGGAAAACAACCAATCCAATTGGCTTTTGGTCTCCCATTCCAACAGCTAATTATACTGTTCAACATATTTTTGTGAATTCAGGTAACTCTGCAGATGTCTTATTCTATAAAGTGTATCAACAAATGGTATTATGGGACATCCCACTAGAGTCGGTGGATACTTCGTTGTACGGTTTTGCACGAGAGGTCTTACACTCGCTGGGTCAATTTTCTCTTCCTCTTTCTTTGGGAAAAGAACTCACTGAGAAAACGAAGATGGTTCGTTTCCTACTTGTGGATATGCCATCAGCATACAACCTGATCTTAGGGCGACCTGCCCTGAACATCTTCTCGGTTGTTGTCTCTACACACCACATGAAGCTGAAATTTCCCATTGTTGACAAGGTAGGAAAAGTCAAAGGTGATCAATACACAACACAGAAGTGCTACATAGTGGGAATAAAGAGCAATAGCAGCAAGATGGAACTAGACCTTCCTAACAAAGAAAGCAATAGGAGCTCTACCTAGCAAGACGATCAGAAAGGTACCGTTCTCGCTCGTGTACAACCAACAGAATAACTACTAAGCATCCAACTGGTGCCAGGAGAACTAGACAATATCACCAACATCAGTTCCTAGCTGAGTCCCACATTAGTAGGAGAATTAACCACTTTCTTACAGTAAAATGTTGATGTCTTTGCTAGGACGACTAATGACCTTGTAGGGATTGACCCCAGCCTAGCTGTGCACAATCTAAATATAGATCTGAATTGCCGAAATGGTTATCCAAATTGGTCCTAGTACCTAAACCAGGTAACAAGTGGCGTATGTGTGTATGTTTCGAGAACTACTAGGGCGTAATATGGAAGTATACGTAGATGACATGCTGGTGAAGAGCCGGTAAATGGACCAACTGAAGAAAGTGGGTTAGTCCGAGAAGCGAGGCGGAAGTGTGGAAAATAAAAAAAACGGTAATAAAATAATTAAATCTCGATCAAATGTTGTACCCTTGATCTTTTTCCGGGCGTTTGGTGTATTAATCACACATCTAATCATGAAATTAGGTTAATGAATCAAAGAAAAATGAAAGCATGAGTAAATATATAGTTATCTTTCATTTTTCTCCTCCGACCGACATACGTGTAGATATCCTCTCTGGCGGTCGTCCACGCAAGACTCCAATGTAGGAGGCCACTAATATCGTCCACACCACACAAAAAGGTTAGATTTATTCCTATGCCAGAAAGAATTAAATCCATGGGAAGAGAAATCAAAATCACACTATAAATTAGTGTGTTTCGATCTCCTTTGTTCTTAACTTGGTCAACATGGGCTAGGGCTTGATGCATTTTGGACTGGAATCAATTTATTTGTCCAACTAGTTAAATTGAGCCCATACGCCATTCCTGTTGGACTTAATCATTAATCCAATTTAAATAAAATGCCCAACAAAGAAAGTCCAAGTAAATATATAATCCAATCAAATATTTACAAGTCCAAAAGACACTTAATTATTTAAATGAATCCAATCTACCTAATTCATTAAGCCAAACCAAACATAATTAGTCCAACTAATTATTTCTAGCCCATTTCTAATTAATGAATTCAATTCACTAATTAGATAGTCCCATCTACTAATTAATTGTGGATCCAATCCACTAATTAATTTTTTCAAGCCTCTTTTAAATTAATCCAATCAATTTAAAAAGGCTAAGTCAAAAATTCAATTAATTCAATTATTTAATTTCCGAACTATCCATCTAATGGATTATTCTCATAAATGATCGAATCATTTATACTTTCCAATAATTTAATTTAATCTAATTAAATTAATTTCCTTACCTTTCGCGATTTGTGTGTGACTCTTTAGGTTCACCCTCAGCTAGACATGGGCGTGCGAGCAACATAATTAATTCAATTTAATTTAATTAATTATTTTTTATTATCCAATAACCAGAAATAGCTCCGTTACCGTGGGTGACCGTCTAGCAACAGTCCATGGCACTAGAGACTAGGTGAATAGTGACGTGAACATTCAGGCTCCGATTTCATATCGATGCAGTCCTACTATCAACTGTCTCCCGGCCTTAGTCTATGAAATGAAATTGGGCATTGGTTCCCATCCTTTACTAGGCATCTATGTTTCATACTCGAGATGCATTTACTCTACTGATCATCGTAGGAAATCCCTTCCCACTCGATCAATCGCTATGGCCATAGACTTGAAAAGTCTGAACCATCTTAGAGTGCATAGGAGATCTCATTGTCACAATATTGACAGGGGACAGATTCTTTTTTGAAATCCACCATCCTCGCTACATTCTCGGACTGCACTGGATAAGGCTAATGATGATCATTCTTCATGACACAACCACCTCTCGCCAAATCTAAGATATAATTTTCTATGTACGTAACTGTCATGATTCTAATCCTGTACTATTAGAACAATCCCGTACTATTAGAACAAGGAATCGTAATCCGAATCATGACTGTCATGATATACTCGGACTAATCCTGTACTATTAGAACAAGGAATCTTAACCATACCGACCAAGCCTTAAGAGGCTTCCATATGAAGATTCTCGCGAGTCAGTTCAGTCAGTCGACTACCTGGCCAACTAACCCGCTAAAACTCCACAAATGACCCACGTCTCATGCTGATGAAACACGACTGCAATACTTAGTTCAAGTCTCTATAGGACTCTTGATGCCTTATCTCGAGGTCCTCGGCTTGGAATGTTTCAGACCGACCATCAAGAGTTGGTTTCATGTTCGCCAAGCCTATGCGCAACCCAATTCCATGGGTTTATCATTTTAGTTTGTTGGTGTTCCGCTGTGACATTGAAATCCCATTCAATGTTAGTGGTAAGCACAACGAAATCTAACTGCCAACTTGATGAATTCCTACGTATTCAGCAATCTAATATTATTTGATAAAGATTGATGAATGGAAAATAGTCAATCAAATTGGCTTTTGGTTACCCATTCCAACAATCTCCACTTAACTATTGAGCCAATTACCCATGTGCCTCAGAACCTTCTAAGTTTGAGCAATCTAAGATACCGACACGGTTTCGTGGGTAACTTTATTTTTTACTAGATCTACACGGTCCAACCGTGTATTTTCTTCACCATCGTTGTGTGTAGATGGTTTATGTGTAAGAATCCCGTGGATCTCATGATGAGATCTCGAGCCCATAGAGCTCTTGCCTTGGCCTTGTCGTTCATCTCCAAGGCTACAACTGGTTCGGCCGTACTAGGCACCGTATCCATCTAATGGATGTGGTTTTTTTATCCAAACTGCTTTCTAAGGCCGACTTGTTAAAGTCGTCCCACATTCAACTTTTAAGATGTGGGGTATTCTTGAAATCCTCTCAAGCTACCATGCCTGCCATCAAATCCGAACGTGACTATACTTTGAGGACTTATTTATTATTCATATGAGTTTGGAAGCTAATATCGCTTTAGTTTTCCAAAATCAACTCTCCACAAACGTGTGTCATGAACACTTTTTTAGTCCTTATTCAAGTATTAAAACCATTCTTGACAACTGTCTAATGCCAATTTATGTATTCCCAATATACTTTGTGTCAAGCCCAAAGGATACACAACATCAGGTCAATTACACCAAACTAACACAGACGTAGGGGATGTCCTAGACATCTGAGCTTTCTCATCAGTTAGATGCAATTGAGTCTTGAACAGCTGAAACTTTCTCATCAGTCAATCATAACTGAGTCTCGAACAGCTTGAGCTTTCTCATCAGTCTTCTGTGATTGATTCTTGAAGAACTCGTCCCTAATATACCAATTCCTTTTATGGAGAATTTCGTAAGATACTTTATATTAGTGTCTTAGTATTTCCCAAACATCTTATCCTCATTCTAAAGGAGTGAGACTTTGACAGCAAACACATTGGAACTCACACAAACTCCTACTAACCTCGGGCTCATCCAATAATACCTAGTACGATTAAATATTCCAGTTTTGCGAAGTCTCAAACCTAGTTTTAACTTTCCAGTGAATCCTTGGGCTCCAAGCCTCTAGTTCAAACGTTTTGCCCCCTTGGTGGTGGAGGTGGATGCCACGACGGTGATTTCGCTCTTACAGTCCCGTGCTTCTGGGAAGTGGGGGGTTCAATATCTGATTATGCGTATTGTACGCCTCCAATAGTTGCTCGTGGCGGACATTCAACACGTTTTCAGGGAGGCTAATAGTGCAGCTGACAATCTTGTGAAGGAGACTGCTTCTTTACAGTGGACTCAGGTGCTCCACCATAATGATATCACGGGTGTTCTCCGCGGCATTTTCTGCCTTGACAGACGGGGAGTCCCTCACCTTCGCCGGGGGTGATAATGGTTTCACGACTGGGATCAGGAGTTTTTTCAAGGAGGTCTTGTGGCTGGTGTTGGCATAACGAGCACAACACGTGGGGCGATTATTAGTATAGGTATTTTCTCTCTTTTCTGTTAAGGGAGTAAGTACTCCTTGTTTTCAATTTTCCTCATTGTACATGATTTGAATTCTTTCTTGGTAATAAACGGGTAGGGGTCCGTCAAACCCCCCGCCTAGGCACATGCGGTTTTCTTAAAAACAAAAAGAAAAAAAAAAACACTAATTCAAACGATGTCCCACATCACTTCCCCTTATGTCCTTTTGGATTTAAAAATCCAATTTCATAGCCAAATAAGGACTGGAATATGGTTAGTTAGAGATGTTATTAGATTACGAATGATGCTTTTGAGAAGTTGTATGAAAACCTACTCCCACTATTTCCTTGACGTATGTAGGACCATCCTATTGACTTAAGTACTTTGGGGACGAGAGTTTCATCATACAATAAGGGCTACCTCATTTCAGTGAAACACCAATCAAACAAAGTCCAACTTAGTTTGATTTCTTTCTTATCAGAGATCGATCAACTGTGTTCTTTCAGGAAGAACTTCACCGAGTTAGAATCACATTCTCATTTTCGATACTCAAAAACTCCCATTAAATACACACCCTCTCGATCCAATCGAAAAGTAATCAGTTTGGTTCACCATTACGTATTTAATTCTTTGATTCTCATCAAACAAAATTAAACTTGTCAACCCTTACTGATCTTGTATTTAGTGACTTACAGATATCGGATAGGATCCAATTCAACATAAAAGCTGGTAAGCTCATTTTGTTCCATAAAAGAACTTTTGCGGTCTTTCTCCATCTCAGTAAAGGCTTTGAAAGCTAATGGATTCAAATTACCTATTTATAGTACTCTTTGAACCCATCAATCTTTTCTTATCCTCAACTAGAAAAGATTGACCCACCATGACTGTATGTTTCATTCTTGATTATCAGTTTAATCTTTATTTCCGTTTGCATAATCTAATTATGAGATAGTGAAAGTTTAATGAATAACCTAGCAGACATGAATCCCATTAAATGACAAATAATAGCCTTTATTGATCAAAATATGTATTCAAAAATTGTCCAACAATAATTGAAAATGCTAATTTCGATCATGCTAGGTTACATAAGAACTATCCTAACATGATCACCAGTAAGCCTAACCAAGTCCCTAGTCTTTGCAGCAACAGCCCTGCTATCGCTAAGCTTATGGAACCTCTTTGGCTTTTCTACTCCTCATCATCACCTACAAACTATTCGTATATTTATGAGTTCATTGGTATCCAATACCAAGAGTAGGATAACGATTATGTTAATACTCAAGTTAAAGATTTTACCTTCATTGGAGAGGAGCTTACGACACTTCCTCTTCCAATGGCCCTTCTCTCAATAATAAATGCAAACATCATTCGAAATCTTTGACTGACGAACCCTCTTCCTCTTTCCTTTACCCACGACAGCCGTGTAACAGGAACACTCAAAGTAGTAGCAGCAATAGAGGATGTCTCATCCTTCTTTCTCTTCTCGCATCCGGCAACCTTGCCCTTCACTTTAGAGGTTCAAGCATCTCCCACTAGTACCGATGGTGCAGATTTTTCAATTGTTTCCTCATACTGGACCAATATATTAATCAACTTATGAATGTTTCTCAAGCCCATTCATGTTATAGTTGATAATAAATTGATCGTAAGAGGGAGGCAGTGATTGCAGGATCACGTCAACGTATGTTTTCTCCTTATCGAAATCAACTTGGAGGTCTTTGAGCTTTTCCACTAGGGATAGCATCATCACTCCATGCTCTCGTACAGACGATCCCTCAATCATTCTTGCGACGAAGAATGCCTTCATCACGGAATATCTAATATGCCAGTTTGGTACCGCATAAAGCTCTTTGATCCGGTGCATTATCCACTAGACGTCCTCATACCTTTCGTACTGTTTCTGGATCTCGTTACTCATCGAGCTTAGTACAATATTGCGAACTTTCCAGTTGTCCTCATGCTACTGAGTAAACTTTTCGAACGTCAAATGTTCTCCAGGCAAGAACCCTTCAGGCAAAATCTAAGGTAGAGACTTATCTAAAATATATGTCTGATTCTCGAAATCGAGGACTATCCTTAGATTTCTAAGCCAATTCGAATAGTTTGTTCCATCAAATTTATTAGCCTCAAGTATAGTATTAGGTAGATTCTGAGACATCTATAATAAACAGAAAATATTAGCAAATTATCATAATATTAGGATCAAGTTAAGGACTTGGACTTCAGTCATTAACCCTTCCACTATTTCTACAAAATCCCACTACTCTCAAATGGGTTTCGGGAAACCTTTTCCTAGTGGGCTTGAGGTCCACAAGTGAAATTCTCCATGCCCATATGAAAATAGCCTTGTGGGAGGTATCAAATATTATGGCTCGTCCTACCAGATCCCAAAGATATTTTGCCTCACCTTTTTTCACGTGATTCCGAGTACTCCAAGCAAATCATATTACTTGGTGTTAGACCTACCCATCAACCGAATCATAGAGCAGATTATCGCCTCCCACGACTAGTGAGACAGGGAAATAGCAACGTAGTCTTTTCATTCACAATAATACTGCTGCTTCATTTTGATCCATACGTGCCACGACTCATGAGACCACGTATGAGTGAAATCAGCTTCCTCACTATATTACTGTGGATGGATGGCATCGAAATTAGATCACTTGGCATTAGTCCTAATCTATCAATCGAATCATAGCACACACTATCGCCCCACACAACTCATGAGACAGGAAAATAGGTGAGTATTCACTTCGTTCACAATAACAATGCAACTTCATTTCAGTCCAAACGTGTCACGACTCATGAGACCACGTGTGGATGAAATTGGCTTCTTCACTACATTGCTGTAGATGGAATGTATGGAATAATGAGCCATTGTGTTTATTTCCATTTTTAGGGGTCTAATATTATTAACTTGGTCCAACCAAGTGAGGGTTCATTTTAATAGTTGACCGAGACCTCATTACAATATTAGTATCTTGCATGAAAATATATCCAATATATTTAATGCATTAAATAAAACTCATCACATGCAAAATAAAAAACCTAGCCCGCCCCTGTTGGATGATCACAAGCCCAAAACCTATGCATCCCACTGAGCCCGCAGTAGATATATGGTCAGTCTAAGGGTAGGCCTACACTATTACAAGATTTTTAACCCATTAACTTATTATGGGCTTTGTAATCTCTCTTTATTTCTCCATCTCCTTCTTGGGCTTCGTCGTTCAGGCCTCTACTCCATGGATCTCCGTGGGCCAACCATGGCATCCTCCGTGGGCCTCCATCGTCTGGGCTTGCTCTTTACAATTGTTAAAATAAAGTAAAAATCCTCTCCACCTATTCTACTCTGATTACAACTTAAAAAGAAACCGCAATCAACAGTTGGGGGGAGTACGTTAATCGGGAGAAAGCAAGCCTGAAACATAATAGGCTAAAAATGAAGAGATAGGGAAATAAAAGGCACGCAGGCCCCAACCTGATAGAAAATAAACCATACACCCGGTCCGAGGGCATTGTGATCATCCCATGTTATCCAATTAACATAATAGCACATTTCTTTCCAAAATAAACACGCACATTAAATATAACGCAAACCATGCATCACAATAAATGACATCCAATACATCAATTAATTACACATCAAATCTCAAGAATTTATATGTAAAATAATGCAATTTAATAATGGACATAAGTGCAACCCATTCAAAATTAATTCTTATTTGTAAACCCATTCAAATAAATTTTGGTTATTTAATCTTGGAAAATTCCAAATTTCAAGTAAAAATTAAATTCACCAAAATTATTCATTTCAGAAAAATATGCAGAAAAATAAAAAAAATAAAAATTCTGAAAAAGCTAGAAAAAATGAATCAGACGGCCGCATCGGCCGGCAGCATAGTGGAAGCTCGAAAAATAAAAAAATGGTAATAAAATAATTAAATCTCGATCAAGGGGTGTACCCTTGATCTTTTTTCGGGCGTTTGGGGTATTAATCACAAATCTAATCATGAAATTAGGCTAATGAATCAAAGAAAAATGAAAGCATGAGTAAATATATAGTTACCTTTCATTTTTCTCCTCTGATCGGTAATACGTGTAGATCTCCTCTTCGACGTTCGTCCACGCAAGACTCCAATGTAGGAGGCCTCTAATATCGTCCACACCACACAAAATGCTTGGATTTATCCTTGTGCTAGCAAGAATTAAATCTATGGGAAGAGGAACCAAAATCACACTATAAATTAGTGTGTTTTGATCTCCTTTGTTCTTAACTTGGTTCTAAACACAAGAAGAACTTCAAAAGAGAGAGGAGGAGAATATTTGCTGATTCTTGGGGAGAAAGAGCACAAAATATTGTGTGTCAAACAACCAAAATCGGCTACGGTTTAGTAAGTAGGAGAGTTGGAATCAATAGGATGAGAAATGGAAGGAGACCTAGTCTTCCAACTTCCACACCTTTCTCAACCACTTTTCAGGAGTTCTGTACCACTTCACACCACAATGTTGCTCGAATTTTGCTGCTATTTTTCACACAAATTTCAGCTATTTTTGAGCTACCACAGGTCAACATGGGCTAGGACTTGATGCATTTTGGATCGGATTCAATTTGTTTGTCCTACGAGTCAAATTGAGCCCACACGCCATTCCTATTAGACTTAGTATTTAATTCAATTAAGTAAAATAGCCAACAAAGAAAGTCCAAGTAAATATTTAATCCAGTCAATATTTACAAGTCCAAAAGACACTTAATTATTTAAATGAATCCAATCCACTTAATTAATTAAGCCCAATCAAGCACAACTAGTCCAACTAATTATTTTTAGCCCATTTCTAATTAATGAATCCAATTCACTAAATAGATAGGTCAATCTACTAATTAATTAATGGATCCAATCCACTAATTAATTTCCCGAAGCCTCTTTTAAATTAATCCAATCAATTTAAAAAGGCTAAGTCCAAAATTCAATTATTCAATTGATTAAATTCTGAATTATCCATCTAATGGATTATTCCTCATAAATGATCCAATCATTTATACTCTCCAGAATTAATTTAATCTAATTAAATTAATTCACCTCTACGGGATTAATTCTAAATTAATTCCCTCACCGTTCGTAATTTGTGTGTGACTCTTTAGGTTCACCCTCAGTTAGACTTGGACGTGCGAGCAACACAATTTATTAAATTCAATTTAATTAATTATTTCTGATTATCCCATACCCAAAAATAGCTCGTTACCATGGGTGGCCATCTAACAACAGTCCATGGCATTAAAGACTAGGTGAATAGTGGCGTGAACATTCAAGCTCCCATTTCATACGGATACGGCCCTACTGTCAACCGTCTCCCGGCTTTAGTCTCGGGCATGGAATTGGGCGTCGGTTCCCATCCTTAACTAGGTATCTATGCTTCATACTCGAGATGCATTTACTCTACTGATCATCGTAGAAAATCCCTTCCCACTCGGACAATCGCTATGGCTATAGACTTGAAGAGTCTAAACCATCTCTAAGCATATAGGATATCTCACTGTCACAATACTGACAGGGGACAGATTCTTTCTTGGAATCCACCGTCCTCACTACATTCTCCGACTGCACTGGATAAGACTTATGATGATCATGCCTCACAACACAACAATCTCTAGCCATATCCAAGATACAGTCTTCGTATGTACGTGACTGCCATGATTCCTCAAGTCCGAGGACTAATCTCATACTATGAGAATTGGGAATCTCAGTCATACCGACCAAGTCTTAAGAGCCTTCCATATGACGATTTCCGCGAGTCAGTTCAGTCAGTCGACTACCTGGCCAACTAACCTACTAAAATTGCCACGTCTCATGCCGACGAAACACAATTGCAGTACTTAGTGCAAGTCTCTATAGGACTCTAGATGCCCTATCTCGAGGTCCTCGACTTGGAATGTTTCAGACCAACCCTCAAGAGTTGGTTTCACAACCGCCAAACCTATCCGCAACCTAATTCCATGGGTTTATCCGTTCGGTTGGTGGGTGTTTCGTTGTGACATTAAAATCCCATTTAATGTCAGTGGTAAGTGCAATGAAATCTAACTGCCAACTTGATGAATTCCTACCTTATTTATCAGTCTAATATTATTTGATAAAGATTGGCGAATGGTAAGCAACGAATCCAATTAGCTTTTGGTCACCTATTCCAACACCAACACCGTACTAACCCAGCTGAGACATATATTAAGGAGGTATCACATGAATCTCAATCCAGCCAAGTGTGCTTTTGAAGTAAGAAGTGACAAGTTCTTAGGATATATGGTTACGGAGAAGGGGATTGAACTTAACCCCGCGAATATTCAAGCTATCCAAGAGATGAAACCCCCCACTAACCTCAATGAAGTATAAAGATTAGCAGGACGCATAGCAGCTGTTACCAGATTCACTTCTCAATTAATGGAAGGAAGTATGCCATCCTTTAGAGCCTTAAGAAAAACCAAGGACTTTGTCTAAGATGAAGAATGGCAGCACGCATTCAAGGTCTGAAAGCATACTTAGCAAACTACCCTTGCCCACCAAGTCAACATTAGGCGAGCACGTTTATCTCTACTTAGCAGTTGGCCAACAGGAAATTAGCTCTATGCTCATTAAAGAAGAAGGTCACACAAAGCCTATCTATTATGTGACCAAGGTACTGCATGTGGCCGAACAACGGTACACTATAGTAGAAAATTTAGCTTTCGCTTTAATTATAATAACACATAAATTACGACCTTTTTCTTATCACATCCTATTTGTGTGCATAGTAATGCCCCATTGGTAGCCACCTTAAACTAAGTAGAAACCTCAAGAAGAATGATCAAGTGGGCCATCAAGCTCAGCGAGTATGATATTTCTTACTAGGCCAGGATGACTATCGGAGCCTATGTCTTGGTCAAAATTGTGAATGAGGCCACACTTATAGAAGAAGATGAGGGTAATTGGTTGTTACATATAGATAGTTCCTCCACACTTAGTAGCAGCGGAGCAATAGTGGTACTCACTAGCCCGGAGGGGGAAGAGTTATAATGCGCTCTGCGCTTCGACTTCAAAGCCTCAAACAATTAGGCTGAATATAAAGCCGTCATTGCAGGTATCAGGATGGCTTTAGATGCAGGAGCTAGAAACTTAATCACCTCCTCCGATTCCCAACTAGTGATTAACCAACTAAAAGGAATGTATGAGGTTGAAGAAGAGAGGATGAAGGAATACCTCCAAGCGATAGGCGAACTCACCGGCTTGTTGAAAATTTTCCAACTCCACCAAATTCCCCGAGCAGAAAATGCCAAAGCTGATTACCTAGCCCGATTAGCCAGCTCTCTGATTAAGTGAAACACTCGTACTACCACTGTAAGAACCATCGTAAAACATTCTCTTAAAACTGACATTGCTACATTGCAGATTGAGACAGATTGGAGGAAACCTCTCCTTGACTATCTCATAGAAGATATCCTTCCGGCTGATGAAATGGAATCAACCGCTTAAAGAGCAAGCCAGCCAGGTTTTCTCTGCTCGGTGGTATCTTATATAAGCATAGTTTTTCTCAACCTTTTCTTCGATGTCTATCAATGGAGAAAGGGAGAAATATATTGTAGGAATACATGAAGGGTCTTGTGGATCCCACGTAGGCGATATGGCTTTAGCCAAAATGTTTGCGATCATAGTATTTTTGGCCAACCCTCAAGAAAGATGCAATAAAATTGGCATAAAAAATGTGAGCAACGCTTGAAGCATGCCCCACACATTCATGTTCCAACAAAACCCCTCAAAACCATATCGGCACCTTGCCCATTCTCCCACTGGGGAATAGACATAGTTGGACTCTTCCCAATTGTAGTAGGACAGTGTAAATTCCTTCTGGTGGCAGTCGATTATTTCAGCAAGTGGGTGGAGACCGAGCCTTTAGCCCAAATCACCTAAAACGAAGTGATAAAGTTCGTATGGAAAAATATAATCTGCGGGCATAGTTTACCCCGTGTGATTATTTATGACAATGGTCGTCAATTTTAGTGTTGGAAAATTAAAGATTGGTGTGTCGAGCAAGGCATCCAAGAACGCTTCACATTTCTTGCTTACCCCCAAGCCAACGGACAAGTCGAAGTCACTAACAGAATACTAGTTCAAGAGATCAAAGCAAAGCTAGCACAAATAGGTGTACAGTGGGTAGATGCGTTGCGTGGAGTACTATGGTTGTACAGGACTACTCCTCATTCCACCACCATAAAAACTCCTTTCAACTTAGTATACGGATCATAAGCAGTCATCCCAGCTGAGGCAGAGTTAGAAACCTTCAAGATCCAACATTATGTGCAGGGGAGCAATGACAACTTGCTACTAACCAACTTGGACTTAATTGACGAAGTGCGAGGAAATTCACGGGCTCGTGCAGAAAGATATAAACAGTGGATTCTTAGTGCTCATAATGGACGAGTTAAGAGAAGAGAATTCCAGGTGGAAGACTTAGTACTTCGAAGAGATTACGCTATTGGAACGGTAGGAAAGCTAGCCCCCAATTGGGAGGGACCTTACAAAATTACTCACATCGTTAAATTTGGGGCGTAAGAACTTAAAGACATCGAGGGTAGAAAACTATCCCAACTATGGAATGCTTGCAATCTAAGGATGTTTTACTCCTGAAGAGTCTTTATTTCCCAACAGATTACTAAATGTACTTAAACACTCATTTTTATAAATACATTCTTTTACTTTTCCTTACGACACCTGCAGGATGGAATCATAAACAAGGCCAAATGATCCAAACCAATGCTCATACTTACTTAAGTCCCCTTGCTGGCCCACGCTTATTTAACCAAACTGCTGGCTCATACTTAATTAAGTAGCTTTGCTGGCGCACACTTACTTAGGTCGCCTTGCTGGCACACGCTTACTTAATCAACCCCTACAATCTGTTGAAAACACCTTGATAATATGCAGTTCATAACATATTCCTGACCATTCATGTTCTCTTGGTTGAAGTAGACTTTATTTATCACTTCAAGAAAGAGGTGATATCCAGGTTTTGACTCCTTTACTAGGACCTACTTTCCCAACCAACACTTATGATATACCCATCTTCCTTTCTTATATTTACAGGAATAATTCTCTAAAATAGGAGTATAACTCCATCTAATATACTAACCAATGCAAGAGCATTCCTCAAAACATCGACATAGGAGAAAAGGATTCGCATAGATCAATAAAGCAAAGAAAGAAATAAAGATTCAAAATCATGTAGAGCCCACAAGAGAGCATTGTCATGAAACCTCACGCAAGAGTGAGGAATAATGTTTGTATAAAAAAAAAAAAAGTAAAATCACTTAGCAACAAGAAAGGTAGCACTATCATCAAGAGTAGGAGGAATCACCCTTAAATGAACAACATCTTCCACCATCTGATACATTGGATCTGTTGGATCCTCACCGTTAGGAGGAACATGGAGCAGACTCTCTAGCAATTATAGGGGCACTTCCTCATCAGGCTCAGGAGCATCTGCTAGTCCGGCATTAATGAGCAAGAAATTAGTAGGAGAAGTCAAGGGAGGATAACTAGCATTAGCAAATTAGCCCGTGCAGGTCCGATATCCATGATAATAGTACTTTAAAGCATTATTAGCAAGAAAGCGCTAAAACTCGTCGAACCTCTTAAATTCTGCCAGTCTGTTAGTTCACAGCTCCTTTTAAAGCATTATCGACAAGAATGCTCGATATTTCAAATCGAAGATGAGTAAGGCTAGCCTCATTTTGGCACTCTTTTTCACGCATATCTCCCTCTATCTCCTTGGCCTTCCTTTAGGCCTCCTCTATAGTAGGTCCTCCATGTTCTAGCAAGTCCCCAAGCAGCAAGACAGTATGCAAACAAATTAAGTAAATTTCTCAGATTAAGCATACATGAGGAATTTGCTTAGGAGAAATAATCCATAACTATTTTTTACTTCTAGATAAATTTTATTCTATTACTAATGTATGAATAATTACATCTAAAACTTTGTATTGCACAGGCTAGACCATAGACCATCATGGTTAATTTAGTATCCATACCAAAATAAAAAAATACAAAATCCAAAATGCAGTTTGTACACATTAATTTTAATCATGTATCATTTATTAATCTCAACAATAGGTCTATTATTTCTAAATATATCTTAAATTGCCAGTACTTTGTAGCGTGTTATGGAAAAGTCATTTTATGATGTATGTAATTTACTATATTTACTATTCATGTGGTAAATTAATTATACATGGTTAGTGAGTAGGTTTGGTCTATAAAATTAATTATGTTATTCAAATTGCAACGCTATTGATAGAGGAAAAATAAATCCTTCATAAAACGAAAGATCTCTCCAGCAAGGAAAGAAAGATATCTCCATAAAAGGAAGAATCAAAGTCAAACTTGCCGAATTACTGCAATTCATCAAGTTACGAGAATATCCCTAGTTAATCATTCCTAGCCGTGCAAAAGGGGTAGGTAAAGGACGAAAGAGTACTTTACCTTCACCTACCATTTATAGTGTACATTAGGAATAGTATAAATACCCCCCCTTATTTGAGAGGAAAAGGGACTTTTGGAACCTTGTAAGATATCTAGTATAAAGCGTGTTGAATCCCGCACTTATAATACAATATTAGTCGATCTCGCATTTTTGCGACATCAACTTGGCGCCGTATGTGGGAAATAGGCGATTCAACATTTGAAGATGAACACTGGACCAAAGAGCAAGAAGTGGGAATGGGGTCTAGGCGGGCTCGAAGGGACCTCCGAGCATGCCCCGCAAGATGCCTCAACTCAAGCCGCTTCAAGTGTAGCTGCCTAGCTCGTGACCTTCTCGTTATCCTCGCAGAGGCTGAGGTGCAGACCTAGCCCCCAAGTATAGTGAGCAAAAGATAACGGACCAGAGTGGATGAGGAGAACCTCAAGAGGCGAGAAGAGGTCAAGCAGCTCCCCTTCTTGCAGGAGAGTTATCAAATATAGAAGAATTCCGCAAGAGGAAAGAGGAGGTCAAACACCTCCCCCTCTTGAAGGAAAGTCATCCAGAAGAAGATTTCCGCAAGAAGAGAGAGGAGGTCGAGCACCTCCCCCTCTTGGAGGAGAGCCATCCAATAGAGGAGAACCTCAAGAGGAAAGAGGAGGTCAAACACCTCCCCCTCTTGAAGGAAAGCCATCCAGAAGAAGATTTCTTCAAGAAGAGAGAGAAGGTCGAGCTCCTCCCCCTCTTGGAAGAGAGCCATCCAATGGAGGAGAACCTCAGGAGCAGAGTAGAGGTCAAGCACCTCCCCCTCTTCAAGGAGAGCCATACAAAAGAAGAATTCAAGAGGAGGTCAAAGCGCCTCCCCCTCTTAGAGGAGAGCCATCTGAAAGAAGAATTCCTTAAGAGGAGAGAAGAGGTCAAGCACCTCCGCCTTTTGGAGGAAACCATCAAGGAAGCGCGTCATTCGAGGAGAAAAAAAACCCTGAATAGATAAAAGGAGGTTAAGCGTAGCGATGCGACATGATTTGACCAAGTACGATGCAGTCGCAACACGACATAGCGCGACAAGACTCAAAGCATCACAATGCAACATGACATGGCACGATGCAATGTAATACAAGACAACACAACACGACAACAAGACGCATCTCCGCGAGCGAGATCTAGCCGAGGCAATTGTCTGCCTCGACTAGCATTCGATCAAAGCAGATTGCCTCGACCTGGAACCTCGATCAGGTCGAGCATGCCTCGACCCCGACCAAGTCGAGGAGACATGTCTTGACTAGGTCGAGCGTGCCTCGACCGTGACCATGCCGAGGAGACATGCCTCGACCGCGACCAACTTGCCTCTACCGCGACCAAGTCGAGGAGACACGCCTTTACCAAAATGAGCGTGCCTCGACAAGGACCAAGTTGGGGAGACACGCGTCGACCTGGGACCTTGGCCCGCAGCAACACCACTCTACTGCAACCCCCTACTCCTAATGATTTTGTCCGGCATGTCATGACCTAACTCGGATGGCCACCTAGTCAACCCACAACTACATTGACTCATTAAAAATGAATTGACATGATGCAACAAAAAGAAATAAATCAAAATAACGTGAGAAGAGAATAGATGATACCACTTCTAGCCATGAACCCAAAGAAGATGGAAGCAGATTAAATGACGATAGGCATTGATTGCATCTCACTCAAAGCTCAAAAACAAAGTCTAACAAGGGACTTAAAGGATCGGTCCTACGCTCAAACGTGACATATGGATTAAAGCTAACTCCTAAATATTGTACTAAATATTTAAGAGTTGGGGGACTGTTGATGGAGGAAAAATAAATCTTTCATAAAAGGAAAGATTTCTCCAGCAAGGAAAGAAAGATATCTCCATAAAAGGAAGAATCAAAGTCAAACTTGCCGAATTACTGCAATTCATCAAGTTACGAGAATATCCCTAGTGAATCATTCCTAGCCGTGTAAAAGGGGTAGGTAAAGGACAAAAGAGTACTTTACCTTCACCTACCATTTATAGCGTACATTAGGAATAGTATAAATACCCCCCTCATTTGAGAGGAAAGGGGGACTTTTGGAACCTTGTATGATATCTAGTGTAAAGCTTGTTGAATCCCGCCCTTATAATACAAATTTAGTCGATCTCGCATTTTCGCGACATCAACTATAAATGTTCCTAATTTGGATACAATTTCATATGTCATAAATATACTCATATTCTCTATTAAAATTGTGTTTATCTTTATTTTTGTTGATTTTTTTCTTCTTGGATTTTAAATCTTTTGTTAATTAGCAACAACATTATAAACATCTAGGACCCATAAGAAATTATATTTTAAGAATTATATGCCTACATTTGGTGTTCTATATCAAATGTACGGTGAGATCATGCCGCATCAGTACAATGTGTTGACGTGGCATCATCCTTATTGTTTATTATGAAAACATGATATATAAACTAGTGTAAATATCACAAAATCAAATTGTCAGAATTGTTCCAATTATATTTCCACACACTCACAAGCACACTCACACTCACGTACATAATTAATTGCCTATCAGTTGTCTTCTCCATTCTCTATTCTGCTCTCTCTGTCTCTCTCTTTGTGATGTCTATAGAATTTTATACATAATTGGGAGATTAATTAGTAATTATTAAAAAATATAAATCTAATTACAATTAAATTATAGGTTGAAATTCGAACATATTAAAACTCGAAATGAGTAAATTGTACCTCATTATAATAATTGGGATCAAATTCTATTAATTGAGAAATTAGAAGGACGTAAAGGATATTCTAGAAAAAGTTTAAATTAAATAAATAAAAAATAATGATAGTAATAATAATAAATAATAATATAATAATATATATCTATATTATAATAAAAGAAAACCCTTTGAGCGTACCAACTTTAGAGTATCTCAATTTACACTTCATTTTATTTTTTTTAAATTATTAGGTCAGATTACTAATTTTAATATTTTTAATGATTTGATAATTATTTTTTCCCTCATAACAACCACATTTCTCTTTCTCCTTACTTCTCCAGATTATTATAATTTATTGTTTTAAAAAAAAATATTTTCTTATCATCTCCCATCAAGTTTTTTTATATGCTCGAAATTATTTTTTCTTATTATCTCACATCAACTATCTTTCTACATACTCGCGAGAATAGCGTGCGATGATATCTAGTATATATAAAGGAAAGTGGGCGGGTAGGGCCATCGACCCCCACCGCCATACTTCTTATTATACATATATATTGACATAATCCTATTCCCCCCCCCCCCCCCCCCCCCCCCACCCACAAATGTTAAGATACATATATCAACACACACACAAATACTGAATCCCTCCATTTTCGGATGAGAATGAAACATGTCTAATTTTAATATTAAAATCTTTAATTTATAAAATAATATTATTGATTTGTTCATTTATTAAATATAATTTGTATTTATTGATGTACTGTTTAATCAGAGAATTTTATGTGTTTCACCATTTATATTAGTATTGAATTAAATATCCCAGTTGATTTAAAAATGACATAGTTGGTTAATTGAATTATTAGATTTCGTAGATTCAATTATTACTACAGTTAATTTATTCAATTTCATTGGGCCTATTAACCAAATGGATAATAATATATATTGTTTTATAATTAAATTATATATATAGTGACGAGGAATTGATATAAAATTCGGAAAAATACTTCAAAAATTATATTTAAAAAATATTGTCTTATTAAACAGAAAAAATGAGGGTTTTAATGATAATTTAATTTAGGGATGTTATTAAGAACGATAATTATAAAGATTCAAGGGGTTTCATTAAATGAATTGTTATGAATTAGTTGATAAATTAAAGGTTTTGAACTTCGATATAAATGAAATATTAAAAGACTAGTGGAAGTGCACAAATATATTATGTTTATTGGTCTATTTATATCAACTAATAATTAAGATTCAATTCTTATAGGAGAAGCAAGATCAAGTAATAAAGGGTCTTCCCAAAGGGAAAAAAGAGATCTGACTTCATCTAGTATTGTTGAATCTGGAGCAATTTTTTGCTCAGACTTTTAAAATGCGAGGAACAATCCGAATATATTTTGGAGATGCTAGAGGTAGTTTTAATTTTTATCTTTGTGAGGTCATACTTTATTTATATCCGCTATAAAAAAATTTCATGAAAGAAGCAATTCTAATAAAAAGAAAGAACCTTACATTTATATTGCACATTTAATTTGAATGTGAAAAAGCAAATTATTTCATGTTCTAACATTCTTGGAACACAAAAAAGGAACTAAAACAAGACAATCAAACTCTTCTGTATATTCTTCGTTTCTTGCATCAAAGATTGCAACAGGGATGACAACATATTATTTCTTATTACCATATGAGACATTAAACAAAAGAAAGATGGAAGCAAAGGAAATTCAGCTTGGGCAATGGGTGGTGTTCCCGGTGACTCTAAAGGTCTACTCAGAGATACAAAGCAAATATCCATTATCAATGAAAGAGAGATTGGAGGGCATATGGACTATTGAGGTTAGAAAACGTACGGGAACCACCAAGACTGAAAAGGTACATTAGTTAATATACGTATATGCATCTCTCAGATAAGTAGATAAGTATAGATATAGAAATGCTAGTTGATATACTGCACGCATCTCTTATTACGTATTGTGTTCTTAAAATGTTATCTATTTGATTTAAATGTATATTTTTTTCATAAGGATATATCTAATAATTAACAAGAGTTCTAATTATTTATGTTCCAATGAAATTTACTTGTCTGATGATTCATAACCAAAATTTCTTTTCTTAGTTTTATTTCCATTAGAAGTTCAACAAAATTATCTGATCTATGAACAATGTTGCAACGTTCATTATGTACCGTGTGATATACTAATATCCATTATCAATGAAAGAGCGATTGAAGGGGAGATGGACTATTGAGGTTAGAAAACGTATAGGAACCACCAAGACTGAAAAGGTAAATTAGTTAATATACCTATATGCATCTCTCAGATAAGTAGATATAGAAGGTATGCTAGTTGATATACTGCACGCATCTCTTATTACGTATTGTGTTCTTAAAATATTATCTATTTGATTAAAATGTATATATTTTTTCATAAGGATATATCTAATAATTAACAAGAGTTCTAATTATTTATGTTCCAATGAAAAGAATTTACTTGTCTGATGATTCCTAACCAAAATTTCTTTTTCTTAGTTATATTTCCATGAGAAGGTCAACAAAACTATCCGATCTATGAACGATGTTGCAACGTTCATTATGTACCGTGTGATATACTAACTCCGGTCAACACTCACTCTCATACATCTTCAAACTTTCCGAACATTTCATCTAAAAATTCAATATTCATTCTACTATCACTAAAATTTTGATGTGTACGTTTGATAAGGAAGATTTATACACTGATGGTGACCATCACATGCAGCCTTCGTCCGTGCAATTCTATGTTTGAATAACTCAAAGATTGTCATATTGAGTCATGGAAGGCCTGGTTTTGGCTTTTATTTTACAGCAGAACCAGACCTCAAGCTGGAATTTTGCTTCTGTGTAATTGTCCTTTTTTTCTTTTTTGTGAGTGGCTATTGTATGATTGACTTGATGAATGACAATTGTTGTATTCACCCATCGAATCTTAGGTGCAAAGCAATTAATGAGGGGTGAGAGGTTTGGCATATTGAATTCTAATAGAAAAAAGGTGAACATTGAATTAAATAACACTTTCATTAATTAATAGGCCTATTCATTGAGCACAATATAATAAAAAATAAAGGGTAAATTATATTTATTAGTCGAATAATATTTTTTTTATATTTTGGCATATATTTGAAGCGGTTATTTTGACCAAATATTTAATTGATAGATAAATATTAATGGTAATTACTAATGGCAAATTGGCAACATTAATAATTTTCTTAATTGATTATAACATATATATTCTCCAACTCCATATATATTTTTTGTAATGATTCCTTTCATTTTAATTTCTACATGAATTTTATGTTAAATTATTTTTAATTGAAAATCTACCGTATGTAACCATATATTTTTCATATTAGTTGGTACTGTTTTCTTTTTTACTTTCTTGCAGTTTAGATACATATAAATCTACTTAATTATGTAACAAATGCATGAATAAATAAAAAAATTATAATTATTTGAAATCATTAAATTAAAATTACTTTTACATAATTTAATTTTTAAAAATTAATTCAAATTATGATTAAATTAATCCGTCCACATTTCTAACTGTAATTAGCATATTTAATTTTTTTATTTTTTTATATTGTCCATATAGTGGTACCAAATTAGCAATATGATTTTCCAAAAATAAAAAAAATCTAATATTTCTTACATGTTTTAAATTTAATCTCCTATTTAATTATAATAATATTATAGTATCATTTAATTTTCAATTTTGACCTAATGCCAATTTTTTCTATTTTGATATTTTTATTGTTTCAACTAAGGTAATTAATTGTTTCATATTTATGGAGAATGTTAAAGATTATTTTTCTTAATTTTTAGACTCCACCTTTATGATTTTTCAAACTTTCAGTATCTAATTTTCGAAGATTATGCATTGTTAAAATGTTTATACTAAATAACAATTCTTAATAAAGAAGATAATGTATTTTCTATCACAAACCTAAGATATTTTACTCTTTCGTAAATTTCAAATTTTAAATTATATAAATCTTTATTAATGTCTCTACATTATGTTAGCTGTATGTGGTATTTATACACTCACATATATACACATATATATAAATATATAGACATGATATGAACAAAAGAAACTTTCATAATCCATGGTATCGGGAAAAAATTCTCCCTTGCTTTTTATTTTTATATTATTAGTTATTTTATTTCATGAGTTCGTGAATATATTAGCATTTTTTATGACTCATGAAATTTCTTATGTTCAAAATGCTTCTTTGATTGATTTTTAATTCTTTTATTATAAATTTTTGTTCCACGAGATCATGAAAGATTGAAAATTTTTCCATTGCTATATACTTTTTTTTATTATCAATTATTGTTTCACAAGTTCATTAATATATGATTTTTGGGTTAATTGTACTCTTTTTTAATAACTCTGTATTTATCATTTTTTAAGAGTTTATGAAATTTCTTATGTTTCAATTTTTTCATTAATTTATAGTTTTTTTTATTATCAATATTCGTTTCATGAGATTATTAAATATTAAAAAAAAATCATAACAATTTTTGTTAATTATAATATTTTTGTTTAATGCATTTATCATTTTTATATAAGTTCATTAACTTTCCTATGTTCAAATTTATTTTATTGATTTTTATTTTTTTATTATCAATTTTTATTTCATGATATCATGAATGATCGAATTTTATGTTATTGCTTTTTAGTTTTTTATTATCAATTTTTGTCATGAGTTCAATATATATGATTTGTGTTAAATATATTCATTTTTTACGTGTTCATGAAATTTCTTATATCAAATTTTATTCATTGAATTTTAATGTTTTTACTATTAATTTTCATTTCATGAGATCATGAAAGATTGAATTTTTTCTCATTGCTTTTTATTTATTATTATTATCACTTTTTGTGTCAGGAGTACATGAAATATATGATTTTTCTTTTAATTGTAATCATTTTTTTATGTTTGAATTTGTTCTCATTGATTTTACTTTTTCTACTATCAATTTTCGTTCCATGAGATTATGAAAGATCAAAATTTATTTCATTGCTTTTTATTTTTTTATTATCAATTTTTATTTCATGTGTTCATGAAATGTATTTTAATTATTTTAATATTGAATGTAATTTGAAGAACAAAATTTATTTGTATTTTTAATCTAAAAGCATCTCCTTCATTTGACTTTTACAAAAATAAAACTTATTAAATTTTTTTTATAATTAGTTTCATACATGCATAGCACAGGACACACGCTAGTTATTGTAGTAAAGGTTAGGAGTGTATGTTGTGCAGTTTGAGTCAATTTAGGTAATTCTTTTCTCCAATTGATTATCTGCAATTTTTAGAAAGTTTAGTTCAAGTCTAGCTCGATAATCATAAAAAATACACTTTGCAGTCTAATCGGGTTGGTGCAAGTTGGGGCACGTTGTGCGGCCTTTATTATAGTGTCAATCACATGCACAATTATTAGTGTTTACTTGAAAACTAATATTTTTGTTACAATAATTTTGTCATAGTAAATCTATTTTCCTGTAGTAATAATGAGCGAAAATGTAAACATATGAGATATCTACTATCATGTATAAAAGATAATTACGTATGTATGGTTATGTATTTTTTATTGAAGAACAAAAATAAGTAAAAACTTACAATTTATTGTTGAATAAGATTGTGAAAAAAGTCTTTATTTCAAATTAAAATATATAAGAATTTGATCATAATAATATATAAAGGTGAAACAAACATTATTTGAAATAAAATAAAAAATTATATGAAAATAGATTGTAACAAAATAATGATATAATTTATTTCAAATTCTTGCATTTATCAATTGCATAAAAAACATAGAAGATTACCATAAATAAATAATTAATTAACCAATTGATCATTTCATATTTATACATATATATTGGACATTACCAATAAAAAGTATCGTAATTGTTATTATTATTTGGAATATTAGTTTTTGTATTATCCAAACTTTTGCATAAACATATGAAGCGTCCTATTATGATGGTTAGGTATGTGTTCAACTTTGGAAGGGGTGCAGAAAGGCCTGCAAGAGCTAGAAGACTGGAGCCTAATGAGCCATCCAACAAGGGAAAAAAAGGTGAAGAGGCGATCATACTAAGTGATGTGCTATTATTTTAAAAAATTATTTAATTTATTGTTGATATTACTAACTTTAATTTAATCTTATTTACATATAAGGAAATCCATGCAGCTATTGTCAAAAGGAACAACTTTCAGCCAGATCTGGATGTAAGCATAAATATAATTTATTGACATTAACTGTAAACTTTAAACTAACATTACTTTGTGTATAGTAAAGGAGAATTGTAAGATTTAAGTTCATTGAGTCATCCTCTCAATCAATTACCACTACAATGGTAAAAATTGATTGCTGCAACATATATATTCAAATCATTCAATCTAAAATGCATTTCGCTTCAACCAATGCTTCACAAAATTACACAATGCTCAACTGTGAACCAATGTAGTGGAGTCCATTGTCTCACAAAAGAGGAAAGAAGTTTGTGACAATGACAAACTTAAGTGCAGCAGTTGTTGCAACTAAAAAGAAGAAAATTGATAAGAAGGAAAAGTAAGATGTTAATTATTGCTTAAATGTAGTTGGATGTATGTATGGTGGGATGTATGCATTGTTTTTGCTCCAGTATATTTGGTATAAGTATAGTTAGTAGTATTGCTGTAAGTATGATTTTCTGGCAATAGGTTTTGGGATGATTTTAGGACAAAAACTATTGCAATTTTTGGCACACTTTTGGGGGATGTAAAGTGGTAATTCTTGGCCATTTTAGGGATGTAAAGTTATAGTTTTTGGCACAATTTCAGGTAAGTGGCACTTTAGAACACATTTTATTAATGGATTATGATCTTCAGTTTCAGTGCAGTTTCTTTTTTTTTTTTTTTACTGCTTCTTGTTCTTGTTCTTGTTCCTGTTCTATGTATTTTCAATAGGGTTTTAGTTGTTTAAATTTGCAGGACTTATGCTTAGAATTTAAAGACGGTATAAACTAAATTTAGTTATTAAAAAGGCATCTCCCTGTGTCCTTTACACATAACTGACCATTATTAAACGGACATTTAGTAATATATAAGAACATTAAATAATAAATACTTACCGAATTGTTCAAACTACCAACTTACATAAGAACAAAAAAAAAAACCTGATTATTACAGAAACCAAATTTTGATTTCTTCGACACAATTTTTAACTTTCTTCCTCTTGCAAATTTAGTCGGCGCAACAAACTAAGAATTATTACGGTAGCTCGTGAACATTGGTGGATCACACCACATTAAAAATCCACATCCACCTCTATCTCTCCTCCCAGAACAACTATAAAACATTCCGCCTGGATGGTAACTTCGGGAGGTCTTCAACTGACCAACTTTGTGACAACAACATTTAATATATGAAGCATTTTGAGATGTTTGTGACATCTTTTAGCCTATTATTTTTCAAGCTAAAGTGATGAAAAAAGATAAAAATGTTGTTTAATGTTTTGTTGTCAAGAGGGAGAAGAATATTGTGGTTGTTTTACATATATAAATAGGCTAGAAGGAGGAGATGATGCCATTCCCCCCCCCCCCACCCCACCCCATCCCATAAAGCTACACTAACAGCTCAAGTGTGTTTATTTTGCCACCTTAACAGTGGACTAACGGCACATGTCCAATCACATGCCGTTAAAAGTTAACGGAACATGACCATGGCTGTTAAAAATTTAGGGTCTCAAGACCAAAAGTATTTAGTCCGTAAAGTTTGGGACCAAAAATGAGAATGACCCTATTTTGTTGGACCAAAATTGAGATTTTTCCAGTAAAGTTAATAACTTGGGTAAATGTTATATTTTGGATTTTTATGTTTTCCTTTAGAATCAGTTTAATCCCTCAAGTTTATTTCCTAATTTTAGCATCCGTAAACTTTAGCTTTTCTCAGTTTGGTCTCTCTAACCATTTTCAAGCGAAAATGCGGCCAGATTTTTATTCTTTAGAGGGTAATGGTTCATAAGTTTGATTTAATCACTTTAGTCCCTTACGTTTGTAAAATTATCAAATTAATTCTTTTCTAAACAAAAAATAACTTTTTTATATATTTTTATGCTAATATATTGTAATTATCTTGGGTGAGTAATGAAAACTTTGAACTCTTGTGAACATAATAATAATAATAATATATTACTTAGTTCAAAATAAGCAATCTCTCTTTTTTAGTATTAAAAAAACCAAATTATGAATAAATTTTATAATAAAACTTATCTAATTTGAAAATTTAATAAAAAAAAGTCTAAGACAGTAACTTTTTATTTCAAGAGTTAAAACGATAAGTCTAAAAATGTTGAACTTTAACAATATTTGGACTTTCAAACAAAAAGTTGATACATTATGCATTTTAACTAAATTCTTTGGTGCATTCGTTTTAAAGAGGTTCTTATAGAACTTTCATTTTATTTATAAGAAAAAGTTCTATAAAAACCTTTTAAATTGAATTTTATGTGTATTAGAAATCCACCAAATAATATATTTAAAAGTACATTCCACCAAATATTGTTAAGATTTAATTTTATTAGACATATATTTAACTCCTAAAATTAAAAAATCGATTTAGGTTTTGTAGGCACCTCTTGAAGTGTTGGGCACATATCAATGACGTACTCCAGTGAATTGCATATACCACATGCTTTTACATGTCGAGTTCTTTCTACTGCAAGCTTTTTAACAAGAGAAGTGAGCTCATTTAATCGATCATCAAAAGCAGCTATACTTACCTCGTTACTTTTCCTTGGTGGGTCATCGTATCTAGTTCCAAACTGTTGTGTATTGGATGCCATGATGGAAATCAGATTTCGTGCCTCGGTTGGAGTCTTGTTGAACAGTGCTCCTCCGCTGGCGGCGTCGATCAATTTCCTGTCCATACATGACAGACCTTCATAGAAGTACTGGATCAACAAATGGTCTGGAATCTGATGGTGAGGACAACTCTTGACCAACTCGTTGAATCTTCCCCAATACTCAAAGAGACTTTCTCCTGCAAATTGGCGAATTTCGCTTATCTCCTTGCAGATTGTCGTAGCTCGTGAGGCAGGGAAGTATTTCTCGAGGAACTGTCTCTTGAGGTCGTTCCAAGTCGTGATGGATCCCGAAGGTAGGAAATATAGCCAGTCTTTCGCTTGATCGGCAAGGGAGAAAGGGAAGGCTCTTAATTTGATTTGTTCTTCGGTGATCCCTTGTGGTCGCATACCAGAGCAGACCACATGAAATTCCTTCAAATGCTTATGCAGATGTTTATAATTAAGGCACAGAGAATAGCATGAATACTAATTTTAACGAATGTATTAAACGTAAATTAGATCTCACAACTATTTTAGGAATCAAGCAATCACATGACTTTAACCGAAAAATAAAAGACTTAGCCTAACATGCTAATGGAAGAACACACTAGAAAGTGGTATTCCATTAGCAATTCGGCACAAGTAAAAGAAAGTAGAAGGAGAAGAATAATTAGAACTAAGAAAAGATGAACATAAAATAAAATATTAGATTAAAACATAAGATAGTCTTTAGAGGTGTGAGGTGCCTTCTATTTATACTAATAGCACCTCACGAACCTGGACACAAAAAAGGGTAGGTTCAAGATCATTCCCAAAAGGTTAACATATGACCAATCCCTTACATTTATGCTAACTTTCCATTCTAAAATTTTCATCAAAATTAATCAGTATAAGTCAGCAAACATTCTTTCCTTCTAGCAAAATCCGCCTTTCTTTATTTTTGGCAAGGTTGACCGCGACGCTAAGTGTGGGCACGCTTAGTCATATCTGCAAGACTGTCACAATTCATCTTCCTTTCTTCAATTGTCTTCAAATGCCTTTTTTAGCTTTAATTTGTCAACTTTACTTCCCATCATACCTTATGTGTTGAAAATGCAATAAATTAATATGATTTAGAAGTATTTTAGTCCCAAAATAAGGCATTACTACCATAAAAATATGACAAATTGAGCACTTATCACAAACATATAAAATATACCACGATTATGATATATATCAAAAAAATAGACAATAATATACACATTTACATAAACCAAAATATAAATTTTTAACACTATTATATAAATATGAAATTTCAAAAACAAAACAATAAAGCAACGACTTTCTAATACCATTATATAAAACTATTACATACACCATTACTCAATTTCTTAACACCACTATATTACCAAAATGTACAATAATATACCACCAAATAAACTATTTTTAACATTTACAAAAAAACATCATTCACAACAATATAGCACCAAAATAAACTATCTTGGAAAAAAGAAGAAGAAAACATACCTGAAAATTTTAGTTTTTCCTCAAATCTTCTAAAGAAAAGAAACAAAATACAAAAATATTAATAACCTTTAAACAAACAAAGTATATTTTAAGAAAATTACAAAGAAAAGAAGAAAATAGAAGAAAGTTTATGGCGGCGGGTGGAGGCGGCGGCGGCCGGCGGTGGCTAGGCGAGGGTGGCGCTGGTGGGCGACTAGGTCGGTGCGGTTGCAAGAAGCGGCGTGGTGGTGGGCGGTGGGCGGCGGCGTGGTGGCGGGGGTTGGGGCGGCGAAAAGAGTGGAGAAGAGGGGGAGAGAAGAGAGGGAGAAAAGGAAAGCTAAGAAAGAAAAACCTAGGGGGGGAAATGGGCTGCGAAAGGGGGAAAGGGGGGGGAAAAGGGGAAAGAGAAGAAAAAATTTGGGGGGGGGGGGGAATGAGGGGGGGGGGGGGGAAATTAGATGAAAAATTGGAGGGAAATTAAAAATTATTGAAAAAAAAGTGTGTTAATTTTTTTTATTAAAACTAAATAATATTTTTAATTATTTATAGATATATTTTTAAAAAATATATATATTTTTGGATATTTAATTTAAGTTATAATTTTTTATTTTTTAATAAAAAATTAAATTTATCTCTTATTTATATATTTTCTATATATAATTTAAGTTATTTTTTATTAAAATATATTTTTCTCAAAATGTATTTAAATGAGGAACATTATAATAAAATACATTATGCTCAATAAATAATCAATGTCTTCAAAAGTTAAATGTTAGTATTATATATGTTCACAATATGCAATAAATTTATATATTCATAAATATTAGTATTATATTAATGTAACTATCATCTAACATTGTTGAAGAACATGGGTTAATCAGGCTGTTAAAATTCAGATCAAACCATTAGATATGATCAAACTTACAAAAACATATATTTGGTAAAGTTTCAAACTTATTGGGTATATGGATATCGAGATATCGTACTCAGAACATAAGTGTAACCATACGTGCAATAAATTTATATATTCATAAATGTTAGTATTATATGATGTAACTATCATCTTACATTGTTGAACAACATGGGTTTAATCATGCCGGTAAAATTCAGATCAAACCTTTAGATATGATCAAACTTACAAAAAATGTATTTGAGTTTCAGAACTTATTGGATATATGGATATCGAGATATCGTACTCAGAACATAAGTGTAATCATTCAAGACGTGTATTGTTAAATCAGGCCATGTAATTTTAAATCACACTGTCTGATATGATATAATGGACACAGTCTTATATATAATTTGGTATGAATCAAGCGCCTAAATTCTAAATAAACCACTGATTAAGCTTATGATCTCATTAAATATATACTAAAATATGAATAAAAATAATTAAAATTGTTCAAACATTATTAATTATTACTAGTACTACTACTATTATTATTATTATTATCTTTATATATTTATAGTTGAGATTTATATATATGTTCATAATCTGCAATAAATTTATATATTCATAAATGTTAGTACTACATTGATGTAACTATCGTCTTACATTGTTGAACATCATGGGGTTAATCGGGTCTTTAAAATTCAGATCAAACTGTTAGATATGATCAAACTTGCAGAAAAATACATTTGGTAAATTTTCAAACTTATTCGGAATATGGATATCAAGATATCATACTCGGAATATAAGAGTAATCATTTAAGACAGTGTATTGATTAATTAGACCATGTGATTTTAAATCATACCGTCTAATATGATCTAATGGACACGATCTTATATAAATATTTAAATTTGGTATGAATCGGGCGTCTAATTTTAAAATATGAACTACTGATTAAGCTTTTTGATCTCATTATATATATACTAAAATAAGAAAAAATAATTAAAATTGTTCAAATATTATTTATTATTACTATTATTTTTATTATCTTTATATATTTTATAGTTGAGATTGATATAAGTTCACAATCTGCAATAATTTGTTTATTCATAAATGTTAGTATTACATTGATATAACTATCATTTTACATTGTTGAATAACATGGGTTAATCAAGCCATCAAAATTCAGATCAAACTTACAACAAAATACATTTGGTAAAGTTTTAAACTAATTGGGTGTACGGATGTCAAGATATCTACTCAAAACATAAGAATAATCATTCAAAATGGTGTATCGTTGAATCAGGCAATGTGATTTTTAAATCATACCATCAGATATGAACTAATGGATAAGCTTATATATACTAAAAATTTGGTATGAATCGGGTGGCTAGATTTAAGACATCGTAATTGTTAATTAAGCTTTTTTATCTCATTACATATTAATGTGTATATATATATAAAATAAAATAATAATAAAAATATTTAAAATTGTTCAACCATCATTATTATCATTATTTTTAGATTAATTCACAAGAATTACTAAATTTCGACATGAATTTATAAGTAATAAAATAGATTGCATAATGCATACTTGTATCTTGATATGAATATTAAACTAAACATTAGATATAAAAAATCATCAGTGAATTACTTGTTAATTTAAAAAAGTTAAGACAATACAAATATATATTAAAATATAACATAAAATCCATATGTCATATTAAATAATTATTTTAAAAAATATTAAATTTACTAATTTATTAATTAATTTTGTTTTTGTATAAACTATAAAGGTTAAATATATAAATAATAGTACCATAGTTTATTATTATCTAAAATAAAGTATATGATATTGATTAATAATTACAATACATGCTCAATTTTGAGTATAAAATTGATAAATTATCGAATATGGATTTTTTAGTACAGTTGTGTTGCGTGTTCCGTTGCAAAGTCCGTGGCAAATGCCACCAACCTTTTCATATGAATGCAACGGAAATAATGACAGTTGCAAAACCCGTGGCAAAAATAAACATTTAAAAAAAAAATGTCCCTAACGGTTTGTATGGATTGCAACGGATCAAATGTCCTTTGCAAATTTATTATCAAACTTTGCTACGGATTTGTGTCCGTGGCACAATCCGTTCCAACACCCAACTCTTCATTTGCAACGGACCCCATACCAAGGAGTTCGTGGCAAAAATAATCGCTATTTTTTAAAAAAAAAATTTGTAACTTGAAGATCGTTGAAAAAGCTGTTAGCAACGGATATAATTTGAAATTCCGTTGCAAACTTAGCCACGAACATTATCTGTTGTAAAAACCATTGCAAATTACCAACGGATATGGTCCGTGGCAAAGTTTGCTACTACTTTTGCAATGACGTGCCACGAAATTGTACCATCCAAAAGTTGACCAATTTTTTGCAATGGACTTTTGCAACCGAATGTCCGTTGCGACATTTCATTGTTGTTTTGGAAATTCCGTTGCAAAGTCGTGAAAAAGTCCGTGGCAAATTTGCCACGAAAATTTCTGCTGCAAAAAATCCGTTGCTATAGCATTGTGTTTTTGTAGTGTTTGTTTCTTTGTTTTTTTTTTTTTTCCTTTTGCAATTTTGCAAGCAAAGCCAATACTTGCAAACATTTGAAACAACTTTTTTAACCAATAAAGCTAATAAATACTCTTTTATATAGTCTAAAAACCATTTCTTTCTCTGTTTCTTTACACTTTCTCTCTCTCTCTCCACTTTTACCTAATGAAGATGTAGAATATATTCAAAAAACCTTCATATTAAAAAGAATAGCAAGCTTTCTAAGTGCAAATTTAAAAAATAAAGACAAGATTTATTTATATAGGCCATGTTTACCAAATTGAGCCCAATGAGACATTTATAAATTTTTTGTGTCAACCCGTGATTTGGTGTTATGGCCCAATACTGCCTTGCATTGTTTCACATTTAAATCCAATTACCTTTGGTTGGATTATAATTATTGGGGGCACACTTATATTGGTTTATTTTTTATTTTCCATTGTGTCCTAAAAAAATAATTGGTTAATGTCTATTATACCCTTATTTTATCCACTAATTTCACCTTTGCTGCCACACTATAATTAATTGACTACACACATTTTCTCATCTCTCCGATCCTCTCTCATTTCTGCGTCCTATCTTCTTTCTCCATTTTTGTCGTCTTCTCGCGTGTGGGCAAATTATTAATAGTTTCATATTATTAATAAAAATTTTAAAATTATCACTTGATAGTTTGTCACTAATATCACATTAGTATTTTCTTTTTTTTTTAAGTTAAAGAGAGAGAGAGAGAGAGAAATGCTTAAAAACTCATATAAAAATTGCTAAGAAAATATACAACATATTTCTGAAAACTTACTTAAAATTTGTATTTTAATTGATTTAAAATTTTCAAGTGAAAAAGGAAGAAATGTTGAAAAATTATACGAATAATAATATAAATATTTAATTATGTAATTAAAGATTATAATAATAAATATATTTATATAATGGATTTTTAATCATAATGTAAAAGGAATAGGATAGAAGAATTTGAAGTCGTATTTGATATAATTTGAGGTTATAAGTGTAATTTCACATTTTAATCATATCTTGTATAGTATAATAGTAAACATATAAATAGATAATCACACAATTTGTCATAGAGTAGTAAACAGGTTGCTAGTTAAATATATGCTAATCAATCACAAATTAATCTAAAGGGTCATCAAATAAAATCCGACATCTACTTAACTTCTCCGTTTAGTTGCTTTATGTTGATATTGTAAATATTTCATACCTAGACATTAATAAATTATGTATATCCATACACAATGAAAACTGTATGTTCCCGTTAAAGATTTCTTACGCACAAAGAGTGTATATCTACTACTCATGTTTTATATAACATTTTCCAATGAAAATATTTTTATAATTTTCTTTTTTTAATATTATTTAAATTATTTTCCTGAATTGAGACAAAAAGAGGGTAAAATTTGTAAAAGCATAAAAATTGGATGGTGTTGTAACTTTTAGAAACGTCACACAGTATATTTATTCTCAATTCTTCGTCAACATTAATAAAATGTTAAATTCTATTAAAGATTTAAATTTTTAGTAAAAAATACATTCTACTAATAATTAGGAAAAAAAATTTGTCTTTACACTGAATAAAGTCACACAATGTAATTTTTTTATTTATTTGTACACAATATTAATAAAATATTAAATTTATCATAAATTAATAATTAAAATTTTAGATTAGTGCATATTGTCTTAGTCCTTTGTACACAATATTGTCAAAAATATTAGTTGGAATCATTACTTCGAGCCAAAAAAAAAAAACTAAAGCTGGTATTTTATTTAAATACTTACTATATGGTATTTTAATTAAATAAAATATTATGATTTTTTATATGAAAAAATATAAAATTAATGAAAACTCTTTTATTTCAAAATTAAAAAAAAAAAGAGATGGGAGATTTACTTATATAAAAAAAATCACAATATATTTAATTCTCCAAATTCTTATGCAAATTCCATTCCTAGACATAAATTAATTATGCAGGTCTGTACTGAAGATTTCATATATAATGAAAATACATATGAATTATCTATGAATGTACGACCATGTTAATGATCCATATACTTCTGAAAATTAATACACTTGTCGGTTTGGATAGGCAAACAAATTGTACTTGAATTTGCTTAGGCGAAATAATCGATAAGTACTTTTTACTGATTATTCTCCAGAATAAGACTTAATGGATATATCCTATGTGACTGATTGTGACTGTTGGTAGCTCGATAACTCCATAGCTTGTTTAGCATCTATAGTTTAATATAGACTTGATGGGTTATCGGATGAGTGTGAAGATAGGTTGTCTTACATCAAAGAAAATAAGTTCTCTGTCTAGAGCACTCAAAACCAAGGTATTAGCGCATGGTCATTAATAGGGCTCTGGAATTATATCTTCAGAATATCACATTTCAAGAAAATAATACGTGTTGTGGGTTTCGAAGTTCATATAAAGCCATCTTTCAAGCTAAGTTGTTTGTCTCACCTTACTACGCATTAAGAATCGAAAGATAATAATGCTTAATAGTATACTCCTTATTTCACTCAAAAACTTTTTGAAATGGTTTACTAGTTAGTCATTCGTGGGGGGGAATGGTTGGATATGTTAACTAGCTCATCTTTCTTTAAAACCTTGTCCCACATTTGCTCTTTTGAAAATTCTCTACTCGATGTATGTATTGTACTCCCCTTGTGATTGAACTATGAACGGCGTGGTAATGTGGGTTTTGAGGAAAAGCCACATGCACAGCGCCCCGCTGCCCTGTCCTGTCTCCCTGTCCCTGTCTGGACTGGGCTGGGACAGAGTTTTAAATTTTTTTAAATAAATTTTGACAAATGTGTTGTTTTCGGTATACTCGAGAAAAAAAAGAGATTGTGATTGAGATGATGATGATAGCCGGCGAAGCGTGAGTGATATACTTCGAATTTTATTAAGCAAGACCCTAAGGAAACAATAAAATGTCACTATTATGATGTAGGTTTATATATGATTATGTAGAATGCATCATTTCTTAAATCTACTGATATTATTGACGAGCATTAATGTTGATATGATGTGCATTGTTTTGACTTGTGTGTATAAGTATATATAGATTGAGGCTATATAACTGGATAGAGTAGGCAGCTCACGCTTGCACCACGTACTTTTCAGGAAATAGATTACACTAACTAATCATTGGAGTTTGAGGTAAGTATAGTACTGTAGGGGGTGTTATACTCTCTCTCTCTCACACCCACACACACACACATTCTTTGCTCATCTTATTATTTTTGTCTTCTTCATTCTCTACTATCTCTCTCTCTCCCCCTTACACACACATATTTTTCAAAGAATTCTTTGTGTTCACAAAAAAAATAGAGCAGAAATCGTTGAAAGAAGCAATGTAGATCTTTACTCAATGATTCCACGTTTCATTATTTTCAAATGTATTTACACAGTATTTGATATAAGAGAAAAGCCTTTTAACATCACGCGGAACTTTGAGCGGAGATCACTGATTTCCGCCAAGTGTGATATGGCTCACATATCGGCACCAGGTTTGGGTGAGTTATGAGCATCTTTAGGATCAAAAGTTGCCCTTAACGAATGTTGTTGTTATAGTAACTGGCGCGTTGAATGGGTGATAATGAGTTTCGTGTACGCGAAGAATCTATATCTTGAACAAGTTCTTATTTACTAATATGTTATTCTATTAGGGTTGAGTATTGATCAATTTAAATTTTATCGTAAATTAGTTTTCAGGAAACTGTATCGGACTAAAGAGCGCACTATAACTTGAGGAGCGTTGTCGACCCCTCCTTGACGGGGAGCACGGCACCGGCAAGACGCAGAATCTTCTGACCCTGAGAGCGTAATAGGAGAGTATTTAGATTGAGGCGATTTTTAAGTGATAATCATATATTAATTATTTCGCTCTTTGGTAAAACAATCACTATTACTAATTTTTAGTTAAGATTAATTGATACCTTTAAATAAATTGTGGAAAAAAGTTGAGAATATCTTCCAAGAAAGATTTTGACACGCTATTCTTTCCATAAAAGGATGAGTTCAAAACAAATAATTTTTTAATATTATGGACGAATTTTTGGTGATGGAGGAGCGATTGGTAATATATGGTAAATTTAGGTGATTTGGTGCAAAAAGATTACGTTATAAGGTAACAATTTTAGAGAAAGAAAAACAGACCAATTAGAAAATAAGCTTCCGGATCCCCGAAATATCCAAATTCAAATTACGAATTGCAGATTTTCCAAAAAATCAATGTTGAGGACGGATTTTTTGAAAATTATTTATAGCCGACGATAAATATATAAGCCGGAAAATTTTTCATGGAGCTAATTTTTACCCGACAAAACCTTATCTGCTACTAACGACAATGATATAATAAAATATCTACGAAATACAGAAGTTCGTCGGACCCGAGAACTATGTTTGCTTTATTTGATAGTGGTATTGTCTCCTAAAAATGTAACGTACACCCCAAAAATGCTTACAGCGCTCACCCAAGACAGCATTAAAAAAGGTTGAGGTTAGACCCATAGGGTATGATGGTCAAGAGGCGTGATGACACCAGGTAGAGTGATGGGGATCCGAATTTCCCGTTGATAAAGTCAAACTAAAGACGATTATCGGACAAGGAGACACACGTCACAACATTCATGCAAACATTGTTCTGCATGGACAGAAATTAGTTCAGCATTCGTCATTAGTTGACTCGGAAGATGCGTCCGTCCGGAACAGTGCATTTTCCCGACAGGTGCCTTTTTCAGAGAACAGGTTCCCCTTAGGTGTTTTTGGTGACGGCAGACTTCCTCGCGAAATCCCGTACGGAAATTTATGCCGTCGTAGACACCTTCATCTTAGCGATAAAATTTTGATTCGGCAATAAACTCCGTCAGAAATATCCTGTCCCTATCACAAAAGCCTTTGTATCTGTTTCTGTAGTGGGAAAGTTATACAGCAAGGCATGTAGGTTGGAGCGGCCCCAGAACAGCCCAACATAAAATAAACCGATAAAAATCAAGGCGTCCAGATGGCTCTAAATGAACTAGATTCAACTGGGGCCACTAGTCTAAGTCACCAATAATAAAAGTATATGAGGCCCCATGGATGTGTATTCTAAAATAAAACACAGGAGCACAAAACATAATACACTCAGGAACCATCCACTAAGTTAATTTACAATGAACAAAGGTACCTCGATATAGAAATTCTAATTATCAACCTTAAGCAAAGAATCATCAGTAATTTATGATGTATACAGGACCAGATTATAAATAGCAAGACAAATTCAATAATGGGACAATAAAGTGCAACGCATACAGAAAGTTTACATGCTTGGTTTAGAAAACACCATGAAAATTGATATGTTTAAAGCAATTCGGTAATCTTGGAAAATATATAAAATGCTCGAGCCAAGAAATTAAATTCACCAAAAAGTTAACATGAAATTTTCAGCAAAATAATATGCAGAGACGAATAAGAAAAAAACAACACACAACAAATAAAAAAATGAAAAAATGTGTAAAAAAACTTCGTGTCCAAGGTAAAACAACGGCCCAGTGGGTGCCAGGCATGAACCAGCCCTTGCGAACAGCATAGGCGACGCGCGTATGGGCAACTGCCCACGCAGCAAGGACAGGCAATCTTGCCTGTCGCAACACACAGCGCGTGTGGGTTCCCTTGCCACTTTGTTACCGCAGCAAGGCCGCCCTTTGCCGAGTAACAAGGAGCGCGCTACAGCGCCCTGCCCAAGAGGGCGGCAGCAGTCGCATCCGCCTATGCTATTCGTGTTTTTCTTGTTTTTGATGGATTATCATTTATTGGAGAGATATTACTTGTATGGTACTCTCGAAGGGATTTATGGTTGTGCTATTTTTTGAGCCAATCTCTTTATTTAAATTCGATACCCGGCAATTTACCCTGAAACATCACCGCAAGCACACATATATAATCCCAATTCGATCTCCCATATTCTACACAAGTAACAAGATGCAACTACAGGCAGATATATATATAGTTACTTTCTTTCTTCTTATGTACACTCACATTTTCTTTTCTTTCTTTTTGTCAATAAAGTTGATGTTTGTTCTTCTTCATTTCGTCTCTAGTTTTTTTCTCTAATTAATTTAAATTATAAAGATTTTTATAAGAAAGATATAAAACTTCAATATTCAGACTAGAATTATGGATAGTGTAAAACCACAAGCCTTTAGTTATATTCACTTGAAATTTTGAAATACTAGAAAAGCTTTTCGACTAAAATGACTTAATGTGGACTTTCTTAAATTTTTTATTTTTTCATATGGGCAGATTCAATTCTGTGGAAAAGATCTCTTTCTTAAATCATATTAAGACCTCTACTGTCACTTACATTTCTCTATAGATGCTGCCAATTGAGTGGGAGAATATAAGAGTTCGATAAAATCTTGTGAGGAAACACGATCATTCTTGCTCTTATCTTTTAAAGAGCTATTCTACTCATCTTTTTTCTTTTTAATTACATGTAACTCTTTAAATCACACTATTTAAAATCATCTCAATGAAGGTTGTCGATTGGAAGTTCAATATATCTTCATCCACCAATAATAAGTCTATTATGAAATTTTTTTGAAAGTTGAGTGTTCATGTGAATGTAGAGTCTCAAAGCCTAAGCCTTCATAGGATTCAAATATCTTATAGCAGAAGCTTGTTAAGATTTAATCACTATTAATGAGAGTATGATGAAGGCCTCGGAATATATGTAACTCCACTCGACACTTATTATTTGAATATCAAGTTATCGATAATATTAATAATTTAAATCTGTAGCTTGATATATGAAATAACTATTAATAAATATCATAACACAAGTGCGAAATAGGAATTAATAATAAAACGATACAAATAATTCCACACAATCAACAAACAACATAAATACTTATTCTATTAATTCATTTCATATCGATATATCCTAAAGAGAGGGAGAGTAAAGTAACTCAATATATTTAATACATTTCCATTCAAACCTGCTAGCCACTACCCCCATGAAAGAGCAAAAAATAAATAAAAAGAGAGAGAGAAGCATTTGACAATGAATATCAAATCATTTGTCACCGCTTTTAATTTAGTTTATTAGTTCTAAGTATACTTATACCAACTAATATTTAAGATTCAAATTCTTACAGGTATGAGCAGATCGTAAGCCAATGAAAGATCTCCAAGGATGAAAAATCAGACTAATAGACCAGCATCTAGGATTTTAGTATGATATAGAACAAGTTTTGTTTTAGATATTAAATGACGAGCAACAAAGCAAAATTATGAGCTTTATGGAGATGCTACAACCCGCAGAATAAGCATTAAAATTTTTGAATTCTTATGTGTATGTAGCCTCGATTATCTTTGAGTTAATATCCACTAGAATATACGATTTCATGAAAGAAAGCATATTTCTAGTAATAACAAATAGCTTATACATTTATCAATTGCACAGTTTGAATTTGAACTAACATAGATAAAGCAATATAATTATTTTTCTATCGCTTCTCTTAACACTTTCCTGTTCATCATTTCTATGGATCCGATAAACGCAAACTCAAGGAGCACAAAGAACAATATTACTCTTATTCTTGTAAATTCTCTTCTTGCTTAGAGTCAAACGATCGCTGCAAAAAGAAGGCAAACAATTCATGTTTAATGCCATATCACTAGCATTGCAACAAAAGAAAACATAAAAGCACAAAAGAAATTCGAAGCATGGGCTATAAAACACAGCGCTCTAGTTGCTCTCTGGTGACTCAAGAAGTATACCTCCTACCGCAGATGGAAAGCAAATTATGCAATTACATCATTGAAAAGCAGATTGAGAGGTGGAGATTAGGAAAGTATTTCCATTGCTTACTGTATCTTTTTTTTGAGTATCCTAATCTTTTTATTTTCACGAGTTATAATAATATAATCCCTTTATATAATCAAGTAATACATGAGGATTTATCACTTGTGTTGTCATGATCTATATATATTTATCAGGTCTATTGGGCTATTGAATTATATCTTATAATGTTTTGATTTTTTTACAGCTCTAATTTTAGTTGTTTGTTTTTATATATATCTTCTGTTTCATGGATTTACCTGTAAAGATTCGGAGAGTTTTTTTCATTATGTTCAATTTTGTTCGTAGAGTTTCATGAATAATTAAGAGTTGATGTAATTATAAGTATATTTTTGACTTTAATGTAATTAAAACTCATCATAATTTAATACTTTCAGATTAAAGAATGAACTTTAGCTTATGTATCGAAATTTTATTTTCACTGTGAAATTTATTTTTTTGTATCAATTTTTTGTTTCATGAGATCAGGAAAGATTGAATTTATGTTATTGATTTTTAGTTTTTTATTATCAATTTTTTCCATGAGTTCATGAAATATATGATTTTGTGTTGAATATACTCATTTTTTTTATGAGTTCATGAAAATATATGATTTTGTGTGTTAAATATAATCATTTTTTACGAGTTCATGAAATTTCTTATATTCAAATTTTTTTTGTTGAATTTTACGAGATCATGAAAAGATTGAAAATTTTCTCATTGCTTTTTATTTATTTTTATTATCATTTTTTGTTTCATGAGTGCATAAAATATATGATTTTTCTGTTAATTGCAATCATTTATCTTATGTTTGAATTTGTTTTCGATTAATTTTTATTTTTTCTACTGTCAATTTTCGTTCCATGAGATTATGAAAGATCGAAAAAAATTTCATTGATTTTTATTTTTTTTTTTTATGTTCATAAAATGAGTGATTTTGTGTAATTATATAATTATTTTGTTTAATTTATTTTTATTTACATACTATTTTTGTTTATGTTCAATTTCAAAAAGACATTTCTTCTTCTCTTAACTATAATCATCGACATTCATCATCTTTTTAATTATTTCATTAGTATAAAATGTTTGATATTATTAATTAGTGAATTGGTTTATTTATTGTAAGTTGAACTTCAATAAATTAATATTTTTCATCATTTAATTTATGATTTATCTTCTTTAGAACTTGCGCAAATTTTATTAACGAAATTTCGAATAGTATGTTAATATACTATTAAACGTACACTTGAATTTATTCTAGGTAACTTTTATTCAGTATGAAAATTTTTCTTGATATATCTCTTTATATACATTGTGAATATTTAAAATTTTTTAATATTCATCTAATTTAATTAGAAGAACAAGATTTATTTGTATTTTTAATCTAAAAATTAAAAATTAATACATTTGTCTGTTTTGATATGCAAATAAAATGTAGCTGGATTTGCTTTGGCGAAATACTCGATAACTACTTTTTACTTCAAGAAATTTTATTATTACCTAATATATGAATAATTACACCTAAAACTTTATATTGCATAGGCTAGACCATAGACCATCATTGTTAATTTAGTATCCACACAAATAAAGAAGATATAAAACATAGTCTGTACACATTAATTTTAATCATGTATCATTAATTAAATCTCAACAATAGGCCTATTATTTCTAAATATATCTTATTGCCAGCAATTTGTAGGGTGTTATGGAAAAGTCATGTGTATGTATGTATAATTTACTATATTTACTATTCACGTGGTAAATTAATTATTCATTATGGTGGATTTTTTTAGTCAATGGTAAAGTTTTGGGTAAAAATTAATTTATTACATACCGTGATACCCAAATGTTCAAATAAGTCCTAAGATTAAAAAAAAATACCATTTAACCCCTTTGTAAAATTTAAAAAGGTGCAATTACCCCCTATAAAATTTTCGCGCCCCAAATTCAATTGAATATGTATATTTTTGCCCCTAAAAATATCAAAAAACACCCATGTGTTTAAATTATACATTTTTAAAAATATATAATAAAAGAAATATAATTTAGTTATATATATATATATAAATAAAATAAAAAAATATATAAAAAAATGAAGATAACTCGTCGAAGCACAGAGATTGGAGGTGGGTGGGCTGTCAAAATGATTGTCGTCGGACGGCTTTCAAATGGTGTAAAGCACGCATTGAGAGGGTGTCGGATTTCGGAGAAACAAGCGAGAGAAAGTGATAGGCGCGGGTTAGGGGTCAACATGCACCTTTTTTTATTTTGTAAGGGGTTATATGGTATTTTTTTAATCAAAGGAGCCTATTTCAATATTTTGGGTATCACAGGGAGGTATATGTATTTTAGCCGTAAATTTTCCATTATTTAGTTGGATTATGTTATTCAAATTGCAACACTATAAATGTTCCAAATTTGAACACAATTTCATGTGTTATAAATATACTCATATTCTGTATTAAAGTTGTAATTATCTTTATTATTGTTGATTTTTTTCTTCTTGGATTTTAAATCTTTTGTAAATTAGTAATTGGATTATAAATATCTAGGACCTGTAAGAAATTATATTTAAAAAACATATGCCTACATTGGGTGTTCTATATCAAATGTATGGTAAGATCATGTAGCGTCAGTACAATGTGCTTACGTGGTATCATCCTTTCGGTTTATTATGAAAATATCATATATAAAACTAGTCTAAATATTGCAAAACCAATTTGTTAGAATTCTCCCCATTATATTTCCACATACACACCCTCACGCTCGCACTCACACTCATACTCACACTCACACTCACACTCACATACATAATTAATGACCTATCGGTTGTCTTCTCCATTCTTTATTGTACTCTCTCTCTCTCTCTCTCTCTCTCTCTCTCCCCCCCCCCTACACACACACACATTTCCCGAAGAATTCTTTGTGTTTACAAGAAAAAATGGAGCATAACTCAAATGAAAGAAGCAAGGTAGATCTCTACTCAACGATTCACTTTCATTTAGTATTTGATAGTTTTATAAAAGCTCTAACATACATTAATTTTCACCTTGTAGATGGAACTAGTACTGGAGGGAGATTACTTGTATGGCTATTGGAGATGGTGTGCTCTTTCTGGAGGTAGTTAATTTTAATTTTTTGGTACCACCTCGGCCACCCCCTCCCCCATGCCCATCACAACAACCACCTCCAAGCACGCAATAGGTATGACAGATCTTACTTTCTTTCTTTTTGTATTTCTTTTTCTTTTTTAAAAATGATGTTTGTTCTAGTTCATTTATTTAGATCTTTATTTTAAATATAAATTTTATAAGAAGTGCTAACTTCAAAATTGTAACTCCTTAGATTTGAAAGTGTAACACAAGCCCTTTTTTTTCCTTTTGAATTTTGAAATAAGCTTTTTGCAAAAAAAAAATCAAAATTGGCATTCTTAATTTTTAATTTTTCATATGGGATTCGATTTGTGGAAAATATTCTTTCTTCTCCATGTTAAGACTCTATGTCACATTGTTTCTCTCTTGGTTGGCAAGGGGTGGGGGTGGGGGTTTTGATCTGTGGGAAAGATTCATTCTTCTCCATCTTAAGATTCTTTCTCTCTCGTCTTTCTTTTTATTCTTTAATATACTGGTGAACACTAATGATTTGTCGATGGGAGTTACATGCTCATCCAAATAAGAAAGTCTGAATTATGAAAATTTGTTGAAAGTTGAGTGTTCATATGAAATTAGGTCAAAAAGCTAAGCTTAAAGTAAAGACTGTCAGAGAAGTTGTTAAAAATTTAATCAAATTAATAAAAATGATGATGCCATAATTTACTATAAAGTTTCTATTTTAAGACCAAAGTTAATTAATATTATGTTTATTTGTAACTTGTCTAGAACTACCTCTTAATTTATCTACCATTGGGAATCCAACAAATCAAAATCAACACACACATAAATGCTTATTCTAGTAATCATTTAATATTATATATTCAATGAATTAAAAATAAAATAAATAAGTAAACCCTCTAGCACACTACCCATAAAAGCAAAAGACAAAAATGACAAAAGACTTGGCACATGAATTAAAATCATTCTCACCCTTTTAATTTATGTTTATTGGTTCACTCATCAACTAATAATGCATATTCATTTCTTACAGGAAGAAAGCAAGATCAAGCAATGAAGGATCTTTCCAAAGGAAAAAAAAAACAAAAAGAGATCTAACCGCATCTACGATTGTGGAATCTGGAGCAATTTTGCTCAGACTTTTAAAATGCGAGGAACAATCTGAATATATTTAGGAGATGCTGGGGGTAGTTTTAATTTTTTCTTTGTGAGGTCATACTTTATTTATATCCACTGTAAAAACAAATTTCATGAAAGAAGCAATTATAATAAAATAAAAGTACCTTACATTTATATTGCACATTTAGTTTGAATGTGAAAAGGCAAATTATTTCATGTCCTAACATTTTTGTAACACAAAAAAGGAACTAAACAAGACAATCAAACGCTTATGCATATTCTTTTTTCTTGCATCAAAGATTGCAACCGGGAAAACGACATATTATGTCTTATTACCATATGAGACATTGAACAAAAGAAAGATGGAAAAAAGAAATTCTGCTTGGGCAAACGGTGGTGTTCCTAGTGACTCAAGAAGTCTATCCAGAGATAGAAAGTGATATCCATTATCAATGAAAGAGCGATTGAAGGGGAGAGGGAAGATTGAGGTTAGACAACGTACAAGAACCACCAAACTGAAAAGGTACATTATTTAATATACCTCTATGCATCTCTCAGATAAGTAGATATAGAAGGTATGATAGTTAATATACTGCACGCATCTCTGATTAAGTATTATGTTCTTAAAATATTATCTATTTGGTTAAGATATGTATTTTTTTTTGTAAGGATCTATCTACTAATTAACAAGAGTTCTAATTATTTATGTTCCAATAAAAAGAATTTACTTGCCTGATGATTCTAACCCAAATTTCTTCTTCTTAGTTTTATTTTCATGAGAAGGTCAAAAACCATCCGATTTATGAAGGATGTTGCAACGTTCATCATGTACGGGTGATATATTACCATGTGATATAGTGAGAGTTAGTATATTGCCGGAGTTGCAACATCGTTCATAGATCGGATGGTTTTGTTGACCTTCTCATAGAAATAAAACTAAGAAGAAATTTTTTGATTAGGAATCATTGGGCAAGTAAATTCTTTTTATTGGAATATAAATAATCAGGACTCTTGTTAATTAGTAGATAGATCCTTATGGAAAAAAGATACATCTTAACCAAATAGATAATATTTTAAGAACGTCATACTTAATAAAAGATGCATGCAGTATATTAACTAGCATACCTTCTATATCTACTCATCTGAGAGATGCATATAGGTATATTAGATAATGTACCTTTTCGGCCTTGGTGGTTCTCGTACGTTGTCTAACCTCAATAGTGTATCTCCCCTCCAATCGCTCTTTCATTGATAATGGATATTTGCTTTCTATCTCGGGATAGACTTCTTAAGTCACTAGGAACACCACCCTTTGCCCAAGCAGAATTTCTTTTGCTTCCATTTTTTTCTGTTCAATGTCTCATATGGTAACAAGACATAATATTTTGTCTTTCGTGTTGCAATCTTTGATGCAAGAAAAGAAGAATATACATAAGCGTTTGATTGTCTTGTTTAGTTCCTTTTTTTGTGTTAAAAAAATGTTAGAATATAAAAATGGAGAAGAAAGAATCTTTTCCACAAATTGAACCGCATATGAAAAATAAACAAATTAAGAAGGCCAATTTTGTTTTTTTTTTCCCTTCAAAAAGCTCATTTCAAAATTAAAAAGGAAAATAAAGGGCTTGTGTTTACACTTTGAAATCTTAGCAGTTACAATTTTGAAGTTAGTACTTATAAAATTTATATTTGAAATAAAAGATCTAAACAAATGAAGAAGAACAAACATTATTTAAAAAAGAAAAAAAAAGAGAAACCAAAAGAAAGAAAGTAAGATTTGTCATGCCTGTTGCACGCTTGGAGGTAGTTGTTGTGATCGGCTTGGGGTGTGGCGGAGGTGTTACCAAAAAATTAAAATTAACTACTTCTGGAAAGAGCATTGTTAGAATGGGTGACCAAAAGCCAATTGGATTGGCTATTTTTTATTCGACAATCTTTATCAAATAATATTATATTGATGAATACGGTAAGAATTCATCAAGAAGGCAATGTGTTCCGCTGTGCTTACCACTGATATTGAACGGGTTTCAATATCACAACGAAATGCCCTTAGACTGAAAGGTTAAACCCGTGGAGTTGGGCTACGCATAGGTTTAGCAGCTACGAAACCAACTCCCGAGGGTCTGTCTAAAATGTTCCAAGTTGAGGACCTCAAGACTAGGCATCGAGGGTCCTATGGAGACTTCCACTAAGTACTGCAGTCGTGTTTCGTCGGCAGGAGTCGTAGGTTGTCTGTGCAGTTTTAGTGGGTTAGTTGGCAAGGTAGTCAACTGACTTAAGTGACTCGTGGGAATCGTCATATGGAAGCCTCTTAAGGCTTGGTCGGTATGACTAGGATTTTCGGTTCCGATAGTACGAGAATTAGTCCTCTGACTTGAGGAATCATGGCAGTCACGTGCATATGAAGACCGTATGTTGATATGGCAAGCGGTGGCTATGTCGTGAGGCATGGTCATCATAAGCCTTATCCAATGCACTCGGAGTATGTAGCAAAACGGTGGATTCCAATAGAGAATATGTCCTCTGTCAATATATGACATAGAGTTCTCTCATGCACCTCGAGATGGTTTAGACTCTAAAAAGCGACACCAAATTCTATGCCTAGACTAAGGTCAGGAGACGGTTTATAGTAGGACAGTACTCATATGGATTCGAAGCCTAAATGTTCACGCCAACATTCACCTAGTCTTAGTGCCATGGACTGTTGCTAGACGACCACCTATGGTAATGGGCCATTTTCGGTTATGGGATAATCGAAAATAATTAATTAAATTAGATTTAATTAATTGTGTTGTTCGCACATGCCCAAGTCTAGTTGAGGGTGAACCTAAAGAGTCACACCCTGCCACTATAGTGGGATGGAATTAATTTGAAATTAATTCTAGAAGACTTGAATTAATTTAATTGGATTAAATTAATTTTGGAGAGAAAAATGATTGGATCATTTATTTAGACCAATCCATTTGATGGATGACTTGAAATTTAATTAATTGGATTAATTAGAATTTCAAGTTAGCAAGTAAAATTATTAGGATTAATTTTATTGGGCTTGGTCCAATTTATAAATTGGATTTATAAATTGAAAGAGAGAGCATGGGCTTGGATCTTTTAATTAGATTAAAGGATAAGGAATTTAATGTTGGACTTATGATTAAATTAGATTTAATGTAAGTCCATGAGACGTGGGCTTGATCCTATCGAGTCCGGTTCATTACATACAAGCCCAAGGCCTTGGTTGGACCTAGGCTAAGTCAATGAGGACAATTTTGGAAGGTCTTTGGCTGATTTAGGAGGCAAATTTCGTGCATAAAGGGTGGCTAGGGTTAGGATTGGAGCCTAACTAGGTTAGGACTCCTTGTATATGTATGACTAGCTCATGTATACACCTTCATTAAACCCTAGCCACACACACAACACATACTAGCCTCAAAATATTCTCCTTCCTTAAGTTTTGGTACCTCTCTCTCTCCCGAATTGGTGCCTCTCTCTCTCCCGAATATTCTACTTCCTTAAGTTTTGTTTTTTGGTCTTATAAATCAAAACAAAAACGAAAGAGAGATTAAAACACGCTAATTAATAGCGATTGTTTTGATCTCCATCTCTTCTGTGGAGATTTTGGTAGCACGAAATCTCCACATCCTTTAGTGGTGGTGTGTCATTCTTGGAGGGTCTCAAGATCAAGATCTTGTCGTGGACGGATCCAGAAATGAAAACGTAGAGGAGACAATGCTTGTAGCCGTACGAAAAAAACAACAACGGTAAATTCTTTTTGCGTTTTCTGCATCTTGTTTTCTCGTATTAATTCTATGGCCTGTATGTTTTATTTTATACACCAAATGCCCGAGAAAGTTCAAATGTACACCCCTTGATCGGGATTTATTTATTATTTTATTCGCATGTTTAAATCATTTTTTGATTTTTCGTGCTTCTCGGTCGATCCGCTTCCTTCAAGTGGTATCAAATCCAGGTTCGGTGTATAGGCCTAGAATCTAATGTGTATTACATGTTTCAGCATGTTTACATTTTTTTAATAAGCTTTGGAAGCATGTTTTTTGGATTTTAATAGCATATCTAGATCTAGGATTTATGTGTTTAATTTTGCTTTTAATTTTGGGCATAAGAGATTTTTTGAAATATGAGATTTTCTGAAAATTGATTATTTTCTTGTTGTTTCAGAAATTGCGGAAAAAAGTTTCAAAAAAATCGAAAAAAAAAAAACAAGCAGCGATCGACGCTGCCGGCCCTCTGGCAGGCGCGCGCGCGCCTGTACTCGGAAGGGCGCCTGTGCGCACAAAGGCAAGGGCCACACGCGCTGTGTGCGACAGGCAAGGATGCCTGCGCGCATGCACGCGCGCCTACTGCTGGCCGGCTAGGCTGGCCGGCCGTTTGGACAGTTTTTTTCTAATTTTTTCATTTTTTATTTGTTTTTATTTTTCTGCATATTTTTCTGAAACAGTTAATTTTGGTGAATTTAATTTTTGGTTGAGATTTATTATTTTCCAAGATTAAATTGCTAAAAAATTTCAATGGGTTTTCAAACAAGAATTAACTTTTGCATGGGTTGCACTTATGTCCATTATTAAATTGCATTATTATACATATAAATTTATGAGATTTGCAGTGTAATTAAATTTATGATATTGGTTGTCATTAATTATAGTGCATGGTTTGCATTATATTTTGTGTCTGTGTTTATTTTAGAAACAAATGTGCTATATTTTATTAATTGGATTAACATGGATGATCATTAAGCCATTGGACCCTGTGTATGGTTTATTTTATGTTGGGTTGGGGCCTACATGCCTCTTATTCACTACAAAAAAAAGGCTTTGTAGGGACGGAATTTCTGACGGAGTTTCCGACAAAATTTTATCGCTAATAAGAGTTCCGACGAAATTTCCGACGATTTTCGGACCAACACAAGACCGTCTGAAAAAGGCACTTCGGAAAATATTTCCGACGATATTTCCGACAAATGAATATCCGTCAGAATATTTGTGACGGTTTTGCGACGTTTTGTTATTATCATCGGAAAATTCGTCCACGGGACGAAAAATTAATATTTTATTTGGGAAGAATTTTGGGACGAATTTTAGGACAACAAATAAAAAATTTCCGACGAATTTGTTTCTAGAATTTTTTTATATTGTCGTCGGAAAGTTTGTCGGTAAATTAGTCAGAAAAATTGTTACTTATATTTTATCGTCGGAAATATTTTCAAAAATCGTCCCAAATGATTTTGAAAATTGCAATGAATTTGAATTGGAATTCGGGACCGAATATATCATAATTTCTGTTCTAAAATTGTTCTAACGTAATTTGCAATACCTATCATCACAAAATTCGTCCAAAATATAATTATGTTTTAATATTTTATGAAAAGTAAAATTTTGAGAATCATACTTTTTCAATAAAGTATACTTAATTAAAAAAGTAAATAGTATTGTTTTACAAAGCGAATAATTAAAATTAATTAAAATCCTAATCTAATGCTTCTAGCTCTCAGGGTCAGAAGCATCCTCGTCTGCCGGTTGCGCTGCTCCCCGTAAGAGACACGCTCCTCAAGTAGCTTTCGATAAGTTTCCTGAAAATAATTAGATAAAATTTATTAGTCAACAAATAATAAAACATATTAGTAAATAACTAAAATAGATTTGTAAAAATGATACCATTCAAAGTACTATAAACATGTAGGATTTTTTGTCAAAGCAACACACCTGAGTAGGAAATCGTGATTCGCCCGGGTTTTTCTTGTCCTCCCAAGCAGAGGGGTCAATATTAGTGCCGTCAAAGCTTGCAGCCTAAAAGAAAACTAAAGCATATGTCAGTTTTGACTACAATAAGCATAAAACATCCCAAATTCACACATAATCCGAGTTTCATTAATCATTTGTCAACTAAAATTTATGGCAAAGAAATACACATTTGGAAGCAATCCACGAACTTTAGACCAAGTCCCAAAATTGAGGAGCCTACACATACATTGAACCATTTACATCTCATATATAATGCCCAACACCCAAACATCAAGTAAGTATATATACATCTATCTTTACAGAGACGCATATATATTGATGCTAATTCTTCCAACTTATATACACCCAACAACCAAAAACAATTTAATTATATGACATAGAAGATTGTGGAGTTGTTTGGTAGAGAATAAAGATAGATCTCAAGAAAAAAGAATTAACGCATATATATTAATTACACCAAAAGCAAAAAGCACTACTCAACATCTATATATCTTTTACTTGTTAAATTAATTTACTTGAATATTTTAAGTAAAGAATTAACCGAGCTAAATTAATTACTTGAATATTTTAAATTAAGAGTTAACCAAGTTAAATTAATTTATTTGAAGGTTTTAAATTGAGACTTAACTAAGTTAAATTAGTTTACTTGAAGGTTTTAAATTAAGTGTCTACTAAGTTAAATTAGTTTATTTGAAAGATTCAAATTAAGACTTAACTAAGTGATATTAGTTTAGTTGAAGGTTTTAAGTTAAGACCTAACCAAGTTAAGTTGCTTGAATGTTTAAGTTAAAAGTTAATATGAATCCTAATCTACAATCATAGCAACAACACTCATCCAACCTCACCAATACTATTATTATGCCCATCCACCTCAATATATCAAACATATATATACTAAAATGCAAAAATTACAAGAAATCAATACACCAAATAACTTAATATACCAACAAATCAATACACCAACAAATCAATACAATAAATAACTTAATATATACCAACAAATCAATAAACCAATAAACTCAATATACCAAACAACTCATAATATACAAAAATTGATAAAAATTAAACAAATACCTCCACAAAAATTGGTAAAAAGAAAATAAATACCTAGAGGATGACGACATGGAATATAAAAATCTGTAAAAATAAACAAAAATTCATAATAAAAATCTGTAATGAACCCTAAAGCCTAAAGTTCATAATAACATTTTAAAATCTGTAAAAATAAACAAAAATCGTAAAAAAACTGTAACATAAATCTGTTTGCGGATCGACAAAGGCAGCACTAAGACGGCGGCAGCGAGTCGGCGGCGACTGAGACGAAGAGGAGAGGAGAAACAAAAAAGAAAAAGAGAAGAGAAAAAGAGAAAGAGAAAGAGAAAAACATATCATAAACAGCGACGACCGGCGAGCACGAGCGGCGGTTGGCGAACGCGGTGGTTCGTGTGGCGGCGGGTGTGGAAGAGAAGAGGGAGAGAAGGAAATGGAGGAGGGAGAAATGTAGAGAGAAAAAAAAAAAAGAAGAGGTGGACCGGTCAAATTGGGAAAAGGGAGGGAAGAGAGAGAAAAAATGATGAGAAGGAAAAAGAGAGGGAAAAGACAGAGGGAAAATGAAAAAATTATGGAGAACATTTTCCGACTGAATTTCTGACGGATTTTCGTTCCAAAACAGACGGAAAATATTTTTTAATTTATTTAAAAAAAGCAATAAAAATCAAAATAATTATGTTTAGGACCCCTAATAATTCATCATTAAATAATAAATTGTTATTAAACGCAATTGAATATAATATAAACATAATAATTATTTTTTCATGTTTACAAAACAAGAATATGAAAATTAAATATTACAACTTACAAGTATGTTGTTATGATCAACCATCGTTACACTACATAATTCAATCGAACCATCCGATTTGAAATCCAACCGTTAGATACAATCATCTAGATCCCATATTGCTTTTTTTTTAAGTTTCACATAAATCCGGCTTGCCGATGTAGATATATCGTATTTAAAAATTTATGTTACTTTTTTAGGATGAATACGGAGAATATTTTTCGACTGAGTTTCTGACTGATTTTCGACGCAACTTGTGAATCAGTTCCAATTTCGTTCCAAAAGAGTCCGAAAAATTTTTTTTTAATTTATTTTAAAAAACCAATAAAAATCAAAATAATTATATTTTGGACCCCTAATAATTCATCATTAAATAATAAATTGTTATTACAACGGAATTGAATAGAATATCAAAAATGATAATTTTTTTTTCATATTTACAAAACAAGAATATGAAAATTAAATGTTAGAACTGACAAATATGTTATTATAATCAACCATCGTTACACTACATAATTCAATCGAACCATCCGATTTGAAATCCAACTTTTAGATGCAATCATCTAGATCCCATATTGCTATTTTTTAAGTTTCACATCAATCCGGCTTGCCGATGTAGATATATATCGTATCTGAAAATTATATTACTTTTCTAGGATGAATACGGAGGACATTTTCCAACTAAGTTTCTGACTTATTTCCGACAGAACTTGTGACTCCATTCTAATTTCGTTACAAAACAGTCGGAAAATACTTTTTTAATTTATTTCCAAAAATTAAAAAATTCAAAATAATTATGGAATTTTCGAGCATCATAATCCGTCGGAATAAGCATCCCAAATATAACATTTAGGGACGAAAGTTGCGACGACAAGTCGTTGAAAATTTCTTTTGGAGTCTTGCCGTCGCAAAAACAATTAAACTGTGACAAACTCCGTCGGAACTCTCCGACGGTTTATGTGTCGTTGGAAAAAATGGTCGCAAAACTCAAAAGATATATTTTTCCGACTAAATTTGCGACGATTAGCGATGGAAGTACTTTCGCTTCCTAATTTCCGACAGAATTTGCGAGGACATGTTATATTGTCCGACAGATTGTGCAATATTTTCATCTAAGAAAGAATTCCATCGGAAAAAAATAAAATACGTTGCAAAACCATCGGAAGTTGGGAGGGATTTTGCGACCAATATGAATCGTCAGAAATTTCCGTCCCAATAAAATTTTTTTTTTTATGATTTCTCTATCTCTTCGTTTTGCTATATGCCTATTAATGTACTCCCCCCAACTGATGATTGGGGTTTCTTTTTATGTTGTAATGAAAGTAGAATAGGTGGAGAGGTTTTTATTTTTATTTTATTTTATTTTGAAATAATTGTAAAGAGCAAGCTCAGACGATGGAGCGCCATGGAGGGGGTCATGGGTTGGCCCACGGAGATCCATGGAGAAGAGGCCCGAAAGATGGAGCCCACGAAGGAGATGAGGAAATAAAGAGAGATTACAAGGCCCATAATGTGTTAATGTGTTAAATATCTTGTAATAGCATAGGCCTACCCTTAAACTGACCATAGATCCACTGCGGGCTCAATGGGTCACATAGGTTTTGGGCTTGTGATCATCCAACAGGGGCGTGCTAGGCTTTTATTTTGCATGCAATGCGTTTTGTTTAAATGCATTAAATATTTTGGATATATTTTCATGCAAGATATTAATTGTGATGAGGTCTAGGTCATACATTAAAATGAACTCTCACTTGGTTGTACCAAGTTAATAATATTAGACTCCTAAAAATGGAAATAAACATAGTAGCTCGTTATTCCATACATACCATCCATAGTAATGTAGTGAGGAAGCTAATTTCACCCATACGTGGTCTCATGAGTCGTGGCACGTGTGGACTAAAATGAAGATGCACTGTTACTGTGATCGAAGTGAATATGCACCTAGTTTCCCGTCTCACAAGTCGTGGGCAGCCATATTGTGCGCTATGATTCGGTTGATGGATTAGGACTAATGCCAATCAATGTAATTGGGACGATTTACTGATGTCGTCCCAAATTTTAGGACAGAATTTGGGATGCTCTATTAAAGCGGTTTGAAAGCATGTCCAAAGAATGAATACTTAAAATATAAATTGGAACAACTTAGGAACGGTATGGAATGAGGTTTTGGACTACGTTTGGGACGTGTTTTCTTTTTTATTTGGGACGGACTGTTCACAAATTTCATTTTACACGAATAATTAAAATATAAGTTTGGGACGGACTTTCGAATGATTTGGGACGTAACTTTAAATCGACCCTCGAATTTTTTAAACGATTTTTTAGACTGCTTTTGAGACGATAGTTGGGACGTGTTTCCTTTTTTATTTGGCATGGAATGTCATTCCAAAGTCCGTCCCTGTTGTTAATTAATTTAAAAATATTAATGTCCTTTTTTTTTTTTATTTTTATTGGGCAAAATTTTACTGTATTAAATTTATGATTGAAGACAATATTTTTATAAGAAATAAATTCGAATTAGCCAAAATAATGTAAATTCAGTGTATAATTCATAATCCAAATTGTAAAAAAAAATATTCAAATTTAAATCCTAATCTAATGGTTAGGTAAGGGTCTGCAGCTTCTTCATCATATTGTTGCAAGGACTCCTCAACTTGGGCATCAATAGCCGGTGGTTGGTTGGGGAACAGCATCTGCACTAATCATATGAGGGGTTTCACTTGTCAGGTCCCCAGCAACCTACATATAATAAAATGGGAAATGTTAGATAGATTGGATAGCATAGGTATGTCAGCATGAGCGTAAAAAATCAAGTACCATATTAAAAAATTGGTGTAGTTTCTCCTTCTCGCCGCCTTTCTCCTCATTTCCACATGCATGACCAATCTGGATGAGAATATTATATGCTCTATTTCTTGTTTTCTTGTTAGCCTAGCAAGAAAAAATACAAATAAGATGCAACACCTAAAACATACTACAAAATTTGTCAACAAGCCTCGTTGCGAAGCTCAGAAAAATTGGAGCAGTGTGAACAAATTATAGCTAAAGATCTAATACCTAGAAGAGTTGAAGAAAGTTAAGATAATGATAAAGCTCCACTATTTTAATCCAAGTAATGATAAAGCTCCACTATTTTAATCCAAGTAATCATAATGTAACAACAAAATATTTAGTATAGATGCAATAAGAGATCGACAAATGACGAGCTTCATACCTCTTCTAAGGCTAGTATAATTCCAGTAAGGAAAGAAGCAGTAATGTCATGCCTCCTCTGTACAGACCCTTCCTGCATTTTATAGGCATGCAAAATTAAAAGATCCTCCAAGTACGGAACTCATATGACACTATCCATTTCAAAAGGTACGACCTCCTGTTCAAGCTGAACTATAATAGAATATCAATATAGTGCTTCTCACCTTGGAAACATAGATGATCAAGAAGTATAAATAGTTGAGTCTGTGACGTTTAGCGGAAAAATAAGATGACGACAGCACCTCAATCATCAAACTGAGCACCTCTTCTAATTTTCTTGAAAAAAGTCATCAGAGTACTGTCAATCAATTTTCACTTAGGTCATCAGCCAAAAGGTGAAGAATATTTAACAATAATTATAATGCATTTGATCATTCCATTTAGAAATGCATTATAAGTCTGACTGAGAGTAAATTGCACTAAAATTGCAACTATCAGAACCTCAATCGCACTCTTAGCCATTAATGATTTAATGATACATCAAATGGATGTAAAAATTGCATTTCTTAATGGAGACTTAGAAGAGAAAATATATGTGGAACAACCCAAAGGATTTGTGGTTCCTAGGCTAGAGAGTAAGGTATGTAAACTTAGAAAATCACTATATGGGCTTAAGAAAGCTCCCGAACAGTAGTATGAGAAGTTTGATAGTATGTTTATCAAATGGTTTTAAAATAAATGCATCAGACATTTGTGCTTATACAAAATTATTTGGATGTGATTATGTGATTATATGTCTATATGTTGATGACATGCTTATATTTGGTTTCAACTTGCAAGTTATTAATGAAAGCAAGGATTTCTATGTTCTCAATTTGACATGAAAGATCTAGTAGAAACTGATGTAATCCTAGGTGTCAAGATTAGGAAAACTGCGAATGGATTTTCATTATGTCAATCACACTATATAGAGAAAATACTGAAGAGGTTCAACTATCATGAAGAAATAACTATTAAAACTCCTTATAACCCTAGCATATATCTTAAAAAGAATAATGGTGACATCGTGTCACAAGTTGAATATGCAAAAATTATAGAGAGCTTTATGTTTCTCATGAACTACACTAGACCCGACACAGCTTATGTTGTTAGTACACTGAGTCATTATACTCATAAGCCTAATAAAGAACATTGGGATACACTTCGTCGTCTGTTGAGATACCTAAAAGGAATAATGAACTTATGTCTGCACTTTAATAAGTATCTTGCTATACTGGAGGGTTTTGTGATCTAACTGGGTAACAGATAACGATGAAGTAAGTTCTGCTAGTGATTATGTTTTTACTTTGGGTGGGGGTGCGATATCTTGGAAATCTACCAAACAAACTTGTATCGCTCGCTCCACACATGGAATCTGTATTTATTGCTCTTGAATTAGCAGGACAAGAAGCTGAGTGGCTGAGAAACTTGGTGGGCGACATACCCTTATGGGGATCATCTGTGCCTGTTTCTCTGCATTGTGACTCGCAAGCTGCTGTAGGGATTGTCAAGAACTATGCATACAATGACAAATGAAGACATATACGCATCAGACTTGGTGCGGTAAAGGAACTATTGAAAAATGGGATAATCTCCTTATATTATGTGAGATCCGATAAAATGTTAAATTCGATTAAAGATTTAAATTTTATTAAAAATACATTCTCATAATAATTATGAAAAAAAGGTGTTTACTCCTAATAAAGTTACACAATGTAATTTTGTCATTTATTTGTACGCAAATAAATAAAATATTAAATTAATTATTAAATAATTAAAATTTTAGATTAGTGCATATTAAATTTATTATTAAATAATTAACATTAAAGTTTTTAAATACTTACTATTTGGTATTTCAGTTAAATACCAAATTATGAACATTTTCCCCATTCTATTTCCACACGCCGACACTCACACTCACATACATAATTACTTAGCTATTGGTTGTTTTCTCCATTCTCTATTCTACTCTCTCTCTCTCTCTCACACACACACACACATTCTCTGCTCATCTTATTATTTTTTGCCTTCTCCATTCTCTACTCTCTCTCTCTCTCTACCCCCTTACATAGACACATTTTCCAAAGAATTCATTGTGTTCACAGAAAAAATGGAGCAGAACAATGAAAGAAGCAACGCAGATCTTTACTCAACAATTCAATTTCATTTAGATTACAAATATATTTTATAGGGATATACATACGTTAACTTTCACCTTGTAGATGGAAACAATACTGGAGAGAGATTACTTGTATGGTTGTTGGAGGGTTAATGGTGTGTTATTTCCGGAGACAATTAATTTTAATTTTTCGGTACCACCTCCGTCACCCCCTCCCCCATCCCCATCACAACAACCACCTCCAAGAAGGCAACAGGTACGATAGATCTTACATTCTTTTTTTTTTTTTTTAAAAAATTGATGTTTGTTCTTCTTCATTTATTTAGATTTTTTATTTTAAATATAAATTTTTTAAGAAGTACTAACTTCAAAATTGTAACTGCTTAGATTTGAAAGTGTAAACACAAGCACTTTATTTTCCTTTTGAATTTTGAAATAATCTTTTCAAAAAAGTCAAAATTAGTTTTTTTAATCTTTTATTTTTCATATGGGGTAAGATATGTTGAAAATATTTTTTTTCTCCATGTTAAGACCCTTTGTCACACTCTTTCTCTCTTCATTGCCAGGGTTGGGGGTACAACGTTCAATCCGTGGGAAAGATTCATTATTGTACATCTTAAGATTCTATCTCTCATCTTTTTCTTTTTATTCTTTAATATATTTGTGAACACTAATGATTTGTGGATGGGAGTTACTTGCTGATCGAAATAATAAAGTCTGAATTATGAAAATTTCTTGAAAATTGAGTGTTCATGTGAAATTAGGTAAAAAACCTAAGCATGAAGCAAATACTGTCAGAGAAGTTGTTAATGATTTAACCAAATTAATAAATTTGATGATGCCATAATTTACTATGAAGTTTATTTTAATACTAAAGTTTTTACCTTACTTGATTGGGCTAAATATCCATGTTAATCGAGCCCAATGAGACATTTACAAAATTTTGTGTCAACCAGTGATTTGTGTTATGGCCTAGTAATGCCTTGCATTGTTTCTGGATTAAATCCAATCACCTTTGGTTGGATTATAATTATTGGGGGCACACTTAAATTGGTTTATTCTTTTATTTTTCCTTGTGTCCTAAAAAATAATTGGCTAATGTCTATTATACCCTTATTTTATCCACTAATTTCAACTTTGCTGCCACGCTATAATTAATTGACTAGACACATTTTCTCTTCTCTCTCCGATCCTCTCTCATTTCTGCGTCCTCTCTTCTCTCCATTTTTGTCCTCTTCTCGCGTGTGGGCAAATTATTTTTCGTATAAAATTTTCTTATTTCACTATAAGAAAATAGAAGATTAGTGATAAAAAAAAAAAAGCCAAGTGACAATTTTAACATTATTCCTAATTATATATATTTAGTGAAAGACTGTTCAATTTGTCACAATAAGAAATATCATAATTTAAATAATTATTATTATTTTGCAAAAATTGTTATTAACATGAATTAGTGAAAAACCAATATGCACAAAATTATCACTAAATACAATTAGTGACTCGTGTAAAGTGACGATCTAGTGACAATAAATAATAACTATTATTTGTTGTCACTCGATTTTTTTTGTTTTTTATAATCAGTTTTAACCACCCAGAGGTAGGGGAGCTTTTCGGAGTCCCCAATCCTTCTATATAAAAATACTCTAAAATAGTTACAGCGGGGAGAGTTACCTCCCTATGATTTCTAAAAAAGCCATAAATAAGGAGTACTACTCCCTTACAATATAGTCAAAAGCGTAAACAAGGATACAACTCCCTTACAGCAAAAAGATTGTAATTGTATTTAGTGACAACTTTATACACATTTTTTATCACTAATATTTATATAATGATAAGATAAAAATTATTGTCATTTAATATATAATATTAATAAAAACTTTAAAATTATCACTTGACAGTTTGTCACTAATATCACATTAGTGTTTTCTTTTTTATTTTAAATTAAAGAGAGAGAGAGAGAGAGACAGAGAGAGGGGGAGAGAATGCTTAAAAAATCATATAAAAATTGCTAAGAATATACAAAATATTTCTGAAAACTTACTTAAAATTTGTATTTTAATTGATTTAAAATTTTCAAGTGAAAAAAGGGAGAAATGTTGAAAAAAATTATACGAATAATAATATAAATACATATAATTTGAGGTTATAAGTGTAATTTCACATTTTAATCATATCTTGTATAGTATAATAGTAAACATATAAATAGATAATCACACAATTTGTCATAGAGTAGTAAACAGGTTGCTAGTTAAATATATGCTAATCAATCACAAATTAATCTAAAGGGTCATCAAATAAAATCCGACATCTACTTAACTTCTCCGTTTAGTTGCTTTATGTTGATATTGTAAATATTTCATACCTAGACATTAATAAATTATGTATATCCATACACAATGAAAACTATGTTCCCGTTAAAGATTTCGTACGTACAAAGAGTGTATATCTACTACTCATGTTTTATATAACATTTTCCAATGAAAATATTTTTATAATTTTCTTTTTTAATATTATTTAAATTATTTTCCTGAATTGAGACATATAATAAAACAGGGTAAAATTTGTAAAAGCATAAAAATTGGATGTGTTGTAACTTTTAGAAACGTCACGCAGTATATTTATTCTCAATTCTTGGTAAACATTAATAAAATGTTAAATTTGATTAAATATTTAAATTTTTATTAAAAATACATTCTAGTAACAATTATGAAAAAAAAGTTGTCTTTACTCCGAATAAAGTCACACAATATAATTTTTTCATTTATTTGTACACAATATTAATAAAATATTAAATTTATCATAAATTGATAATTAAAATTTTAGATTAGTGCATATTGTCTTAGTCCTTTGTACACAATATTGTCAAAAATATTAGTTGGAATCATTACATCGAGAAAAAAAAAAAAAAAAACTAAAGCTATTATTCTATTTATTCTTACTATATGGTACTTTAATTAAATAAAATATTATGATTTTTTTATATGAAAAAATAAAAAAAATTAATGAAAACTATTTTAGTTCAAAGTTAAAAAAAAAAAGAGATGGGAGATTTACTATATAAAAAAAATCAATATATTTAATTCTCCAAATTCTTATGCAAATTCCATTCCTAGACATAAATTAATTATGCAGGTCTGTACTGAAGATTTCATATATAATGAAAATACATATGAATTATCTATGAATGTATGACCATGTTAATGATCCATATACTTCTGAAAATTAATACACTTGTCGGTTTGGATATGCAAATAAATTGTAGTTGAATTTGCTTAGGCGAAATAATCGATAACTACTTTTTACTAATTATTCTCCAGAATAAGACTTGATGGATGATCCTGACTAACTGTGTGTCAGGTTGATAACTCCATAGCTCAACTGTTTAGCAGTCTATTAGTAATATAGACTTGATGGGGTTATCCGGATGAGTGTGAAGGTAGGTCGTCTTCCATCAAAGAAAATAAGTTCTTTCTAGAGCACTCATCAAAACCCAAGGTATTAGCGCATGGTCATTAATAGGGCTCTGAAATTATATCTCAGAGTATCACATTTCAAGAAAATAATACGTGTTGTGGGTTTTCCTCAACCCAAGCCTTTGAAAGTTCAAATAAAACTCACTTTCACTAGCTAAGTTGTTGCCTCACCTCACTACGCATTAAGTGAATCGAAAGATATTAATGCTTAAGTATACTCCTTATTTCACTCAAAAACTTTATGAATTTTACTAGTTAGTCATTCGTGGGGGAATGTTGGGAATGTCTAACTAGCTCATCTTTCTTTAAACCTTGTCCCACATTACCTTTGAAAACCATTCTACTCTTGTATATATTGTACACCCCTTGTGATTGACTTTGAACGCGTGGTAATGAAAAAGCCACATGCGCGCGCCCGCCTGTCCCTCCCTGTCCCCTGTCTGGACTGGGCTGGGCAACAGAGTTTTAATTGTTTTGGATAAATTTTGTACAAATGTGTTGTTCGGTATCAAAAAAAAAAAGATTGTGATTGAGATGATGATGATAGCCGGTGAAGCCGTTGAGTGATACACTCCAATTTTATTAAGCAAGACCCTAAGGAAACAAATTAAAATGTCACTATTATGATGTAGGTTTATATATGATTATGAGATTGCGTCATTTCTTAAATCTGCTGATATTATTGACGAGCATTAATTGGTTGATATGATTGCATTGTGTTTGACTTGTATTGTATACATATTTATATAGATTGATTGGCTATACTTACTGAGTAGGCAGCTCACGCCTTGCCACGTACTTTTCAGGAAATAGATTACACTAACTAATCATTGGAGTTTGAGGTAAGTATAGTATTGTAGGGGGTGTTATACTCTCTCTCTCTCTCTCACACCCACACACACACACATTCTTTGCTCATCTTATTATTTTTGTCTTCTTCATTCTCTACTATCTCTCTCTCTCCCCCCCTTACACACACATATTTTTCAAAGAATTCTTTGTGTTCACAAGAAAAAATAGAGCAGAACTCGTTGAAAGAAGCAATGTAGATCTTTACTCAATGATTCACTTTCATTTATTTTCAAATGTATTTTACAGTTTTATATAAGTTTTAACATACGTTAACTTTCACCTTGTAGATGGAACCATTATTGGAGAGAGATTACTTGTATGGCTATTGAAGGGTTAATGGTGTGCTATTTTCGGAGCCAATTTATTTAAATTTTTCGATACCACCTCCGCCACCCCCTACCCCATCCCCATCACAATAACTAAGTGCAACAGGCATGACAAATGTTACTTTCTTTCTTTTTGTTCCTCTTTTTTCTTTTCTTTTTTTTGTCAAAAAATTTTGATGTTTGTTCTTGTTAATTTGTTTAGATCTTTTATTTTAAATATAGATTTTATAAGAAGTACTAACTTCAATATTCTAACTACTTAGATTTGGAAGTGTAAACACAAGCCCTTTGTTTTCCTTTTGAATTTTGAAATAAGCTTTTCAAAAAAATCAAAATTGGATTTCTTAAATTTTTTTTTTTCATATGGGGTTCAATCTGTGGAAAAGATTCTTTCTTCTTCATTTTAAGCTCTCGGTCACACTCTTTCTCTCTTGATTGCCAAGGGTGGGGAATATAAGATTCGATCTGTGGAAAGATTCATTCTTCTCTATCTTAAGATTCTTTCTCTCATCTTTTTCTTTTTATTCTTTAATATATTGGTAAACACTAATGATTTGTAGATGGGAGTTACATTCTCATCCAAATAATAAAGTCTTAATTATGAAATTTTTTTGAAAGTTGAGTGTTCATGTGAATTTAGGTCAAAAAGCTAAGCTTAAATTAAATACTGTCAGAGAAGTTGTTAAAGATTTAATCAAATTAATAAATTTGATGATGCTATAATTTACTATAAAGCTTTTATTTTAATATCAAAGTTAATTAAATATTATATTTATTGTAGCTTGTCTTGAAATACCTATTAATTTATCTACCAGGAGGAATTCGACAAACCAAAATCAACACACACATAAATGCTTATTCTATTAATCATTTAATCATATATTCCATAAATTAAAAATAATATAAATAAAATAAAACCTCTAGCACACTACCCATAAAAGCAAAAAATAAAAATAAAAAGAGAGAAAAGAGTTGACACATGAATTACAAATCATTCTCACCCCTTTTAATTTATGTTTATTAGTCTACTTATACCAACTAATAATTAAGATTCAATTCTTACAGGAAGAAGCAAGATCAAGCAATGAAAGATCTTCCCAAAGGAAGAAAGAGATGTAACCGCATCTAGGATTGTTGAATATAGAGCAATTTTGTTAGACTTTAAAATGCGAGGAACAAACCGAATATATTTTGGAGATGCTACAGGTAGTTTTAATTTTTTTTCTTTGTGAGGTCATACTTTAGTTATATCCACTACAAAAACAAATTTCATGAAAGAAGCAATTCTAGTAAAAACAAAGGACCTTACATTTATATTGCACATTTAATTTGAATATGAAAAAGCAAAAATTATTTCATGTTCTTACATTCTTGTAACACATAAAAGGAACTAAACAAGACAATTAAACTCTTATGTATATTCTTCTTTTCTTGAATCAAAGATTGAACAAAGAAGACAACATATTATGTCTTAATGCCATATCAGACATTGAACAAAAGAAACATAAAAGCAAAAGAAATTCAGCTTGGGCTAAGGGTTGTGCTCTCGGTGACTCAAGAAGTATATCCTGAGATGGAAAGCAAATATCAATTGTCAATGAAAGAGCGATTGGAGGGGAGATTAAAATTTTTCCATTGCTATTTACTTTTTTTTATTATCAATTTTTATTTCACGAGTTCATGAAATATATGATTTTTGGCTTAATTATAATCATTTTTATTCACTTTGTATTTATCATTTTTTTTATGAGTCATGAATTTCTTATGTTTTGATTTTTTCATTAATTTTTAGTTTTTTTATTATCAATTTTCGTTTCATGAGATTATGAAAGATTGAAATTTTTTTCATATCAATTTTTGTTTCCTGAGTTCATGAAATATATGGTTTTTGTTAATTATAATATTTTTGTTTAATGTATTTATCATTTTTATTTCAATTAATTAACTTTCTTATGTTCGAATTTTTTTCATTGAAATTTATTTTTTGCTATCAATTTTTGTTTCATGAGATCAGGAAAGATTGAATTTTATGTTATTGATTTTTAGTTTTTTATTATCAATTTTTTCCATGAGTTCATGAAATATATGATTTTGTGTTGAATATACTCATTTTTTTATGAGTTCATGAAATATATGATTTTGTGTTAAATATAATCATTTTTTACGAGTTCATGAAATTTCCTATATTCAAATTTTTTTTGTTGAATTTTAAATTTTTTTACTTACAATTTTCATTTCATGAGATCATGAAAAGATTGAAAATTTTCTCATTGCTTTTTATTTATTTTTATTATCATTTTTTGTTTCATGAGTGCATAAAATATATGATTTTTCTGTTAATTGCAATTATTTATCTTATGTTTGAATTTGTTTTCGATTAATTTTTATTTTTTCTACTGTTAATTTTCGTTCCATGAGATTATGAAAGATCGAAAAAAATTTCATTGATTTTTTTATTTTTTTATTTCATGTGTTCATAAAATGAGTGATCTATTACATACCAATTTGTCGTTCAAGTGTTCATAGCTCTGTTAATTCTTTGTGTATTTACATACTATTTTGTTTATGTTCAATTTCAAAACATTTCTTCTTCTCTTTAACTATTCAAATCATCGACTATTCATCATCTTTTTAAATTATTTTCAATTAGTATAAAATGTTTGATATTATTAATTAGTGAATTGGTTTATTTATTGTAAGTTGAACTTCAATAAATTAATTATTTTTCATCATTTAATTTATGATTTATCTTCTTTAGAACTTGCGTAAATTTTATTAACGAAATTTCGAATTGTATGTTAATATACTATTAAACGTACACTTGAATTTATTCTAAGTAACTTTTATTCAGTATGAAAATTTTTCTTTATATATCTCTTTATATACATTGTGAATATTTTAAATTTTTTAATATTCATGTAATGTAATTAGAAGAACAAGATTTATTTGTATTTTTTAATCTAAAAGCATCCTTCATTTGACTTTTACAAAAACAAAACTTTTATTAAATTTATTTATTTTAATTAGTTTAATACGTGCATAGCACAGGACACACACTAGTTATTGTAGTAAAGGTTAGGAGTGTATGTTGTGTAGGTTGATTCAATTTAGGTAATTCTTTTCTCCAATTCATTCTTTGCAATTTTTAGAAAATTTAGTTCAAGTCTAACTCGACAATTATCAAAATTGCACTTTGCGGTCTAATCGATTTGGGGCACATTATGCGGTCTTTATTATAGTGTCAATCACATATACGATTTTTAGTATTTACTTGACAACTTATATTTTGTTATAATGATTTTGTCACAATAAGTCTATTTTCCAGTAGTGATAATTAGCAAAAATGTAAACATATGAGATATCAACTATCATGTATAAAAAATAAATACGTATATATGGTTATGTATTTTTTATTTAAGAATAAAAATAAGTATGTCAAACTCACCAATTTATTGTTGAATAAGATTGTGAAAAAAATCTTTATTGCAAATTAAAATATATAAGAATTTGATCATAATAATATATAAAATATTAAAAAACCATTATTTTAAATATAATAAATGATATAAAGTAGATTGTACCAAATAATGATCATTTATTTCAAGTTCTTGAATATAATAATTGCATAAAAAACATAGAAGATTAACAATAATGAATAAATAATTAATCAATTGATCATTACATATTTATACATATATATTAGGCATTACCAATAAAAAATATCGTAATTGTTATTATTTTGAATATTAATATTTATATTATCCAAACTTTTGCATAAACATATTAAGTGTCCTATTATGATGGTGCTAGGTATGTTGTCAACTTTAGAAAGGGTGGAGGAAAGCCTGCAAGAGCTAGAAGACTGGAGCCTAATGAGCCATCCAACGAGGGCTAAAATAGGTCAAGAGGCATTCATACTAAGTGATGTGTCATTATTTAAAAAAAATTAATTTATTGTTGATATTACTAATTTTAATTTAATCTTATGTACAGACAAGGAAATTCATGCAGTTGGGTCAAATGGAACAACTTTCTGCAAATCTGGATGTAAGCCTAAATATAATATATTGACATTAACTTTAAACTTTAAACTAATATTACTGGTGTATAGTAAAGGAGAACTACAAGATGTTAGCTCATTGAGTCATCCTCTCAACCAAAAGTTGCGCCTTCTCAGTCAATTACCACTGTAATGGTAAAAATTGAGCAACATATACATTCAGTTTATTTAATTCATGTTAATCTCCTTTGAAATGCATCTTTAGCAAGCAAGTCAATCAATGCTCCACAAGTTTATACAATCCTCAATACCAGTATTCTGTTAGTGGAGTCCCTTGTCTCACAAAAGGAGGAAAAAAGTTTGTGGCAATGACAAACTTAAGTGCAGCAGTTGCTGCAACTAAAAATAAGAAACTTGATAAGAAGGAAAACTAATATGTTTACTATTGCTTAAATATATTGAATGTATGTTTCGTTGGATGCATGCATTGCTTTTGCTCAAGTATACATGGTGTAAGTATGGTTAGTTTCCATTTATTTTAGCTATAAGAATTATTTTCTGGCAATAGGTTTTGGGATGATTTTAGGACAAAAAATACTGCACTTTTTGGCACACTTTTGGGGATGTAAAGTGGTAGTTCTTGAGATTTTGCCAATAAAGTTAATATTTTAGGTAAATGCTACAATTGGATTTTTAAGTTTTCTTTTAGAATCAGTTTAATCCCTCAAGTTTATTTTCTAACTTTAGCATCCATAAACTTTAGCTTTTCTCAATTTGGTCTCTCTGACCATTTTCTAGCGAAAATGCGGTCAGATTTTAATTCTTTAGAGGGTAATGGTTCATAAGTTTGATTTTGTCACTTAATTTAGTCCCTTACGCTTGTAAAATTATCAACTTAATTCTTTACTAAACAAAAAATAACTTTTTTTATATTTTTATGCTAATATTTTGTAATTATCTTGGGCGAATAATGAAAACTTTGAACTCTTGTGAACATAATAATAATAATAATATTTTGCTTAGTTTAAAATAAGCAGTCTCTCTTTTTTTTAGTACTTAAAAAAACCAAAATTATGAATAAATTTTATAATAAAACTTATCTTATCTGAAAATATAAGAAAGAAAAGTCTAAGACAATAACTTTTTATTTCAAGAGTTAAAAAGATAAGTCTAAAAAAGTTGAACTTTAACAATATTTATTAAATATTTGGACTTTCAAACAAAAAGTTGATGATTATGCATTTTAACTAAATTCTTTGATGCATTCGTTTTAAGAGGTTCTTATAGAAATTTCATTTTATTTATAAGAAAAGTTCTATAACTTTTAAATTGAATTTTATGTGTATTTGAAATCCAACAAATAATATATATTTAGGGAAAATTATTTTTTTAGTCCGTTAAGTATGTCCAATATTAGATTTAGTCCAATAACTATGCCCATTTTTTTTAAAGTCTAGTAAGTTTTAATATTTGATGAAATTTAGTCCTCCGGTGGTCGGATTTTTTATTTTTGGCCGGAAAAATGACATGTCATTCCAACTGGATATTTTTTGAGGAGTTGGCAGACATGTTGGGAATTTTTAAGCTTATGTGACAATTGAAATGAGGTGGAATTTTTCTTCAAAATATTTTAAAATATATTATAATTTATAAAATTAAATTATTATTTAAAAAAAAAAAAAAACCTCCCCAAACCCACCCCCCCACCCGGCGCCCCCCTGTTTCCTCCGCCCACCCCCTGTCGCCCCTCCTCCCCCTCCTCCAATCGGCCCCGCCCCGCCCCGTCCCGCTTCGCCCCGCCTTCCCCTACCCTTCTCCCCACCCCGGCGACCCCGTGGAGGGGGGCGACGCCAATCGCCCGACCAATTTCTGGTCGGGACGACTGGCGTCGCGTCGCCCTCCGTCGGGGTAAGCGACGCCGTCGCCCAGAGGTGAGGGGGGCGGGACGCCACCCTCCTCCTCCTCTGCGGCGGCGGGCGGTGGGAGGCGAGCGACCGGTGAAATTTTTTTTAAATTTTATTTATTTTTCTAAAATTATTATATTAAAATTAAGAAAATTTAGGTTTTCAAAAAAAAGTTAAAAATATTTTTTAAAAATAAAGAAAATTGATTTACTTTTTTTAAATATATAAATAATATAAAAAAGAATTTAATATTATATATAAATCGCCCAGTCAGCTTGAGGCTTATGTGGCTGCACACATGGCTACACACATGGGATATTTGGCCGGACACTAAGCAAGAAAATGATACGCGTGCAATTTCCGGTGAAAAATTCAAAGTTGGCCGGAAAATTACATAAAAAACCTAATTCGGACTAAATTTCATCATAGTTTAAAATTTACTGGACTTAGAAAAAAATGGGCATAGTTATCGGACTAAAATTAATATTAGGTAAACTTAAAGGACTAAACAAATCTTTTTCCCATATATTTAAAAGTACATTCTTGTTAAGATTTAATTTTATTAGACATATATTTAACTCCTAAAATTAAAAAATCGATTTAGGTTTTGTTATTATATTTTTAGATTAGATAAGCTTTATAAAATTTATTTATAATTTTAATTTTTTTTTAACTTTTGAAAATGAAAAGAAAAGACTATTTTATTTAAGTTAAGCAATATATTATTATTGTAGGTCTTCTTCTTTTTCTTATTATTATTATTATCGCTATCTATATGATCTACATAAATACAAAATTAAATTTAATTGCTAAAATGTTATCTTGTTTATACTAACCCAAGACCAATCCAATCCACCCTTAACCTGTTACTTGTGGTATGATCTGGATTGGGCCGATCGATTGGGGAGATTTGACGGTTGAGCAAAGTATAAGCAAAAAGTTCTTTATTTTTGTTCCTTTTTTTTTCCTTTTGCAATTTTGAAAGCAAAGCCAATACTTGCAAACATTTGAAACAACTTTTTTATCCAATAAAGCTAATAAATACTCTTTTAGATAGTCTAAAATCATTTCTTGTCTCTCTTTCTGTCTCTCCACTTTTACCTAATGAGATGTAGAATGGGTTTAATACAATTTAGCCCAATAGAAGGAGATAAGCAGCAAGAGTTAGTTTGAGTGGTTGGTTGGAGTACATGTTGAGCATGTTTTGGGCAATTAGTTATTAAAAATTTAAAATTAGTCATGACAAATGGTGTTATCATCTAGAAGTGATTGTTTTCACTTGGGAAGACCAAGAACTTCTCTTGCTTGTGAAACCATATTGAAATGATCTGTAGAGATAATACGAAAAGAGTAATGAATTAAGTAAAAGCACTCACCAGTATCAATCTATTCTTGTGGTAGACATTAAAACCATGTATATTCACTGCTGGAGCTTCCTTAAGGAACCCAATTGTCGTGATGACTGAACCCTGCAAACGGCAAAGCCAGATGACAAATATCCAAAATAAATTCCCCATCATAATCTAACAGCTACCACCGAAAGCCAATTATTGAACTTAAAGGTACTGTGCAAAAGCATATGGGTATATGTGGAATGGTCAAAACTTCTCTCCAAGTCCAGAAAAAGGCAGTCAAAACTGATTGTAAGTCTCTATCATTTCTCCACCTAATTGATATTAGTAAGAGATTGATGCAGAAAGACTACTTCATACCTGCTTCTTGACATAGCAGCATGTAGCAATTAAGTTAAAAGTTCAAAGGTCAAGGCATTCCAAAATTATAGTTCTCAAGCTCTCATCTTTGTGTATGCCCACATACGTTCTAAAGTCAGCATAAACACACTGGTACTTATGTAGCATTCATGTATATGCATCTATACCTACAAGCATTTGTAAGTTATCTGTACCCATTTCATGTTTCTCCATAAGACACTGCCTAAACAAACCCCTACCTCCACGTTTTGAGGTTTGTACAAGATGAATTCCGGAAATTTAAGATCATTTGCAATGTTATGATAGCAAACCCACTATTCTGTCTTGCCTTGTTTGCATTAAAAACGTATAAGATAGCAAACCCACGCTTTGCGTCAATTTCCTGACCAAGACAAGAGTAATAGGCAAGATAAGGTCAAAATAGGAATACATGACCAAAAAATGAAGAATTAGTATGTGCAGGAATGAGTATATTGGAGTTTCCTAGCATAATTTTTTGTTCAACTGTTTTCCCATTGAAATTTAAACACAAGTTAATAATAAAGCAATACAAATAACGGAAACAGTTTATGCTCAATCGTACCAGTTTAAGATGGATATCTCGACCTACGAAATGCAAAAACAAACTTCAGCTTTAACAGAACACTCCAATCTTTTTCCTAACTGTTAAATATAAAGCTGACTTTGATACATTTCAGCAGTAACTGTCCAAAGTACTTGAGCATATATGGACACGGAGAGCGAAAAAGAGGGATTAAAAGATACAAACTATCTGGTCTTCAGAAGATAAATGCATTACCAAGTCTCTTTACTATATTCTATTCGTTGTAATAAGGTTATACAAAATATAATGAGCTTTCCCTCACTTGGGCTTCTGAGCATGATATAATGATATAAAAAGACTGTTTCTCTATCTAGAACTTCAAAGATTTCAGTGTTTCTCAAATGGAAACATATGCTTCTCCACCTCACAGGGTCAGGCCACGAGTCTAAACCTCAGTTTTACAACATGGGAACATAACTGGTCTATTTGTTCAGCAGCTATGTTTTGACACCCCATAATTTCATGAAATTCTTTATCAGGAATCCGGAACAAGTTAAAAGAGTAACAGTATTCCATGCCAGCCATTATAGGAAATTTGACCAGCCTTTATGATTTTGATTTCGGACTTCCCCGCAATAGCCAATGCTGCAAAACTCTTATTATCACTGTATCCTATACCCCTCTTGCTTTATGACAACAAACTCAATTAGTAACAATGTTTTCACCTTGTCATATCTCTAAAGTATTCCTTCAGATATGTCGTAATGGAACATAAGTAGCTGCACAAAAATGTAAAGCCACACGCAAGAGGGGTACTGAAAAGGTTCCTAGACGAATAGGGATATCATAACAGCTCCGTCAAAACAAAAATTAATAAAACAGATAAATGCAAGGTGGCTAAATAAAGAGTTTAATGCGTCTTAAAACGAAGAAAGCATGAACCTGTCCCTTGTGCAGCGGCTGAAGACAACAACATCAGCCCCGAGTCTCATCGAAATGGTCTTAAACCCATTTCCATCTGAAATCTTATAAGTCATCTTACTGTGATGCATAAAAAAAAAAAGAATAATTAAAAAAAAAATCATACTCACACTGTCCGATGGTAGTTTTTGACTTCTTATCTGAAAACCCAAAACTAAGGCAACGAGGCATTGCGTCAGGATCCATTCCACCACCATCATCTGATAGAAGATAATCACAATTAGAATATACATTTTGACTTATATCGAGACCAAAAGGTAAACAGGACAATATCGAGCAAACAATCGCCCAATCAAAATTGTCAGTTGGAAAATGGAATACCTTGAATTAACAAAGCTGAAGTTCCGTCCCTGGGATTTTAGGTTTTATCCACAATGACGACGGTGGCCCCATTTTGAATCTATCAATAAACCAGACATGGAATACTAAAGATTAACATCAACATAAATTAACATGGTATCTAATGGGAATAGGACACCCATGATACTCTACTAATGATGATGGCTGCAGATTACCCTCAAACATTACCCCTAAATGTTATTCTATGTTGGAATTCAAACTCAATTCACAACATAGATCGATACTATGCACAGTTTACCTTTGACGCTGACAAGCAAATGCCTGCAGATAAAGCGCATAGTTCCCTCGAGATGTCTAATGTCTTCACATTCTTAATATAAGGCCAAATGAATGACAGTGAAGAATATGTACTAATGAACACTAAGCTCACTTATTTAACTGAAGATTGTGAACTGAAGCAATGTTGGTGGAAAGCAAGGAGAAAAGCTAGTTAAGCTGGAGTTAGAAAAAATGGTAAAACGTGCGATAATTAATGAAATTAATTCTGATCAAGGGGTGTACCCTTGATCTTTCCCGAGCGTTCGGTATATCAAATAATACATAGGCTAAGAAAAATATGCAGAAAAATCAGAAAAAATCAAAAATGAAAAATTCTGGAAAAATTATAAAAAATTAGGTCAGACGGCGGCCGACAGTAGGCGCGTGCGCTGGGCGTGCGCCTGGCAGCAGGCAGGGGCGCGCGCGCGGCAGTCGGGCTGCCTGCGCCGGCGTGCGCACCAGCCGGCTGGCCGTCTGACCTAATTTTTTCTGATTTTTTCAGAAATAATTAGGTCAGACAGCCAGCCAGCCCAGCCGGCTGGCAGCATGCGTGCGCAGGCAACCTACCTGCCGTTAGGGTTAGGATGGTTGTTTTGGAGCCTAACTAGGTTAGGACTCCTAGTATGTGTATGACTATGTCATATATATATCTTCATTAAACCCTAGCCATACACACAACACATACTAGCCTCTCAAAACCTCACAAATTTCGTTCTTCTCTCTCCCATGTTCTCCATATCAGTTTTTCATTTGGTCTTAGAGATCAAAAGGAAAAATGAAAGAGAGATCAAAACACGTTAATTCATAGCGTTGTTTTGATCTCCATCTCTTCTGTGGAGATTTTGCTAGCACGAAATCTCCAAATCCTTTAGTAGTGGTCTGTCATTCTTAGGAGGATCTCAAGATCGAGGTCTCATCGTGGATGGATCCGGAAATGAACACGGAGAGGAGACAACGCTAGTAGCCGTACGAGAAAAACGACAAAGGTAAAACTCCATTTACAGTTTTCGCGCCTTGTTTTTCTCGTGATTTCTTGGCCTATGTTTTATTTTTAATACACCGAACGCCCGGGAAAGATCAAGGGTACACCTATTGATCAGAATTGATTTCATTAATTATCGCACGTTTTACCATTTTTTCGATTATTCGCGCTTCCGCCGCACTTCCCGGGCCAATCCGCTTCCTACAAGTGGTACCAGAGCCCGGTTCGGTGTATAGGCCTAGAACTTAACGTGTATTACGTGTTTCAGCATGTTTACATGTTTTTAATCGGCTTTGAAAATATGATTTTTAGATTTTAATTGCATATCTAGATCTAGGATTTATGTGTTTTATTTTGCATTTAATTTTGGACATGAGATTTTTATTGAAATTTGGAATTTCTTCAAATTGATTATTTTCTTGTTGTTTCAGAAATTGAAGAAAAAAAGGTTTCAGAAAATTGAAAAAAAAAAACGAGCAGCGGCCGAGGCTGCCGGCCGTGTAGCAAGCGCGCAGGCAGGCGCGCGTGCGTTGTGCGAGGAAGGGCTGCGCGTGCGCGCCTGCTGCCGACCGGCTGGGCCGGCCGGCCGTCTGACCTGATTTTTCTGATTTTTGCAGAATTTTTTATTTTTTATTTTTTCTGATTTTTCTGCATATTTTTCTGAAACAGTTAATTTTGGTGAATTTGATTTTTGGTTGAAATTTGGTATTTCCCAAGATTAAATTACTAAAATTAATTTGGATGGGTTTTCAAACAAGAATTAATTTTTGCATGGGTTGCACTTATGTCCATTATTAGGTTGCATTATTTTACATATAAATTTCTGAAATTTGATGTGTAATTAAATTATGATATTGGATGTCATTAATAATAATGCATGGTTTGCATTATATTTTGGGTGCATGTTTATTTTGGAAATAATTGTGCTATGTTTTTAATTGGATTAACATGGATGATCACGAAGCCTACTGGACCCTATGTATGGTTTATTTTCTGTTGGGTTGGGGCCTGCGTGCCTCTTATTTTTCTTTTTCTCTTCATTTTTGGCCTAATATGTTTGAGTCTTGCTTTCTCCCTATTAATGTACTCCCCCAACTGATGATTGGGGTTTCTTTTTAAGTTGTAATGAGAGTAGAATAGGTGGAGAGAATTTTACTTTATTTTTAATAATTGTAAAGAGCAAGCCCAAACGATGGAGGCCCATGGAGGAGGCCATGGGTTGGCCCACGGAGATCCATGGATTAGAGGCTCGAATGATGGAGCCCAAGAAGAAGATGAGGAAATAAAGAGAGATTACAAGGCCCATAATGTGTTAATGGGTTAAATATCTTGTAATAATGTAGGCCTACCCTTAGACTGACCAGAGATCCACTGTGGGCTCAGTGGGTCGAATAGGTTTTGGGCTTGTGATCATGCAATAGGGGCATGCTAGGCTTTTATTTTGCATGCGATGGGTTTTATTTAAATGCATTATATGTTGGATATATTGTCATGCAAGATATTAATTGTGATAAGGCCTCGGTCAAACTACTGAAATGAACTCTCACTTGGTTGGACAAAGTTAATAATATTAGACCCAAAAATTGAAAATAAACACAATGGCTCGTTATTCCATACATCCCATCCACAGTAATGTAGTGAGGAAGCCAATTTCACCCATACGTGGTCTCACGAGTCATGGCACGTTTGGACTGAAATGAAGCTGCACTGTTACTGTGAACGAAGTGAATACACACCTATTTTTCCCTGTCTCACGAGTCGTGGGGGGCGATAGTGTGTGCTATGATCGGTTGATGGATTAGGACTAATGCCAAGTGATGTAATTTCCATGCCTTCCATCCACAATAATGTAGTGAGGAAGCTGATTTCACTCATACGTGGTCTCACGAGTCGTGGCACATTTGGACTGAAATAAAGCTGCACTATTATTGTGAACGAAAAGACTACGCTTCTACTTCCCTGTCTCACAAATCGTGGGGGCAATAGTTTGCGATATGATTCGGTTGATGGATCGGTCTAACACCAAGTAACGTGATTTGCTTGGAGTCCTCGGAATCACGTGAAAAGGTGAGGCAAAATATCTTGGGGATCTTGTAGGACGAGAATGGTATTGGATACCTCCCACAAGGTTATTTCCATGTGAATCCTAAAAGCGGGGCATGGAGAATTTCGCTTGTGGACCTCAAGCCCACTAGGAAAATGGTTTTCTCGAAACCCCATTTGAGAGTGATGGGCTTTCGTAGAAATAGTGGGAGGGTTAATGACTAGTTAGGCTCCAAAACAACCATCCTAACCCTAGGCCCCCTTATGCACGAAATTTGCATCTTAAATCAGCCAAAGACCTTCCAAAATTGTCCTCATTGACTTAGCCAAGGTCTAACCAAGGCCTTGGGCTTGTATTTAATGAACTGGGCTCGATAGGATCAAGCCCACGTCTTATGGACTTATATTCAATCTAATTTAATCATAAGCCCAACATTAAACTCCTTATCTTTTAATCTAATTAAAAGATCCAAGCCCATGCTCTCTCTTTCATTTATAAATCCAATTTATAAATTTGACCAAGCCCAACAAAATTAATCCAATTAATTTTACTAGCTAACTTGAAATTCTAATTAATCCAATTAATTTAATTTCAAGTTATCCAATCCAATGGATTGGTATAAATAAATGATCGAATCATTTATTCTCTCCAAAGATTAATTTAATCCAATTAAATTAATCTACCTCTTCTAGAATTAATTCCAAATTAATTCTATCCCACTATAGTGGTAGGGTGTGACTCTTTAGGTTCACCCTTCAGCTAGACTTGGGCATGTGTGACCAACACAATTAATTAAATCTAATTTAATTAATTATTTCTGATTATCCTATAATCGGAAATGGCCCATTACCATGGGTGGTTGTCTAGCAACAGTCCATGGCACTAGAGACTAGGTGAATGTTGGCGTGAACATTTAGGCTCTGAATCCATACGAGTACGGTCCTACTGTCAACCGTCTCCTGGCCTTAGTCTAGGGCATGGAATAGGGTGTCGATTCCCATCCTTGACTAGGCAACTATGCTTAACACTTGAGATGCGTTTACTCTACTGATCCGATCTAGGAAACCTATCCCTGATCGATCAATCGCTTTGGCTAAAGACTTTTAGAGTCTAAACCATCTCAAGGTGCATGGGAGAACTCTCTGTTATATAATGACAGGGGACAGATCCTTTTTGGAATCCACCGTCCTCGCAACATACTCCGACTGAACTGGATAAGGCTTATGATGAACATGCCTCATGACACAGCCACCGCTCGCCATATCCAAGATTCAGTCTTTGTATGCATGTGACTGCCATGATTCCTCAAGTCAGAGGACTAATTCTCGTACTATCAGAACCAGGAATCCCAGTCATACTGACCAAGCCTTAGAGGCTTCCATATGACGATTCCCGCGAGTCACTTCAGTCAGTTGACTACCTTGCCAACTAACCCTCTAAATCTGCACAGACGACCTACGTCTCCTGTCGACGAAACACGGCTGCAGTACTTAGTGCAAGTCTCCATAGGATCCTCGATGCCCAATCTCGAGGTCCTCGACTTGGAACGTTCCAGACCGACCCTTAGGAGTTGTTTCATAGCTACCAAACTTATGCGCAGCCCAACTCCACGGGTTAACCTTTCGATCTGTGGGCATTTCGTTGTGATATTGAAACCTCGTTCAATATCAGTGTAAGCACAACGAAACATATTGCCATCTTGATGAATTCTTACCATATTCACCAATCTAATAATATTTCATAAAGATTGTCGAATGGAAAACAGCCAATCCAATTGGCTTTTGGTCACCCATTCCAACAATCTCCCACTTGACCATTAAGCCAATTACCCATGTCGCTCAGAACCTTCTGAGCATGAGCAATCTATGATACCGACTCAGTTTCGCGTGTCTACTTTATTTTCTGTTGTATCTATACTGTCTAATCGTGTATTTCCTTTCACCATCGCTGTCTACAGATGGTTGTTATCTAAGAATTGTCGCGGATCTTGTGATGAGATCTCGGGCCCATAAGGCTCTTGCCCTAGCCTTGTTGTTCGCCTCTAAGGCTACAACTGGCTCGGCTGTGCTAGGCACCACATCCATCCAATGGATGTTGTTTTCCGATCCAAACCACTTTCCTAGACTAACTTGTTAAAGTCGCCCCACATTCAACTTTTAAGATGGGGCGTTTGCTTGAAATCCCTCCAAGCTACCATGCCTACCATCAAGTCCGAACGTGATTATACTTTGAGGACTTATCCGTTATTCACATGAGTCTGGAAGCTAGTATTGCTTTAGCCTTCCAGAATTAACTCTCCACAAATCATGTATCAGACACACTTCTTTAATCCTTATTCAGGTATTAAAGACTGTTCTTGACAACTGTCTATTGCCAATTGGTGTATTTCCAATATACGTTGTGTCATGCCCTAAGCAGACACAATATCAGGTCCAACACACCAAACCAACACTTTCGTGTTGTCTTCGGCACAGACGTAGGAAATGTCCAAGACATCTGAGGTTTCTCATCAGTCAACCATGATTTGTTTTGAATAGCTCGACCCTAATAGAGAATTCGTGAACAACTTCATATGTGTCTTAGTGTTTCTCAAACATCTTAACCTCATTCCAAATGGGAAAGACGTTTATATACTAAACACATTGGAACTCACACCAACTCCCTCTAACGTTGGGCTCATTTCATCAAATCATACCTAGTATGATCTTTAGATAAAAACTGAATATTCCAATTTTACGAAGTCTAAAACCCAGTTTGAACTTTTTAGTGAATCCTTAGGCTCTAAGCCATTGATTCCAAATGATGTCCAACATCGCTCCTCCTTATGTCCAATTAGATTAAAGTCCAATTCCCATGGACAAATAAGGACTGGGATATGGTCAGTTGATTACGAATGATGCATTTTAGAAGTTATATGAAAACTTACTCCCATTTTCCTTGACGTGTATAGGACCATCCTATTAACTCAAGTACTTTGTGGGACGAGAGTTTCATCATACAGTAAGGGTCAATCTGTTTCAGTGAAACACCAATCAAACAAAGTCCAACTTAGTTCTATTTTTTTCTTATCAGAGACCGGTCAATCATGGTCCTTTGAGGAAGAACTTCACCAAGTGAGAATCACATTATCATAAAGAACTTTCACTAAATACACACCCTATCGATTCAATCGAAAGTTGATCATGTTAGTTCACCACTCCGAGTCCAATTCTTTGAACCTCATCAGATAAAATTAGACTGGTGAACCCCCACACGATCTTTGGTGTATTTAGAAGGGTCGGTCACACCGAATTCGAGGACTTCACTACTATATCACTAAACCTCGGCTAAAGGAATCAGACGTAAGGTTCGTTTCGAGTGTTCAACTCCAACTACTAGGACGAGTGACCACCCTTCTTTTGACTGCATGGGATCAGATCTGCGAATATTCAAGGCCTCTCGGCTGAAGCCATTCCTACTGCGTCTTGTGCATTTTAGTCCTAAGTAGTCGTTGTGACTTAGTGAATCTTGAATGGGCACTGAAAGATTCCTCGTGCTTGGATGAAGCCTCGCGAGAGTTGCTCCGGTATGCTGCTGATATGTCAGGCAATAAGTGGCGAATTGTATCCGTCGCTCATGGGAGCATCATGGGAACGAAAAATCATTAGTCCTCTACTTGGTCTTCATCGTGCACGTGGAGCGAGGATGCTTCGAGATGGTCATAGTATCCAGTGCAGCGGAAGTATTATAAGGGAGCGACGGTGGATTCCAAGAGAGGATTTGTCCCCTGTCATTCTATAACAGAGAGTTTTCCTATGCACCTTGAGATGGTTTAGACTCTAAAAGTTGTTTAGGCCAAAGCGATTGATCAATCAGATAGGATTTCCATTGGATCAGATCAGTAGAGTAAGGCGCATCTCGAGATGAAGCATAGTTGCCTAGTCGAGATGGCGAACTGGATATTCCCATTCCAAGCCCTAGACTAAGGCCTGGAGACGGTTGACAGTAGGACCGTACTCGTAATGTCTTCGTAGACCTAAATGTTTTCACACCAAACATTCACCTCAGTCTCTATTTGCCATGGACTGTTGCTAGATAACCACCCATGGTAACGGGCCATTTTCCGTTATGGGATAATCGAAAAAATTTTTTTTTAATTAATTGTGTTGTCACACATATTCAAGTCTAGCTGAAGTTGAACCTAAAGAGTCACACCCTACCACTATTAGTGGTACGAATTAATTTGGAATTTAATTTAGAAGAGTCGAATTAATTTAATTTGACTTAAATTGATCTTATAGAGGATAAATGATATGGGATCATTATTAGACCAATTCAATTGGGATGGATGAACTTGAAAATTTAATTGATTGGATTAATTAGAATTTCAAATTAGCTAGTAAAATTAATTAGATTAATTTTGTTGGGCTAGGTCCAATTTATAAATTGGATTTATAAATTGAAAAAGAGAGCATGGGCTTGGATCTTTTAATTAGATTAAAAGATAAGGAGTTTAATGTTGGGCTTATGATTAAATTAGATTTAATATAAGTCTATAAGACGTGGGCTGATCCTATCGAGCCCGATTCATTAATACAAGCCCAAGGCCTTGCTGGACCTTGGCTAAGTTAAGGAGGACATTTTGGAAGGTTTTTTGGCTGATTTTAGAAGCCAAAATTCGTGCTTAAGGGTGGCTAGGGTTAGGATGGTTGTTTTGGAGCCTAACTAGTTAGGACTCCTAGTATGTGTATGACTAGGTCATATATATACTTTCATTAACCCTAGCCACACACACAACACATACTAGCCTCTCAAAACCTCACAAATTTCGTGCTCTCTCTCTCTCATCTCCCGTGTTCTCCTATCAGTTTTCATTTGGTCTTTAGAGATCAAAAAGAAAAAAAAAAAGAGAGATCAAAACACGTTACCATTTCAATAGCAGATTAGTAATTTATCTTCAATCATCTTCAGCAATGTGGAGATTTTGCTAGTCACGGTTTCGAAATCTCCACATCCTTTATGAAGTGGGTGTGTTCATTCTTGGGAGATTCAGATCGAGTCTCGTCGGGATCTGGATCAAAGCGAAAACTCAAAGATCGCCTGAGATAAGATTCAAACGGCTCCTTTCTGTAGCACGTGACGGAGAAAAACGACAAAAGGTAAACTTCGTTTTGCTCCTTTCTGTTTCTCGTATTTTGCTTGCCCCTATAGTTTCGTAATAGTTAATACACCGAACGCTCGGAAAGATCAAGGGCACACCCCTTTCATTAAGATTTATTTAAATAAGGATTAAAAGAAGTGTGTTTGATACGATGATGTTTCTGAGAGATTTCCAAAAATTCTGGAAGGACTAGAGACCGCGATATTAGCTTCCAGACTCCATTGTCGTCCAATAACGGATAGTCCTCCAAGTATATTTCACGTTCAGAACTTGGATGATGTGGACATGGAAATTAGCGATTGGAGTATTTCAAGCAGTGACGCTGACATTCGAATCTTAAAAAGTTAGAATGTGGGGCGTGAATTTAAACAAGTCAGTCTAGGAAAGTGGGTTTGAAGATCTCGAAAAAAACATCCATTAGATGGATGTGGTGCCTGCACAACCGAGCCAGTTGTAGGCCTTAGAGGTTTGCGGAATCACAATCAGTTGCATTTAGGGCAAGGAGCCTATTGGGCCCGATGTTTCATTCAACAGAATACCGTGGGAAATTTCTTAGATATCGACACAACATTTCATTCTGGGGCATAGCGAAGATGGGAAAGGAAATACAGGTTAATGTACCCGGTAATAGAATCCAATCGAAGTACCAAAAATAAAGTAGACCCACAGGATAAACCTAGAGTCTGTACCAGTTTGTACTCGATAGAATTTAGCTCACTTGCTCTAGACTGTTTTACTGTAAGCGACAGGGGTAATTGGGTTACTAAATGCCGTTCAAGTTGGAGATTGTTGAATGGTTTCAACAAAAGTGACAAAGCCAATTGGTTTATTGGCCCTGAGTTTTTCCATTCAATAATCTTTATCAGAATATATATTAGATTGGAAGTGAATTTAAGAGTTAAGAAATTCATTCTAATGGTATGGCAAATATTGCTTAACACTATAACTGTTGTCGTGTTTGATCTTACCACTGGATATAAATTTTTTAACTGAAGATTGTCAATGTCACAGTGAATGGCCCACGGATCGAAAGGTTTTAACCGTTGGAGTTGCGAACATTGTCACATAGTTTAATGTGCCATGCCTAGCTATTTGAACCCCAACTCCTGAGGGTTTGGGTCTGGTATGTTCCAGTCTCACCTCGATAACCTCTCCGAGGATGGGCAAGATCGGACGCCGTTCTCCTAACTGACGCACTCCTGCCACTACCACGTACTGACCCTATGCCGGTGTTCTATCAGGGCAGGACGACGTTGGTACGGTCGTTTGTGCAGTCTTCCTCTCCATTGCGCCGCGGTCGCATCTAGATTGGGTAAGGTAGCTCAACTGATTGAAGTGTACTCAGGAGGTGGGAATACGTCATATAGAAGCCTCTTAAGGCTTGGTCCCCGGTAGTGGACTGGGATTCTCGGTTCCAATAGTACAAGAAAATAGTCCTCTGACTTGAGGAATCGATGGCTATCACGGTTTGCATTAGCGATCAAGACTACTGTCTATGGATATGGCGAAGACGCAAAAGGGCTGTGTCATGAGGCATTGATCATCATAAAGCCCTTATCCAGTACACTCGGGAGTATGTAGCGGGACAGGTGGATCCAAGAGGCGCGACTCTGTCCGTCCTGTATTATTAATATGTAACAGAGAGTTCTCCTATGCACTCTGAGAGTGGTTTAGACGTCTAAAGAGTCTG